>VWZO01007368.1:449016-670515 GCA_013396975.1 Bucco capensis
GGCAGAACGTCCCGTGAGCGCGGCGCACCGGCGGGTCTACTCCTGTCCGTGGCGGGGCAGGGAGAAAGGAGCCTCTGTGAGGGCGCAGAGAGAGAGACGGAGGGAAGCGGGAACGGGGGAAAGTGGACCCTCCCGGTTGCTCCGCGGAAAGCAGCGGCCTCGGGGCGCTATGGGCCGCCCCGCTGCTGTCCGCGGGGTCCCGTCTCCGCCGCTGCTGCTGTCGGTGCTACTGCTGCCTCTGCTGCCGCTGGGAGCCGCCGCGGAGCCCCGCCAGGTCTTCCAGGTGCTGGAGGAGCAGCCGCCCGGCACCTGGGTGGGCACCATCGCCACGCGTCCCGGCTTCACCTACCGCCTGAGCGAGCACCACGCACTCTTCTCCATCAACGCCACCTCGGGGGCCCTGCACACCCGTGCCACCATCGACCGCGAGAGCCTGGCCAGCGATGTGGTGGACTTGGTGGTGCTCTCCAGCCAGCCTACCTACCCCAGCGAGGTGCGGGTGCTGGTGCTCGACCTCAACGACAACGCGCCCGTCTTCCCTGACCCCTCCATCGTGGTGACTTTCAAGGAGGACACGGGCAGCGGGCGCCAGCTTATCCTGGACACGGCCACCGATGCTGACAGCGGTACTAATGGGGTAGATCACGGCTCCTATCGCATTGTGGCCGGGAACGAGGAGGGGCGTTTCCGGCTCAACATCACCCTTAACCCCAGCGGTGAAGGAGCTTTCTTGCACCTGGTTTCTCGGGGTGGGCTGGACCGGGAGGCCACCCCCACCTACCAGTTGTTGGTGCAAGTGGAGGACAAGGGCGAGCCCCGTCGTCGGGGCTACCTTCAGGTCAATGTTACCGTCCAGGACATCAACGATAACCCTCCAGTCTTCAGCCAGACTCTTTACCAGGCACGAGTGCCTGAGGATGCGCCCGTTGGGGCCAGCGTTCTCCAGGTGACTGCAGCCGATGCTGATGAAGGCACCAACGCTGATATCCGCTACCGCCTGGAAGGAGGTGATGGTGGTGGTGGAGAGGGGGCTGGCAGCCTGCCGTTTGAGGTGGACCCCGAGAGCGGGGTGATCCGCATCCGGGAGCGCTTGGACTATGAGCAGCAGCAGCAGTACTCGCTGACGGTGCAGGCCATGGACCGAGGGGTGCCGGCGCTGAGCGGCCGGGCTGAGGCCCTCATCCGCTTAGTCGACGTTAACGACAACGAGCCCCGGGTGAAGTTCCGCTATTTCCCGGCTACCTCCCGCTTTGCCTCCGTGGATGAGAACGCTGCCCCTGGCACGGTGGTGGCCCTGCTGACGGTGAGCGATGCTGACTCCCCAGCAGCCAATGGGAACATCTCCGTGTCGATCCTGGCAGGGAATGAGCAGCGGCACTTTGAGGTGCACAGCAGTAAGGTACCCAACCTCAGCCTTATCAAGGTAGCAGCTGCACTGGACCGGGAGCGCATCCCAGCCTATAACCTTACAGTGGCAGTAGCAGATAACTACGGGGCCCCACCACCACCCTCGAGCTCTCCAACTTCTTCCCTTTCCCCCGAGGGGGTGGTGCCAGCTCCCGTGAGCCGCTCGTCCGTAGCTAGCCTGGTGATCTTTGTGAATGACATTAATGACCACCCCCCTGTCTTCGGTCAGTCAGTCTACAGGGTGAACATCAGTGAGGAGGTGCCCCTGGGCAGCTACGTGCGGGGTCTGAGTGCCACAGACGGTGATTCAGGCCTCAATGCCAACCTCAAGTACAGCATCGTCTCGGGCAACGAGCTTGGCTGGTTTCGCATCAGCGAGCACAGTGGGCTGGTCACCACAGCTGGCCCTGAGGGTGGCACCACTGGGAATGCTGCGGGCACATCCATCTCCAGCAGGCTGGACAGGGAGACTGCTTCTCAGGTGGTGCTCAACATCAGTGCCCGTGACCAGGGGGTGCAGCCCAAGTTCTCTTATGCACAGCTGGTGGTGACCATCCTGGATGTCAATGACAACAAACCTCACTTCAGCCAACCTGAGGGCTACCAGGTGACCCTGGCTGAAAACTCCCCATCAGGAACTGAGCTGCTGGTCCTGAGTGCCACAGATGGGGACCTGGGGGACAATGGGACTGTCCGCTTTTCCCTGCAGGAAGCTGAGCCACTGCTGGCAGCAGTTGGCTCCTCCTCAGTGGCTCCTCGCCAGGTGTTTCGCTTGGATCCTGTGTCAGGCAAGCTCAGCACCGTCTCGCAGCTGGACCGCGAGGAGCAGGCTCACTTCTCTGTGCAGGTCCTGGCTACAGATTTAGGCTCTCCTCCCCTTTCCTCAGTAGCCCGAGTTAATGTCAGTATCTTGGATGTGAATGACAACAGCCCTGTGTTTTACCCCATCCAATATTTTGCCCATATCCAAGAAAATGAGCCTGCTGGAACCTATGTGACCACAGTGTCTGCCACAGACCCTGATCTGGGACCCAATGGGACAATCAAGTACAGCATCTCAGCTGGAGACACCTCCAGGTTTCAGATCCATGGCCAGACTGGGGTCATCACAACAAAAATAGCCCTGGACAGGGAGGAGAAAACGGCTTACCAGTTGCAGATCGTGGCCACTGATGGTGGCCATCTTCAGTCACAGAACCCAGCCATTGTCACCATCACTGTCTTGGACACCCAGGACAATCCACCTGTTTTCAGCCAGGGCACATACAGTTTTGTTGTCTTTGAAAATGTTGCCCTAGGTTACCACGTAGGTACTGTTTTTGCTTCCACCATGGACCTTAACTCCAACATCAGTTACCTGATTACCACAGGTGACCAAAGGGGCATGTTTTCCATCAACAGAGTGACGGGGCAAATCACCACAGCCAGCATCATTGACAGGGAGGAGCAAGCATTTTACCAGCTGAAGGTGGTTGCTAGTGGTGGGGCCATAACTGGGGATGCTCTGGTCAATATAACTGTCAAAGATCTAAATGACAATTCCCCACACTTTGTTCATGTGGTGGAAAGTGTCAATGTGGTTGAAAACTGGAAAGCTGGGCATACCATATTCCAGGCCAAGGCTGTTGATCCTGATGAAGGTGTTAACGGTGTAGTCCTTTACAGCCTGAAGCAAAACCCAAAGGGCTTGTTCTCAATCAATGAGCAGACAGGTGCCATCAGCTTAATGGGGCCACTTGACATAAATGCTGGCTCTTACCAGGTTGAAATCCTTGCCTCGGATATGGGGGTGCCACAGCTGTCCTCTAACTTTATCCTGACTGTCTCTGTCCATGATGTCAATGATAACCCACCTGTGTTTGACCAGCTTTCCTATGAAATCACTATTTTGGAGTCAGAGCCTGTCAATTCCAGGTTCTTTAAGGTGCAGGCTTCTGACAAAGACTCAGGAGTGAATGGTGAAATTGCTTATAGCATCATTGAAGGAAATACTGGGGATGCCTTTGGCATATTCCCAGATGGCCAGCTGTACATAAAGAGTGAACTGGACCGTGAGCTGCAGGAAAGATATGTTTTACTGGTGGTTGCCTCTGATAGAGCAGTAGAGCCACTCAATGCTACTGTCAATGTTACTGTCATTCTGGAGGATGTCAATGATAACAGGCCCCTCTTCAACAGTACCAACTATGTGTTTTATTTTGAGGAGGAGCAGAGAGGAGGATCGTATGTCGGTAAGATAAATGCTGTAGATAAAGACTTTGGGCCAAATGGTGAAGTGAGGTATTCCTTTGAGCATATGCAGCCAGATTTTGAGCTGAACACAGTCACTGGGGAAATAAGGAGCACTCACCAGTTTGACAGAGAAGCTCTTATGAGGCAAAGAGGAGCTGCAGTGTTTAGTCTCACGGTAATAGCGACAGATCAGGGATTGCCAAAGCCTCTAAAGGATCAGGCAACTGTACAAATCTATATGAAAGACATCAATGACAATGCCCCCAAATTTCTGAAAGATCTCTACCAAGCTACTATATCAGAATTGGCAGCAAATCTGACCCAGGTTCTGAGAGTTTCTGCCTCAGATGTTGATGAAGGGGTTAATGGGTTGATTCACTACTCTGTAGTCAAGGGGAATGAAGAAAAACAGTTTGCAATAGATAGCAGCTCAGGCCAAGTGACCTTAGTAGGCAAGCTAGATCATGAAGCTACGGCATCATATTTGCTTGTCATCCAAGCAGTAGACTCTGGAGCAGTGTCCCTAAGTTCAACTTGCATGTTGAGCATTGATGTATTGGATGAAAATGACAACAGTCCTTCCTTCCCTAAAGCAACCTTGCTAGTGGATGTCTTGGAGAATATGAGAGTTGGTGAACTTGTGTCCTCGGTCACGGCCACTGATTCTGATTCGGGTGACAATGCTGACCTCCACTACAGCATTACAGGGACGAACAACCACGGCACCTTTAGCATCAGTCCCAACACTGGGAGTATTTTTCTTGCAAAGAAGCTGGACTTTGAGACACAATCTCTGTATAAGCTAAATATAACAGCGAAAGACCAAGGGAGGCCACCACGGTCATCCACAATGTCAGTGGTAATACACGTGAGGGATTTTAATGACAACCCTCCTCATTTTCCTCCTGGGGACATCTTTAAATCTATTGTTGAGAACATTCCTGTTGGGAGCTCTGTCCTTTCCGTGACTGCCCATGATCCAGATGCGGATATCAATGGGCAGCTGATGTATGCAATCATTCAGCAGATGCCAAGGGGGAATCATTTCCGTATGGATGAAGTGAGAGGGACAATCTTTACCAGTGCTGAAATAGACCGTGAGTTTGCCAATCTCTTTGAGCTGACAGTCAAAGCCACTGACCAGGCTGTCCCTGTGGAGTCCAGGCGCTTTGCTTTGAAGAACGTGACCATTTTGGTGACAGATCAGAATGACAATGTTCCCATGTTCGTGTCGCAGAACGCTCTGGCGGCTGACCCCTCCGTTGTGATTGGTTCCATCCTAACGACCATTGTTGCTGCAGATCCTGATGAGGGTGCCAATGGAGAGGTGGAGTATGAAATAGTCAATGGAGACACCGAAACCTTCATTGTGGATCGCTACAGCGGAGATCTAAGAGTAGCGTCGGCTTTGGTGCCTTCTCAGCTCATCTACAACCTCATCGTCTCTGCCATGGATCTTGGCCCTGAAAGGAGAAAATCCACCACTGAGATGACTATAATCCTGCAAGGGGTTGATGGGCCTGTGTTCACTCAGCCCAAATACATCACCATCTTGAAAGAAGGGGAGCCTATTGGGACCAACGTGATCTCCATTGAAGCAGCAAGCCCACGGGGCTCCGATGCTCAGGTGGAATATTACATCGTGTCTGTGCGCTGCGAGGAGAGGAGCCTGGGACGGCTCTTCACCATCGGGCGCCTCTCCGGGGTCATCCAGACTGCAGCCATCCTGGACAGGGAGCAAGGAGCACGGCTCTACCTGCTGGATGTGTATGCCATCGAGAAGTCCTCTCTTCTGCCCCGCACACAGCGAGCAGAGGTAAAGCTTTGATTCTGTGACTGTTCACCTGTTTGCTTCCTCAGTGAGTTTATCTACTTGTTGTTAGCTGTTTGGCAGATGGTATTGCCCAGCAGAACACCTGAGAGCTGAGTCTGCTGATTCATTACAGATAAGCTTGCAATTAGTGTAACTCAAACCTGTTTTCCTCTAAGTTGCCTCCAGAAATTTGAGAGAGGCTTAGGCACTGTGCTTCAGTTTGGCTCCTGTAGGCACGATGCTGGTCAAATACATTTAAAGTACTAAATACTTGAGGTGCTAAAAGCTTTAATCATGGGTGTTTTAGGGTTTTGCATACCTTCTGGTTTTAGCAGTCATTAATGATTTCAAGTCTTCCTATTCCTGTGTGAACTGTAGCTGGAATTCTTGCAGTGCAGTCATCGGGTCGGCATTTCTCTGAGAAGTGGCCACTAGGGGATTGCTCTCAACAGCTCATTTGGTGCTTCAAATCTTGGATGGGTTTGGTTAAGTCTCTCCAATTGGTCTCCTCGTGTATCTCCAATTTAGGTTATTTCATTATCCTCACTGGTCAGGATGAAAATGATCTTGTTTCTGGTCTTGGATGTGAAGGATGGTAGGAGTGCACCACTTGACCTGGCAGCTCTCCCTATCCAAAGCCATTTGCCTGGACTCAAGGGTCTTTAGATGTTCTCTGCGTGGCTAGCTTGAGGGGCAAAGGGTGGAAAACAGGTCTGAAAAATCATCTGTGAAGGACCAATATTTTCTTTGTTGTCTGGCACTTGTGAGACAGGGTGGATAATTTACACTGTTCTTGCTGTGGGAGTGCTGAGAAGCCTGGTGTGAAAGGGAGCCTTTTGTTTGTTTTAAGTTGCACCATCCTCTGGAGCTGCTTTCTGCACTTCAAACTGAGCTTTTTAACTTGCAGCTCCTGGAGGTTTGGGGCTGGCCCTGCTGAGTGGCTCAACTAGCAGAGGATGCTGGTGGTGCCAGCTGGGCATCTTACCTCAGTACTCATAGCCCCATGCATCCCAGGCATTACCCCTAGCTGTGCTTCCTGCTGATGATGATTCCATCTCCTTTTGGCTTGATGGAGAGCTGTTTTGAGGGTTCACCCCTGGCACTGGGAAGCCTCCCAGGCCAGCCTATGGTTGCACCAGCCTCACACATTATAGCAGCAGAGTATTTGGTGAGCAGGGAAGAGAACAACCACTGAAACTTGAAACAAATTTCACATTGTTGAATACAAACCACTCCTGAAATGAGAAGCAAATGTATTATTCTGTCAAGAACACTGAAAGCAATAGTTGGGAGCTAGAATTTCCTATGACTGCTTGGGTCTTTAAGGCTTCTAAAATGCTTCTTCTCCCAAACTTAATTAGCTGACTGTGCTTCTCTAGAAATATATTGAAATTATAATCAGCTACCAACCTTAAAAACCATAAGCATATGCAATCTTTCTCTGGACTGATTGAATTTCTCTGGAATGGCTCTTGCTGTCCCACACTGGAACAAGAGCTCCTACAGTGACATGCTTTGTGCAGGCTGGCTGGGGCTGGCAGTGCCTGCTGAATAAGGAATGCAGCTTTTTTCCATGTTGTTGTTGGATTTGGTTTGATGTATGCAGTGCAGATGTTTTGCTCTTCGTTTTCTGCCTATCTGCTTTCATAAAGAACCAGCAAGCAGCCATGTACATGAGCACATGGTGCACTGGTGCCTCTGTACTCACAGCTTTCTGAACAGATTAGCTGGGCAAGGGTTGGTTGCTTGCTTGTGATATGCTTAGCAACTTCTGTGTTCTTCTTCCCTGCCTGCTCTGTCTTCTGCACTGATGTCAGGCATCATCCTGATGGCCTTGTGGCATGCCAGTGAACCACGGAGCCCTTGGAGCCACGCAGAGATAAACTTGCTGGCTAAGATGGATGAGGAAGGCAGCAGTAGCAAGGAAGCTAATAGATCTTCTGTCTAATGTAAACTTCAGGAGTGGTTTTGGGTGGCAGCTAACCAGTGTGAAACAGATATTTACAGCTTTGCAACAGTGGCTGGGCTTTGTCTAGCCAGCAGGCAGCATAAAGGTGGAGCAGGCTTGTGTGCAATCAAGTGATGGCACTCGAGGAGTGAATCAGTCCTTGTCATTGGGAAGTGGTGTGGTAGTTTTTTTCCCCTAAATTCTGTCACTAAACTCTTTGTAAAGTTTCTTTTTAAATAGTATCAGTGATCTTGTAAAGATTCACCTAGTGCTGCAACTGAAAAAGTCTCTTTCCAGCCTCTCTCCTCCATCCCTGAGGTTTGCCCTCTAGCATCAACTCTTAAGTATTTTGAGGCTTGCACAGAAAACCCAAATGCTTGTTGCATTCTGTTGTACAGTTAAGTGGTGTGGTTTGTTTCTAGGGGTTAAATGGGATTAGACTAGATACTTAACCCTTCAGTGGATGGCTTCCTTGAAAGGAGCAGTGGGTTTGCTAGGCACCAGTGCTGCAAACTCCTCTGGTGCACTTACCATGTGCAGAGCTCCAGAAATTTGGATGAAGACAAAGAAGATGCTGCTAAGCAGGAATGATGGGATACCTAGCAGAAGGGGCTAGAGCTCACATCCCTTTGAGAGAGAGGAAGGGCTGGAGTGGTGAGACAGAACATTGAAGCTGTTGGTTTTCTAACCAGAAAGAGTGCAGGGCTTTAAATTTACTGAGAGACTCTGAAACCCCCTCCAGAGAGGTCTTATCTGGCCTGTGTCTCATTTACCAGCACAAATAAGAACAATGGGGTGCTCCTTGTATTCATCCTATCTATAAATAGTCTTATTCTTCAGTGCTGCATGGCACATGAAGTCTAGCTTGACAAAGGAAACTGCTTGTGAGACATTGGAGTAAACAATGAAAATCTGCTGCCTTGGCCCAGCTCCAAAGGCAGTTTCTTTTTGCCTTGCTAGTGCTGATATTGCTGATTCTGAGACATGTAATTATTTCAGCTCTTGCTGTCCTTTGCACTGATCTGGAAAGGGATCTCCAAGCTTTCCTTCAACTGGAGTGGGAGATGAATGTGCCTGATGTCAAAAGCTGATCCAGCCCAATTTGTGGGTTTGGGTTCAAAGTTCTCTCAATTTTTTTTCATCTTCTCTAATTTCTTTAATGAGTCTGCCTTGCTCCATTTTCTTAATATCTAGAATTTCTCATTTCTTTGCTATTTTAGCAGCCTCTGGGCATTTTTGCATGTGAGGTCACTCCATAATTTCGATGTTAAAAATCACTAGATTTTAAAAACAACATTCTTTATTATGGAAAATATTATTTTTCATGCCTCTCTAACGCAAACATTAGGAGTAAGAGCCAAAAACCAGAGCAGAACTTTCATCTGCTTATTTTTGCTAAGTGTTAAATTCTTCATCCAAATCTCTAAATGACTCTTGGGTTCCATCAGTGTCCACCAGTGAGTCCTTTTCCATGTAAAGTGATCCCTCCCAGAGCTGCTGGAGAGCAGGTTTCTTTCCATGGCTGGACTAGGTGAAGCTGTTAGCTGAGGAGAAGTGCAGAAGAGTTTCTTGCCCTCTTGGTGTATTCAGCTCCCAGCTCTAGCTTTGTTTGGGATAAGGCTACATTGTCCTTGGCTCCTGAAAGCTTGGCTCTTCTTCCTTCCTATTCCCTGTGTGTATCTTGAACCTCAGTGCTGCATCTCCTCAGAGCTTGGTGCTCGTGGGCTGATGGAAGGAGGCTCCAGACATCTCTTCTCAGTCTTTGCAGAGGTTAGAGTGTTGAGCCAGCACTGCCAGGGCCCCTTCCCACCCCTGCAATGACAAGGTGCCCGTTTAATTTATATGCCCTTAGCATGGAATACTTCTGCTGGCAGAGTTTGTTTTAACTCTGTCTAGACTAGGGAGTAGAGTTCCTGTGCAGTCAGTTGGGTTTCTTCCCCGTGTAACTGTGTCTGTGCAAGGTCTGTGTGTAGACAAGCACTAATCCTCTGGGGTTCTAATTAGAAAAGAAATTTATGGGGACTAAAATTTGAAGCAAAACAAAGAGTTTTCCTAGCAAATTCTCCTCGTTGGGAAAAGTGATGCCAGATCAGTTTGGTCCATCAGGAGCAGAACTGATTGGTTCCAGGGAATTTATAGCCTTCCTTCCCTTTGCCAAGAATAATAGCAGATATGTTGGAGAAACTGTGGCTTTGTTTTACCACAATGCTTCTCTCTATTCTAATAAATCCTCTGTTTAATTAGAGCCTCAGTCTAGACTGTCAGCCAGGTTTGTTTTCGTAGTGATGTATTTTTGTTTACTTCCTCGGAGCAATAACATACCAAGAGGACAGTGCAACAGATGGAAACTGATAGCTATGACTCCACTGTGAAAATAGAGGCACATTAGTTAGTGCAAAAGAATGTCAAAGAGCCTATTACCAAGTAGTAATTTATGTGCCAGCAGCAAAAAGTCATGGAAAGCAGCATTTGCCTTAGCAAATTTCCTCTTCTGCACGTGCTGTTGTTGACACAGAGCTGCAAGGAGAGTGTGAGGGCTCTGCAGCCAGCAAGGTGCCACTGCTGCTGCCTCTGAGCTCAGGCAGCTGCAAGGACAATCCTCTGCCCTGCATCACCTCTCTCTGCCCTGGGGCCTGCTGCCCACCTTGGGCTTCCCTGCAGTGACCAGGCAAGGCAAGGTGAATCCTCAGAGCTCCATGAAGCTGATCTCTGCTTCCACAGGCCCTGTGACAGAAGGGAGATGCTGAAGATGCTGAGTGAAGTGGTTGTGCATTGGGTCTGGTGCTGCAGTGTGGCCCCAGGAACTTGAGCTCTTGATGGCTTTGAGGTGTCACACTGAGGGTGACACACAGCCCCAGCTTGCCCAGAGAGGTGGTGGAAGCCCCATCCCTGGAGACATTTCAGGTCAGGTTGGTTGGGGTTCTGAGCAACCTGCTCTGCTTGAAGATGTCCATGCTTTTGGACTAGAAGAACTGTGAAGGTCCTTTCCAACCCAAACCATCCTGTGGTTCTCTGAGCCTGCTGCTGCTCTGAGTTTAACTATGAAGCAAAGAGTAGCCAAAAGACAACTTTTCACCCCAGGAGTTGTACTAGTCAATGTTAGATTTGCTTATAAAATAATTTCAGTTTTTCCCTTAAGGATTTTTTGGGAGGTACATTACATTTTAATGGTTTTGAAGCCTTTTCAGGATGTCTTTTTTTTTTTGTCTAGAACATGAGGGAATAAAATATTAACTTACCATTTTGAGCAAGTGCTTCATATCTAGATCTCTTTGGGTTCTTAGGCAAGATGTTTGATTTTGGTACCTGCAACACTTTTTGAAATCCAATGCAGGAGAAGACTGTGAACTGTAGGAAAATGTGTCTGTGATGCTTCACCTACCCAAACCTGTAGCTGCCTTTTTAAGCTATGTTCAAGATTTATATCCTGCTCTGACCAAATGAATTTAAATAGAATCCAACATGAGAGAGTGCTGAATTACACTCAGCAATTGGCCATCAAAGCAAGGATTTGGTATGGAGCATCCTTGAAGCAGCTAGGGAGAGAAAAGAAATTCACATCACAGGGCTCATAATATACATTATATTTTATATATATGTGTGAAAAGCATTGCTTAGAACTTGAAGCTGGAGGTGTGGGGTTGCCACAGGCACTGTGTCTGGGGAAATAGGTGATTAGGTTTCTCTTGTAGTGTTCTAGAGATAAATTGTTCCTTGGAGAGCTAGAGAGGAAACTGAGCTGAGGGCTTTTCATGTCAGCTCCTTTTTGGATCATTTTTGATAAATGAAGAGAATTCAACTGAACTAGTTCAGAGGAATGGCTGGGATGCCTTAGCCACATACTGCACATCTGCAGTACGTGTGCTTAGAGCTTGGCTTTTCCACAGGGGTTTTCTTCTCTCCTGTTACACTTCAGGTTTCCTGGTGCTTTTCCCCACTCCACATTTTTTCTTTCTTCTCAGTGTAACAAATCTGTTTAATCCATCAAAATGTCATGCTGTCTGAAATATGAAGACATGGAGGAGTCAGCTTGTTGTGTTTGATATTTTTTTTAACCTCTGAATTTCTCAGCTCCCAAGTAATTCCTGTGATCAGCACTGGGTTTTTATCCTCTGTGTATTTCTCCATGCTGTGTTATCACGTGAGGTTGCAGTTAATTCAGAATAAGGTTAAGTGATGGTGTTGAGATGGTAATTAATTAAGCATGAGCACCCATACCTTGTTCCTTATGGGCAGAGTGGGAATGCCACTTGACCCCTGTGCTGCTGGAGAGGGGAGGAAGTGGGAGTGGACCTGATGCTGGGAGGTAGGAGCAAGCTGCAGAGATGCTTGCCAAGATGCTTGGCTCAGAGCAAAGGGACACAGATGGCTGAGGCTGATAAAGGTGTCTCTCATTGTGGGGGGGGTTGCTGCTCAGTGCTCTTGTGAGTTTGTGTGTGAGCTAGGGGTAATGGGAGGAAGAGGACTACATGGAGATGTTTATTTTAATGCTTTTTACAGTGTAGGGAAGGAGTTGTATCAATTCAATACTCCAAAGGCTGGAGCTGAGCCCTCCTTTGAGGTTCCTCTAACAAATGAACAATAACATGTCCTCAGGCATTTGTGTCGTGCTGTCCAAACTTGAGCTCTTACCTGCTCCTAGAGCAGAGTCCCAATGTAGTGCTGAAAGGAGCTGCTAGAGATTGGCCTGAGAACCCTTCCAAGCTTGTGGCACCTCTCCTCCTCCAGGGCCCCTGCATGTCTCCTTGTTCCTCAGGTTGGTTGTTCCCATGCTTCGTGTGATAGGTGTGGATACATCAGCATCTCTGTGTGTGGATACAGCCATGGATAAATCATGTCTCCTCCTCCCAGGAGGTACTGCCCAAGTCTGGCTGGCAGAGGGGGAAGGCAAGCCTGCACAGGACAGGGATGTGTGAGGGGAGAGCAAGTCCTCCAGACTCTTGCTCTGAGCACAGTCCACTTCTTCCTAGCCTCTGTTAGTTATTGCTGTAGGAGTTAAGTGGTTGCTGCTCTCTAAAAATGGTGTGTCTGAACTTTAGAGCTGCTTGCAGAATAAATCACTGTCACCAGGCAGTGTGGTTGTTCCAAGCCTGTTGGATGTGTTACAGCCTGAGCAGCACCATCCATCAGGGCAGAGCTGAGGAGAAGCAAGACCTTTGTGTTTTCCTCTCTGAAGCAGGCAATTTCATAGAGAGATTCGTGGTTTGTCAATGATGGCAGTGATCTTATCCTGCTCATGACAACTGGAAATCCTCAGGGTGCTCTTGCTGGTGAGCATGAAAGCAAAATGGTACTTGATGCTTCATGCCGAGAGCAAATAAATTCCCTTTTTAATGTCTTTCTCAATTGGCAGTCAGTAAGTAGAGAGATTGCAATTGTTCAGAAAGGGTTAACAAGTTTACATCACAGTCTCCTCTGCGGAAGAAACTCAGTTTATTCATAGTTTTGATATTTTCATTCAAGAAATTTGTTTTGACAAGAAACAACTGCCTTGAGTAGGCTGAGAGCTGAGTCTCTCACCAGCACCCCACACTATGTGTTAATGTGATTATAAACCAGAATTAGCTGCAGAAGTCTGTTGCTCAGGATGAAGGCTTCTGAGACAGAGCTGGTGTGTTAGGTTTCATTTGCAGCAAGGCCAGACATTGATTAATCAGGACAGTCAGCATGCCTTGCTCTTAGGGAGAAAAAGCTTAATGACTGAGTAAGTTCTCTTTCTGTCCCCCCCCCCACTGGGCATCTAACAGGCCTACAAAAGCATGCAGAAATGAGGCAGTTGGGGCTGTTGTTGTTGTGCACAATGGAAACACAGGCAAATATTTCACAATAAACTATATATAGCCAGAAACATTAATTTCCATGTGATAGCTGTCAAGATCTGAATACAATGATGTATGCTCCAAGTCATGCAGAGTGCTCTGGAGAGAAGAGCTGTCATTCTCCCTGGGTTGGAGGATGGAGTGATGCCTCCTCCACTGAGTGATTTACTAACACTTGCTTTTACATGTGCTGCAAGACTGGGGTTAAAAAGTGAGGTTTTGAGAAGTTATTACCACTTCTCAGCCAAATGAGGTTGCTCTGGTTGACATTTCCAGATGCCTGGTGGGAAGTGCTGAGGCTGGAGTTGTGCCCCCTGCGTGCCTGAGTTGTTTCAGTGGTGTCCTCTGGGGAAAGGAGAGATTTGCCCTATAAATAAGGGAATGGCAAAGCACCCTGATGCAGCTGGCACTTGTCATCCCGTGTTGGGCACTAGCAGCAATGAGTGCAGCCTGCTGAAAGGGGTGAGGAAGCATCTCTTGATGAACCATGCATTATAGTCAGTGTTTCTTTTATCTAGATCAAATCCAACTCAGTTGAAACTCCATCTTCGAACTAAATTTGGGCATGTGCTTTTGCATTTCTCTGTTCTTAATCTCTTTCGAGGAACTTTGTGGCAGCTCTGCTCTTTTGGGAGAGTTTTCCTTGCACTAGCTTATAGCCCTTTCTAAATTGCTGTGGTGTTTAGGTTTCCTTCCCCAGCCCCAGGAAGAAGAGCAGCAGCATGTAGCTACATGATCCAGCATCACTTGGAAAAGACAGAAGCTTAGGTGATGTTGGTAATGTGGAATCCATTTAGCAAGTGTTGTGTCCAGACTGATGTGGAAGGGACAGCAGGGAGGATTCAGTGGGATGGCTTTATGTGTTATGAAGTCTATGGCCTTTGTCAAACTGCTTTATAAATCTGCCCTTGTGGCTTTGTACAGGCAGTGCCTGGCAGTAGCTTCCAGCTCAGTGGTGTTCTCTGATTCCCCTAAAAAACATTTCCCCTCCAAGCTGTTAAACTCAGTCCATGATGGTTTTTTAAGTGCTAGCTTGTGCACACTCCAGCATCTGAGATTTCATTTTATCTTGACAGGCTCTGGAGTTAGGTCTCTTCCAGCATGTGAGTAATGCCATCAGAAGAATGTACAGCTAGGAGTCCAGACATTGGAGGGGTGTTTGTGTTCCAGGCTGATGGATTTTGTCTGTCTCCCCTGGCTTCCTCAGCCATGGCTAGGCTGCCAGCAGGCTGCTGGGATGCTCTGCTGCTCTCAGCTCCAGCATTTAGTTTCTTTTAAGGAATGCAAATTCTACTCTAGGCTGATTTGTGTCACCTTTGATCATGATGTAGTGGCTCAATTTTCTGGAAGTGGCCTGCACTGGACATCAGAGCAAAGCTTTCAGTAGGTTTGGAGCATCTGGGCATCTCCTAGGATTTGGTTCCTTTCTTGTGTGCCTGTTTTGGGTGAGAAGGGTACCTCTGTGAGGCTCTTCCTGTAGCCTGTACATAACTGGAGCCACAGAGTAACCTATTTGCAGTAGAACTTTCTCTGTACTGAGCCTTCTTCTATTTTTTTCTTTTAGTTTCCTATAAAATTGTTATCTATCCTTATATCTTTTTTAAAGTAGAGGCTTATGTTTTTCCTCAGCAAACAGATAACCATCTTCTTAGTTTTTAAAAACATAACTTTTGTGTTTAATAGCTATTCTTTTGAAGCCAGAAATGTTGTGGTAGTCAGATTTTAGCTGTGCCTTGCAACAAGTCTGCCAAAAAATAAGCAAGTTATCTGAGGCTTCAGTTAGTAGTGTAACCCTTCCTTCATTTCAGAGGCAGAGCAGCCTGCTGGATAATGGGATCCAGGAATGAGTGGAATGAGGGAGCACAGCTGGATCCCAGGGCTTGAGGAGAAGTCAGGCTCCACAGGGAAGGTGTCAGTGGTCACTGAGGATGAGCACTTGGCTGATTGTAAAGTGATTTTTGCCCAGGCACAGAGGGCTGCTGGTTCTTGAGTGCCCTGGAAAGCTGTAGCCCACATCTCCAAAGCATCAGGCAGGCCATGAGCTCACTGCAAGTGTGTGCAGTGATGCTATGGAGGCAAGGAGGCTGTGATTGTACTCTTAGAGTGCTTGCCCAACAGGAAGTCACTGCAAGGTAATTCCTTGTGTAGGAGCTTGGGCCCTGGCTCAAGGGAATCACTAAAGCAGGAAGGTAGCACACCTTTCCCTTAGAAGACAGGTGCTGGCTTTTTCTTGCTCTTGTACTCTTGTTCTCCCTGCCTTGGCTGGCACCTATAGGCACTTCACTCTTCTGTGAATTTCCCAGTGTTAATGATACCTGTGTGTGTGTTTTAGTGTGCAGTCACTTGGGTTTGTTTGGTTTTCTTTAGCACTTCTTCCCACTCTGTAACTGGCAGCAGCCTTGGAATTATTTCTGTGATTAATTCTTATCCCTTTGCAATCCCCAGGGCCTTGAAAAAAAGAAGAAAGAAATCCTAACAATAATAGGAGCATTGAAGCTCCTTTATCTTCATTTTGTTCCAGTACAGTGGTGGATATTCCAAATTCTCCATGGTAATAGAGAAGTATTTCAGAGGCAAATACCTTGCCAGATCTTTGCATTTGCATGAGCAGGATTGGGAAGGCAAGGGAGCACTTGATCAGCCCTAGGCTTTGTGGCAGGGGACAGAGATGTTTCAAGCTGATGCAAATGAGAATTCTCCTTTCATTGTGGCTTTACTGCTCAAGTAGTGCAATTTTTTTGAAGAACCAACAAGTTTCTTAGGGAAACTCCCCTGGCATCTCCCTGGTAAGCAGGCAGTGCAGTGCATCCCTGTGGTTCCTTACAGGCAGCACAGAGAGAGCTCCTTTGCTCACCCTGGGCTCTTCCTCAGGGATTAGGTGCATTAGCTGTTATCCCATTATATGCTACATTCATAACTGTTCTGCTCAAGGTCTTAAGCAACCAGGTTGGCAGTGGCTGGAGTCCCACTGACATGAAAAGAGCAGACAAAAAAAGACCTGAGTGTGTGGCTACTGCAAGGACAAGGAGTTAACCAAAGGGTTTTAAGGGGCTAGGTCTCTTCCTCAGGGTTAGCTGTGAGAGGAGGAGAGGGAATGGCCTCAAGTTGCAGCAGGGGAGGTTTAGATTGGATATAAAGAGGAATTTCTTTACTGATTGTTCAGTCTTTGACCCAGGGAGGTGCTGGAGTCACCATCCCTGCAGGGGTTGAAGAAACATCTAGATGCTCTCCTTAGGGCCATGGGTTAGTGTCCTGGGGGTGATAAGTATGGTTGGGCTTGATGAGCTTAAAGGTCTCTTCCAACCTTAATGGTTCTGTGAGTTATTTAAATCAGTTCAACATTTCTTTCCTCTGGTATGTTTACCTGCCTGGCTGCTAGTCCTGGGCAGGCATCTCCCCTCTTTGCTTTCATGTATCACATCCTGGCCTCGGCCACAAACAGGGAAGTAATGGGTTGCTTCGGAAGGTTCTGTCTGATCTTAGTGGTTCAATCAGGAGTTTGCTCCTGGGCTGTGAATCTGATGAAAACAAGGGTTGGAAGGTTATAGATCCTCTCTGCATTAAGCAGAGACACAGCCAAATTGCAGTATAGGGAAGGATAAACTTGTGGTACTGGGCATCAATCTCAGCCTGACCTCTGTCACACTAAGGAGATTACTCAGTCTGTGACAGGGCAGCTCACCTAGCATCTGCTGGAAATGTTAGTCACCTCTTGGCTTAGGTGAACAAACTGTACAGATTTGTGTCTGGCAAATAGTGATACACCTTTGTTTTGCTATGCAGAGTTGTTTTTCTAAGGTAGAAAAGTTTGTTTGCTTCAGTGGGGTAGAACCCTTGCTCTATGAGCTGAGAGAATTGACCTGAGCTGTAGTGTTGTACTGGGAGAAACATCAAGTGTTAAGCATGCAGCATGTGGGATAACTCTGGAGACAAAACTGGATCAGAGATGATGCCTGCCTGGTAAGATTGCTGGTGCCTCAGGTGGATGAATAAGTTCAGTGAGCTGTGACTCGGAGAACTTCTGATTAATGACAGAAGATGGCCTGTGGATGGAACCTCTTTGCAGTGGTTTGTCAGTGCCTACTTGTGCCCTGGCTCTGCTAATATGGATAAACAGCATTTCTTAATGAAACTTGCTAGCTCATTGCCCTCATCCCTATGTTGTATTGTGTGTGAGGATTCACTTCAAATTGATATTTCAGATACTGAATTTAGACTTCATCTATAAACTTGCCCCTGGCAGAGCTTGGCTGTCCTTCAGTACAATATCTAGAAGTGTTGGAGTTTTCTGTCCTACAA
Source organism: Bucco capensis (assembly GCA_013396975.1). Classification (NCBI taxonomy): domain Eukaryota; kingdom Metazoa; phylum Chordata; class Aves; order Piciformes; family Bucconidae; genus Bucco; species Bucco capensis. Next base: position 466,535 of record VWZO01007368.1, read on the forward strand.
GAGCTGTATCTTGCTGATTTCAGAGCCATGCTTCAGCTGTGTCTGATGAGCTGCCTGGGATTACTCATTTCTTAGAGGCTATCAACTTTTTCCTATTGAACTTGCTGTTGACAAGTGTTTTCTTAAAAGTAATGCTCTTAAAAGGTCACTTGACTTCTGAGGGTTATTCACTTTTGTTAGCCCACACACTAAAACCTTGTGTCCTTGCCTTCTGATTAGTGACACTTTAATAAAGTCATTTGAAGTGCAGTAGACTGAATTTTCCACCTTTTCTGATGTTTCTATGGCCACAGGGAAGCGACCTGCATTCAATCTTTTAAATGCAAATCTTTTGGAAGCTCCTATGCAATTTTGTGTACCAGGCTTCTTCATGGCTTACAAAAAGTGCTTTTTTAAAAGACAAAAAACAGCTACAGCAGTGTCTTTTCTCTTTCTTTTGTGTTTTCCTCCTCTCTCTCTTTCTGGTGATGTGACAGCAATTGACTAAACTTGAGTCTTTTGGGGTGACAAAGGACTGAGAAAAACCTTAAAGGTTTGTACTGCTGGGCCAGGGCAGACAAAGACCTTTCCACTTGATTAGATAATAAGGCTAACGTGGGCTTGCAGTGAAAAAATATCTTTGCATTCTGCTCTTTTTCCTCCAACCAAAACAGAGGGGGGAAAAAAGAGGGGGGTGGGGAAGGAGAAAACTCTGCCTAATCAGCCACAATTAAATCCTTCATGGTGAGCTGGCCTGGGAGGAATTAATGCATTTTGTATTGCCTAAGGACTTGAGTGAACATTAACAACACGTGAGAACGGAGGGGAAGAAAAATTATAGCTGTCTTTTTCCTTTGGGTTCTCAAGGAAGAGGGAAGGGGCAGGTCATTGACTGGATTTTCATGGGAAGAGTGACTCTGGAGTGCTCGCAGGTCCAGGAGTGAGGGCACTGACAGCTGGGCCCTGGGGAGGGGAGCAGGGACTGGGCCATGGCTTGGGAGGATGGAAAACAAAGCCCAGAGAGGGAACAGTAGGCACAGTGTCCCAGGGCTGAGGGGCTGCTTCTGGGCTTGGGTAGTGTGGAGAAGAGGAGGTTCAGGGAGACCTCAGCTCTCTCTACAAGTCCCTGCAAGGAGGTGGCAGTGAGATGGGGGTAGGGCTCTTCTCCAGGGTTAACAGGGAGAGGAGGAGAGGAAATGGCCTCAAGTTGCACCAGCGGAGGTTTAGATTGGATATAAGGAGGAATTTCTTCCCTGCAAGGGTTGTTAAGGCTTGGCCCAGGCTGCTCAGGGAGGTGCTGGAGTCACCATCCCTGCAGGGGTTTGAGAAACATCTAGCTGTGGTGCTTTGAGCCCTGGGTTAGTGGCATGGCAGTGATAGGCATGCTTGGACTGGATGAGCTTAGAGGTCTCTGCCAACCTTCATGATTCTGGGATTCTCCTCAGTGGTGGCTGTGTGTGTGTGCTTGGGCTCAAGTAGATGTGGTGGAGAAATTAAGTGGGAAATAGTGTGCTCTTACTGAAGCTGAAGTTGTCCCATGCTCTCCATGTGTATGCTGAGAAGGTACCAAAGATGCTTATTCAGCTCTTTCACCCTCCTTGCTGCTCAGGCAAAAGAAACTTGGGAATCCAAATGTGTTTTTCCAAGATTTCCTCATAACTACTAGAGGGCTAAGAACAACATCTAAAGGTGGTTTGAGTTATGATTTTAGAGATTTCTTTCTCCTGAGACCTGCTTTGTTCATGCTCTGCCATTAAAAATAATCTGCACACTGAGATGTGCTCAGTACATCACTGATTTCCCCCTTCAGATCCATGACTTTATCTGATGTTGGTGACCAGACAGACCCTTATGCATGCCTGGCAATGTGGATAATCCTACAGGCTTCTCAGCTTCTCCTCTAAGGGAGATGTGCACACCCCATCCTCTGCTCACTGTGCAGCCTTACCACCTCTGCCACACACATCCCAAGCCTTTTGCTCTTGTCCTCTCCCCTTCTGTGTGCTCATCCCCAGAGCAGACCCAGCCTGCAAGACCTCCAGTGATCACTTGTCTCCTTCTACTCAATCTCTTGTCTTTCTCATCCCTCCTTCTCCCATCATTTCCCACCTAGGAAGGTTTTGGTCCCCTTTTAAGCATCACATACAAGATTGTTAGTCAAAGTCAGTCATTTTTTCCTTTCAGGAAGCCCCCACATGAGCTATTAAAATAACCTTAAAAATGCAAATTGTGTGTGGTTTTGAAGGAATAAGAAACATGGTAAGAGCCAAAACAAACTAGTTTGGCCCTTAAATGCTGCCTTGCCAGTCCTTGAGGTTTTTCCCTTGGGCTCTGGAAGGTGGTTACCCTCTGTAGCAGCCAAGCAAACCCTGCTCCTTGGGCCTGGCTGTGTAGCTCCCTCCTGAAGCTTTCACCACTGCACGTGGACAATCTCCATCCAAAAGCTCAGCCCAATAGTTATTGTTTTAAGTACTGCACTAGGGTTTTGATGACACTGCCCTTGTTGCCCAGACAGAAGGAGCTCTGCAGTGTTTAACGTCCTGCTTTGCAGCCACTGCTCAGCTTCTGGGGATGCAAGTTAGCTTAAAGAAAACAGAAGTTTTATATCAACCTGCACCTCAGGAAGTTTCTCACCATCCTCAGATCATCACTGGCGATTCAGAACTTAAATCAGTCCAACAGTTTAATTCCCTAGGCAACCTCATCTCCTCGGATGGTAAGATTGACAGAGAGATAGACAATAGGCTAGCAAAGGCATAGAGTGCTTTGGGAAAACTCTATCCAAGAGTCTGGAGAAATAAACACTTGAAGAGAAGTCCAAAGCTCAGTGTGCAGTGTGGGCTTACTGCTGGGACTTGGTGGGTGACAACACAGTGAAGTGCAACTTGGCAGTCTCGTAGCCAAATGATCACTAATTCTCTTGAAATACCCAGGGTAGGTTTGTGGATATCTGTTGAGAGATGCAAATAGGCAAAAAACTTCGGTTTGTTTAGTTATATCTGTGATGTGCTTTGTCATTTTCCTCTCATATAATAATTATTACTATTTGGTGGGTTTTATTTGTTTGGGTTTTTTTCATTAATTGCTTAGCTGAACTTGTGCAATTTAACGGTGGTTTTTTATATAACTCTTCTGAAATTCATCAGCTGAATTTTCCTTTCATCAGTTCACACATGCAGCTCTGAAACAATTGGCACAGTTGCTGTGCCTGTGAGCTGCTCTGTGCAGTGATGGATGGTGCCTGAAAGCAAACCAGCCCCTGCTCCCCAGCATCCCAAAGCCTGGGGTCAGTGCTGCACAAAGATCACTGTGGGAAGTGGCTAGGGCTTGGGTTGGTTTTTTTACCACTGCCTTTTATCTGAATCCCTGCTTTGCTGGAGCTTTAGAAATCAAATGAGCAGAAGAAATGCAGGAGATGTTTGAGATGTGTGTGGGCAGAATGGAAACTGAAAGGTTGGCTTTCTGAAGGCTTCCCTCAGTTCCTGCCTGCCCAAAGAGACCATGGGGAGGTTATTCTTCCTGACTGCATCTCTGCAGCAAAAGAATTGCCTTGAGGATGCCACTGTGGAAAAAAAAAACAGCAAACACACCCCCCACTTATAGCAGATTATCTTTGTTTGAATGGAGATTTAAAAAAGAAACATTAAAAAGCAGAAGTGGGGAGTTGTTTTGGATAAATTTAAGTGCTTTGTGGCTAATGTAATCGTTGTGACTGCATCATTAAAATCAAACAAAGGTGGGTTCCTGAACAGGATGGCTTTAACTAACACACTGCTGTGTGGGTGCTGGAACAGGCTGGGGAGGAATGGGGGGGGGTCTCCTCATGCTTGTGTGTTTTGGGGGGAACTGATGCAAATGATGGAGGCAGATCAGCTATCAGGATGTCTTGGTGCACTGGAAGCTCAAGGCAAACTTGTGAGCCCTGCAGAAATGGGATTTGAGCATGGATACCTCTTGCTGGCTATCCTTCAGACATCTGCAAGCCTGAGCTCCAGCAAGGCATCTTGCACTCTGCCTAGTCCCCAGCAGCTCCAGTGCTCTCCTCACCTTAGACCTACAGTGCCTTGAGCACTTAGTCCTGGTGAGCACTTCCACTGTAATTGGTCTGAGCTCTAATCTTATCCCTTGGCCTGCAGATGAGCCATTTTTAGCTGATTTGTGGGCTGGCAACCTGCTAGCTGGGTCACTGCTTCTCCTTGCAGCATTTCTATAGCTGCCCCTTTCCTTTCTGGAAGCCCTGGAAAGCAGGGAAAAGAGCTGACTGCCAAAGGAACATCAAGGCAGAGGAGATGCCATTTGAGCAGTCAGAAAAAGCTATGATTATTGCTACTCATTCAAGCAAAAAGCCTCTGCTTTCACTGCATTTGGAGCTTGTGCATGAAGATGTCAAACCATAGTGCTGTGTGGTGTAGGTGAATGCAGTGTAGCAACCTTGCATTAACTACAGCAACATCTGTAAAGGACTGAAGGCACAAAGGTGAAGAAGTCCTTCTTAACAAGGAGCATTTCTGCAGGCAACTGCTATTTTCATGCCTGAGCTGTTGTTTTCATTGTGGCTGTTGTTCTGGGATCTATTTACTGCGTGTGGACCTTTTGTCTGAAGTCAAAGGAAAGATTTCAGATCCAACCCGTTGTGCATTGGTAATGAAGTGCTTCCACCAGGAGGGGAAGGTGGGAAGGCATTCCTAGACATCTTTATTTATCAGCGTATTGACATCACTTCCAATTCCTTTGCACACCTTCATTTCTGCCCCAGCACAGAGAGCAGAAGCCTTTGGATTACCCAGGCTCTAGGCCTGGCTGCACCCCACACTTTCTGACTCTTGGGGCAGAGTTTTTTGGGGTTTTGTGTTTCTACTCCTTTCTAAGCACTTAAAAAGTGGACTCCCTGATTCATCACTCCCATTGTCTGTATTAACCCAAGCCTTGAGTAGATCTAGTGTCTATCCTCAGCTCTTACTGATGGTTTTCCCAAGTTGCTTGGCCCTTTTTTAGTGGTTGTGTGTTGGGTATGCCAGAAATGTGCTGTGGTGCAGTTCTAATTGTTCTGAAGTCAGTAAAAACCCCAGTGCCATGGGTTCAGTAGGATTGCATTCTCCCAGAGAGCTAGCTGATTCTCTGGGTAGTTTCTCAACTGTTCCTCTCTGTGTGTTATTAGAATAAAGGCAGATATTTCTGCTTGTTCTTTAGATGATGGAGTTCTTGTAAGTGAGCTTTTATTTGAGATGCATGTAGCTGATGAAGAGGCTTGGCTGGCAGGCAGAATGCTTGCCCAAACCCTGCAACTTCACAGTGATTTTAAAATGGAAAACCAGCCAGTCATTTAGTGATATCATTGAGAAATGTAACCTTCTGTCATAGCAAAGAAAGATGTTCTACACAAGGGATAGCCATCAGCCCTGCTTTTGGCATTCTGCCTCATCCATTTCTATGGGCTGCTTTGCTCCATGCTAAGCAAAAATGAATGCTGAGTATTTTCCTTAACCTAGTGCAAACTTGCAGTTGTTTTTAAAGCCATGCAAGCCTTTGGAGTGCCTCCACCCTGGTGCTGCTAACTCTTGCTTTGTGATGGGATGAAGTTGTTACTGGTGTGTCTTCAGGAAGGTGACAAGCTCTCTGGCAGTGTAAGCAAGGGACAGCTTGGAGTGGCTTTGCTGGGATGGTGAGGAAGCTAACCAGCAATGCTATAGCATGCCAGTGATGGTAGATCTTTCCCTGTAGAGAAAGCAGTCCAGGTTATGATCCAGAAATCCCTAGACAAGGTGAGCAGTAGCATGGGAAGATGCAGGCACAGAGCAGTGAGTCCTTGGAGTCTCCCTGCAGTGCCCTTTCCCTAGGTTTGTGTCCTTTCCCTTTCTGCTCCCTGTTCTGCTGAAGGCATAGTGCAGAGTGGTGGAGTGTGGGCTGGAGGATTGCTGTCCTAGCTGGGCAGGTCACCTTGCAGTTGTACACTGTTGCTGTCATTGCCTGCTATTCACTTTCAAGGCTAGCATGAGTCCCAGCCAGGCCTGCACCTAACCCCAGCTTTGGTCCTAGTGCAGTGGGGCAGAGCTTGCCTGTAAACCACATTTGTTACAGAATGCTTTGGCTTGGAAGAGACCTTTAAAGGCCATTTCTGTCATGGGAAGTGTGTGTTCTTAAACATGGACAAGCAAAGCATGGCTAGCCCCTGTTTTCCTCATGGAAAGGCTGAGTTGTGTCATTCATCTCCTAGAAGGCACAGTCTGGAGTCAGCCATCAGATCTCTGAGCTTCCTTTTTTTCCAGGCTAACCAACCCCAGTTTTCTTTGCTTGCTGCTCACCACACTTGTGCTCTAGACCCTTCCCCAGCTTCCTTGCCCTTTTCTGGACACACTCCAGCACCTCCATGTCCTTCTGGGAGTGAGGAGCCCAAAGCTGAGCCCAGGATTCCAGGTGCAGCCTCACCAGTGTAAACCATGGTTGCTTTGTGTGCATGGCTTGGAGCTCTGTGCTTGTGTAGAGCCAAGGTTTCCAGGGCACAGGATGCTCTCCTCCTCCCTCCCTGGCAGCTGTGGAGGTAGCCTCCAGCCAGGAGGCTTGCTGCATCCCCACCAAGGGCAGAGAGAAGCAACCAAACCCAAGGGGTCTGGAAAATCCCCCCTAGGAATTGCTGTAAGGTAATCAAGAGTCAGGCTGAAGGCACAAGGAAGCCTGGTGTTCCACCACTTGCTGTAATCCAACCACTAAGCCTTACCAAATGCTTGGGTTTGGTCTGTATGGTGTGATGTGTGCTGCCTTAAATGAGATGCAGCCAGGGCTTGAAGATGACTTTTTGTTTCCCTTCCCCACAAATGAAGGTGTTTCCTGAGAGAGTGCCAAAAAAATTCCCATTTGTTTGCTAGGAAGTGTTTGTGATGTTAGAGAAATGACAGCTTTAAGCTTTCAATGCCTGCTGAGAGCAGTTTGCTCTTGAGAGGAGTAGTTAACAACAGAAACTGTTAAGATACAGGACAGAGGAACAAAAATGCCCAAATCAGGTACCTAGAAGCCAGTTTAAGCAGGAGTCTCTTCCTTAAGCCTAGTTCTTCCAGCTAATACTTTGCCTGGAGTCAGGGACATCAGGGAACTGCTAGCAGGTGGCAAGATTCTGCCAGCTAAAGCTCTGAGGAAGGGTTTTTCCATGGATTGGATCTGCAGAGTGCATTGCTGATGGATCAGCATGGAACTGAGCCAGGAGCTCATTTGTTCAGGAGAAAAATCTACTGTGTAACTGAGGCAGAAAAGGGGGGGAAAAAGCCAGTTTAACAAATGACTTTCCATCCTCCACCTCACAGGGCAGACGTACTAGCAGAAAATTAAGTCTGGGCCAAAGTGGCCTTTTCTAGTGACTTCTCCTGCAGAGAAAGAAGTGATCATAGAGTCTTTTCCTTCACTTGCTGAGCAGCACAGCAGCACTACTGTCATTCTTCTTTCTGCTAGCAAAAGGAACTCTCTAGACCCTTCCCCCAGCTAATGTTATTCCTCAGGTGGTGATGTTCAAAAACCCATTGACAAGCTGCAAATGAGGTGTGAAGCAAACTCCAGGATTAAGTTTATAACCTTTCCCTAGGGGGAAAGAATTTGGAGGCAGGAATGAACCCTGGGAGAGTTAAAACAAAAAGGGCACAACTGAGGTGGATCAGGAAAACTCATATTGCTATTGAGCTCAATGGAAAAACTGCCAGCCAGGCCCAGCTGATGTGGTATCCTGGGGGTTTGCCACCCAGGGATGGAGCACATGATTGTCTAGCTCCTTGTTACAGCCTGGGCTAGTGAGAAACTACAGCTGGGGGTTGAAAATGCAATCAATAAAAGGTAGAAGAGAGAGGGTTAGTGTGCCATGGGCATCTTTGTGTCTTGGGTTTGGCAAGGCATGTCCCTTGCTGCTGGGGGGTTGTCACTTGCTGCTGAGTCTGTTGTGGGATGGGTGTGAATGGCCTTTGGGAGCCTTTAGAGCTGTTAAGCTGCAGATATTAATGAAGTGGTGGAGCTGGGGACCTCCTTCCCTGCACTAATCAAAGGAACAGCTAGTTCCTTCACAAAGCTATAAGATGATTTCCTTTCATCTGCTGGTATTAGTTTCTTTTGAAGTCTAATCTTTGCTCCATATAAATTGAGAACAGTTATTTTAAGCAGCTCAGTGGGCAAAAGGGAGTCTTGTGACCCAGTGCTCACAAAAAGAGGTTCCCCCCCCCCCATGGGTTAACCCCTGTCACCTGCTGTTCACCAGGGATGCTTCTGGTTAGTTGGCTCCAGCTTCCAGCTGGATGCAGGGTGAGCTGTGCTCAGACAGAAATGGGGCTGGACTGGGAAGAGAGAACTGAGGAGAGTCACAATGGCCATTTTTGCCATTTCATACAAAAACAAGCAAACACAAATCCAACACAACAACAAAAAAACCCCAAACACCCCAAGCCCAACCCCACTTGGATTATGAATTCAGTAACAGGTATAAATTGGACCTTGGGTAATTGCTAGGGAGACTGATAGAGATTCTGAGGGCAGTGGAGCTCAGCCATGCCCACAAAGTAAGGAATGATAGGATGGTTTAGGCTGGAAATGACCTTTCAAGGTCTTCTAGTCCAATCCTTCTGCCAGGAAGGGCAGAAGACATCTGCAACTAGATACCTTGCTCAGAGCCCAATCAACCTGACCTGCAATGGTGCCAGGGATGGAGCTTCTAGCACCTCTCTGGCAACCTGGGCCAGGCTCTCACCACCCTCACTGGAAAAATGTCTCCCTTCTATCTAGTCTAAATCTCCCTCTTTTGCTCTAAACCCATTTCCCCTTGTCCTGCCAGAACCAGGCCCTGCTAAGGCTATCTGCCTCTTTCTTAGAGGCCCCTGCAAGGCTGCAGTGAGGCATGGTAGCTTCTCAGAGCTCTGCTGTGTGCATACTTAACCAAGTTTGACACTTGGGCTTTTGGCTTCTTTCTGTTTCCTGACAGCATACTTATGAACATGAAAAATCAGGATGACTTGCTAACAGTTGCCAAAAATGCAGAGAACTGCCCTGTAAAGCTGAGCTCCATCAGCAAAGCAATGCAACAGGATTCATGGCCAAATGAAGACCTATGCTTGGAATGAGAGGTCAGGGCACTGAGTCCTTGCTGTGGCTGAGGTTCATTATCAGCAGGGTGATAAATGGCTGTCCTCTCCATTGTTAGCTGGGGCAGGGCTCTCCCTTCCACACTCTCAGAGCTGGCCATTGTGTTTGGAAGCCAGATTGTGGGTTTTTTTTTCCTCCTCTCCCTAGGGTTTGCTGCATGCTTTTGGCTCTCCTTCTGCATGGTCACTTTGTGGAAGGAGAGGCCATAGGCTGGAGAGGTCAGAAGTGTGTTCTTTCAGCATTTGGCAAGATTATTTCTTAGATATCCTTTAGGAATATGCTAGCTCAGAGGTAAGCATGTAGAAATAAGTTCAGCAGGATGGAAACAAGTTTCAGTGCTGACCAAACAGTGTTTTGCAGATAAGAATGAAGTTGTTGGTATCATCTATCTTTGTTACCCCAAAGAAAGAGTTGGTATCTGTGCTTCTATCCCTTCTCTCCTTTCTCATCACTGCTCTCATCTTGTTACATCTTGAAAAGAAACTGAGTTATTGGAGAGCCTGTTGGGTTTTTCCTCCCTCAAGAGCTGCAGTATCACCACTTTTGATTCCTGAAGTGCTCCTTGAAGTGGAGACATACATGTGCAGAGACAGCTTCCATGAGGCCAGGTTGCTCAAAGCCCCATCCAATAGCTTGGAATTAGGTGATTTAACATCTGTCTCTCTTGATCCTTGAGCCCTGGTGTGCTGTGGCTGTCCCTGGGCAGGAGAAGGTGGTGGTTTCCAGTGATGGATGCTGGTGCCTGAAGCATCATGAGGTGAAGGTGAAAGGTTGAGGGCTGCTCCTTGGCTGCCTGCTCTGCCCAGGCCTCTGGCAGCAATGCTTCTGTAGGGAGAAAGCAGTGACAGCAGAGCTAAAATCCAGCTAGGGATTGGGAGGGAAATGGACTCCCAGAGGACTACCCTGAAGGGGGAAAAGAGCTGAAGGCTCTGTGTTTGTTAGCAATGTGGAGCAGCCCAGCCCTGTAGCCCAGCTGTGTGCCCTGTAGCCAGATCCAGCCCTGGGGGGGATGTGCTGGCCAAACACCCTGCTCAGAGCTGACTTTGTAGGTGGTGGTGTGGAGGAAAGTTGTGTGTCATCCTGTGGCTTTGAGCTGCCACATACCTCAAGTGCTTTCCTGTTATTACTTCAACCTTTCCACCAGAAACCAAGCACATTCCTTAGGCTGTTTCATGGGGGTTTTGGTGTAGTTGCACCTGTTGCTGTTGTCTGAGATGATGGTAAAAGCAGATGGAAGCCACAGCCATCCAGAGTTGTGGCTGTGGCCAGCTGTGAGATTGCCTCAAGCTGGGCTCAGCAGCTCCTGCTGGATGTCTGGCTTGCTTGGCTTCAAACAGGCTTTGCTCTCCCTTGTTGTTATGTTTTTGGTAGTCCTCTTTTATAGCAGAAGTAAAAGAGCAGCTTACTGCTGTCAGGAGAAAGAAAGGCAAGAAGAGACCTGTGTGCAGCTCTTCTGTGGAGGCTTTCTCAGATGCTTTGAGAGGATGGTGGAAGGGGAGGGTGCCACAGCAGAGACTTGAGCTTTCCAGCACACTTGAGTCCCACACCATGCCCACAGCTTGGATGCTGAGCTCAGGAACATTTCCTCTGTGGCCCTGTGCTGCTTTGATGGAGAAAAGAAGTCTCTTTCAATTACAGGGATTGGCCAGCTGTCCTTCAGAAAAATAAATTGCAAGTGCTCTTTGTTACCCGCTGAATGATAGGGTTTTGTGGCATAAAATAGAAGTTCAGCCAGAATGCACATTTTTGTGCCGAAATCGGCGGGAGGAGGAAATGCTGATCTGGGTGTAGGCATGGCAGGGACAGTTAGCTCAGGCATTCACACACCCTCTCTCTTCTAAAGCTATGGTCACTAGATGATAGGCTTCCTTCCTTCTTTTTGAATGCCAGATAGATTTCTGAGCAACTTCTTTATATACTCATCCCTTTTAAAAAATACAAAGCACCAGCAGGGCAGTGCAAGGCCTCAGCCTCCAGCTGGAAGTAGGAGTGAGGAAACCTCAGGCACAGCCTCCAGCCCTTCCTGCCAGCACAATTGCTCTCCAGGAAGGGAAGATGGATAATGGGAATGTTACATTTGGTTATTGCTAGTTTGCATAGCAGTTTCTGCCTGCTTGTTTTGTATTTAAGGTACATTATATATGGATTGCAGCAGATGTTCCTTGCTGTTTGCCAGCTTGGATCTTACCACTGTCACTTGCAGCACCTTTATGGATTTTTTTGCTGCTTCTAGGATGAATGAGGTTCATGGTGACAGTGGCAGGAGAGTTGGATGTGTATAAGCATGGCAGTGAGACCAGTGGGGAGCAGGAACCAGCATAGCTGAGTCTTCTCCTGCCTTCTCCATCATCATGGCACCTTGTGAGGTATCCTAGAGCTACTGTTTAAAAATATACAAGCAAACACAGAAAAAAGAAAATTATCCAACCTGCAATCCTAAAACATTAGATATGGAGGGAAGGATTTTCCTTAGACCAAGCATAAATCTCTGTATGGAAAGGTTTGTGCTTCATTGCTAGACCTACTAGACACTTTGTATTCATATTGTTTCTGTACTCCCTGAGACAGTCAGGATGTAGGTTTCAAAGGAGATAAATGTGTGTGTGCTTGCCTAGCCTTCCTTCTTCAGGGATATTCTTCCTGTTTCCTTTTCAGTGTTTCTCCTAAAATGAGTTTGTTTCTGCCACTGAACACAATTGGGTACTTTCACAAGGAACATTATGAGTAAAGGGGAAGAATGTTCCTGGCTTTAACAGCCTTGCTGTGGGCCTGGGAGATGCTGTTAGTGGTTATTCAGTGTCACTCATTGTTTCCCTTGGTGTTTGAGGATGTTTGAGCTGTAGGAACCAAGGGCATGCTTAACCATGAAGGACCAAACTGTCTCCTGCAAGGCTTTGTTGGTAGCTGGGGTGAGCTCTGCAGAGAAGTTTCTTGACACTCCAGTGGACATTTGTAATTAGTGCTATGATTGCCATTTGTCTGAAGGTTGCAAACCTCCTGTGTCCCCAGCATGAGGTGACCCTGCAGGGAAAGCATCCTTGCCAGAGGCAGTTAGCTGGGCTCCCCATGGCAGAGCACCATGTCCCATCTCCTCCTTTGGGGGTATCCCAAACCCTCCAGCACACAATGGTGTGCAACCTGCTCTCTAGCAGGGGATTGATGATCTCCAGAGGTCCCTTCCAACCCCACTGTGCTGGCATTCTGCTTCTGGGACCACTGTTACAAATGTGCCTGCTACAGAATGGAAGGGGAGCAGTGGATGTTGGCAAGTGCAGGTCCCTAATGTGCTTTGAGTGGCTCTGCATTGCCCCTGGGGAGGGGACACTCAAGGGACATGTCACCACATGGCTGGGCCAAGAAGGACTTTGGGGTCTTGAGCAACTTAGGCTCCCACCTGGATCATTTGAGACATCACTTCATTTGAAATCCTTCGTCCTTCCATGCTTAGCTCCTCTCTAACAAAGAAAAGAGCAGAAATACTAGTGAAATGGAAGCAAGAGGTTGGCAGAGCCCTTGGGGACCCTTAGGTTTGCTCCAGCAGTGCTGTGCTGTGCTGCAGCAGCAGAGGGAGCACAAGTTAACACATCATTCCCTTCCCCAGAGCTGGGCTGGCATCCCTGGTGACATGCTGCCTGAGGGATGAAGATCAAGAGTGAAAAACCATACAGATCCGAGTGAGTTTGCTGCAGGACAGGAGGATCATGTCATCTGTATTAAATATGGAAGGGGAGCTAATGAAAGCAGATCCTGTTACAGCTTCTGTTTTAAATGGTAGGGTTGCAGCTCCAGGCTGGGATGTCAGGGTGATTTCATGCTGGGGCACAACCCAGGGAAGATTGATGCTGTGTGGTTTCAGAGGGCTGTGGTGCTGGCCTGCCTCATGCTATGCTCCTGATAGACCTGAAGCAGCAGATTAATAATTGTAGGTATCAAAAGGGAAAAGTGATGATGGCAAACAACTGGTCAAGTTCTATTTGGTGGGTGAGCTCAGAGCCATGAGCTGGTCAGGCTCTTGCAGCAGATAGCAGCCTGACCTGGCCTCCAGGCAGTTTTTAAAGCAAAGCTTCATTTCTCTCCATTGTACCAAAGAAACTAAACCACTCTGCCTTGAAGTGCATTGTGTCCTTTCAGGCCTGGGCAGGGTGGACTCTCTTCATCCACGTGGCATTGCCCTTGGCACCACTCCACCAGGGAAGCATGTGGGCCTTGGAAAAAAAGAGGGAAACAGTCTTTTTAGCAGAGCCTGTTGGAACAGGACAAGGAGTAATGGTTTGAAACTAAAAGAGGGAGATTTAGACTGTGTTGAAGGAGGAAATTTTTTACCCTGAGGGTGCTGAGAGCCTGTCCCAGATTGTCCAGAGAGGTGGCAGATGTCCCATCCCTGGAACCATCCCAGGTCAGGTTGTCTGGGCTCTGAGCAAGCTGCTCTCACTGCAGATGTGCCTGCTGAGTGCAGTGGGTTGGACTAGATGAGCTTGAAAGGTCCCTTCCAACCCAAAGCATACTGTGATTCTTTTGCAGTGGATTGCCATCACCAGTGTCACCAAATTAGTGTCATTGTGACCCTTAGGCATTCCATTTTGTTAGCTGTTTCTTCCCAGAATCAAAACTTTGGAGAGAACTGAGTTTCCGCCTGCCAGGCCCCAAAGCAAAGCCCTGAATAGGGTCAAAGAGGAGAGATGATTTGTATTTCCCCTCCAGGAGTTCTAACAAACAAAATGCAAGCTTTGAGTTCTTTCCTGCAGATTAGAGATTGCCAATAGCAAATCTTTGCTTTGTTGAATTATTCAGCAGAAGTAAAGGTTACTGAAATGTGCACAGAGAGAAGGCTGGAGACCCAGAGTTGTGGCAATGCTGGGGGCAGGAACCAGTTCTACTCTGAGTAGAAAATGCTTTGTGCACAAAAAACAAACTGCTGGTGTGCTTTCACAAATTGCCCCTCTCTACCTGGCTGTTCTGTGCAGTGCTCTCCTTTATTCCAGAGGCCAGCACTGGCTGTGCACCAGAGGCAGGCATGGACCACGAAGCAATGAAAGGTTATCTGGGCAGGTCAGGCAGCAAGGGCATTGCTTTCCAGCAACACTTGTTCCACAGGCAGTTGTGCAGTGCTCAGAAGTTGGATGCACAGATCATGCCCTTTGGATATCAGGAGGAATTTCTTCCCTGCAAGGGTTGTTAAGGCTTGTCCCAGGCTGCCCAGGGAGGTGCTGGAGTCACCATCCCTGCAGGGGTTGAAGAAACATAGAGATGCTCTCCTTAGGGTTTAGTGGCACAGGAGTGCTAGGGATGCTTGGACTTGATGAGCTTAGAGGTCTCTGCCAACCTTCATGATTCTGTATCTTATTCTAAGTTCTCTCTTCAATCTCCCCAAGGATTAAGCAGGACTCAGAGTTTGTAAGCTGCTCTTCCCAAACCTCTGAAGGGTTTTCTGTGTGTCAGCCAGCCAGGAGCCCCTGTCCTGTGGCCATGAGGAGGGAGGGGATCAGTCAGTGAATAGCTTCAGACCAGAGGGATCACCCTGATGCCCAGCCTGCTCCCCAGCTGGTTAAAATGCATCTCAGAGATACCTCATCTTTTCTACAAGGCTCTGTGACTCCAGCACAAGGAGGAACAAGCTTTAAGGAGAACCTCCAGATGCTGCTATTGGAGAAATTGGGCTGCTTTTTTCCCCCCTCATTTGTAATTATGTTGGCTATATTCCTGTCATGAATATGAATATCATTTATCACATGCCTTGGTTTAGCTTCAGCCAGCTGGTTTTTATTGAAGAGCTGATCTTGTTTCAGCAGCAAGAGAGCTTAGAAGTGCTAGAAGTAGCACCCAGAGTGCAAAATGCAGCCTAGTATCCTCTGTAAGCTTCCAGCAGTGGCTGTTCTCTCCTCTAACCTTTCCTCTAAGAGCTGGGGGTTGATCTGTGGCATTTTGGTGTGAGGGAGCTGGGAAGGTGGTTCTCTGTCTAACCAATATCCTGTGTGGGGAGAGAAAAATGTACATTTGCAGTGGAAACCCAGAATGATTGCAATTTGTGACTAAGTTATTTTTTTTTGAGGGAGTGCACAAAAGCAATCTCTGAGCATCTCTGCCTCTGCAGATGGGAAAGAAATCCAGGGCTTTGGGACTGGCTTTGCAGAGCTGGTTTTGCAGTTGGAAGACCTCTCTGCAAACAAGACAAAGACAATTGAGTTTGTCAGTTCTCATTTCTTGCCATTCTTGTTTCTCTCTCTCCAAGGAGCAGGTTTGGCCTGCAGAGCTCTGCTTGCAGCCAGTGTTTGCCTGGTGCTGTGTTGGGAGCTTTGTCTCTCTCTCTAGTCCCGGGATGCAGGCAGTTAGCTTTCACAGAAGTGAACACTTGCACACCTGGTAGATCCATTTTTTCATCTGCTTAGATCTAGAGAGAACTTTGCTTTATCCCAATGCACTATTCAGTGAGTAAATTGTGTTGAGGCATTGATCTTGTTTCAGGAATCCTTTTCCTGGCACTGGAAGGACAGGCTATGAACATGAGTGTAAGACTGCTTGGTCTACCAGAGCAGTACTTGAAACATCATCTTGGCTTAAAGAAACAAAGAGGCTAGAAGGAGCTAGCAACTTGTTTCATCTGCAGAAGAGCTGGAAGGAGGTGTTTCTCTACACAATTGCTGGAGCTGCACAGCAGAGCCAAAAAGCATAATGTGCACTAAAAGCAGCATGGGTTCAAGGTGATGTGGGACAAGAGGGAGAAACCACATCCTGCCCCAGAAGCCTTAGGCTGGGGGGAATTATTCTTCCATGCATCCCTCTGCTTTTATTTCCATGGTTTTAGACTTGCTGAAGACTAACAGAGCCCTTAAAGGGGTCTGTGAGAAAGATGGGGACAATCTCTTCACCAGGGCCTGTCGTGACAGGACAAGAACTTAGTTTTAAACTAAAAGAGGGAAGATTTAGACTAGATGTAAGGAAAATGTTATTTAAAGTGACACTGGCCCAGGTTGCCCAGAGAGGTGGTAGATGTCCCATCCCTGGAGAAAGGTGTTTTTTGCTTGCTGCAGCAAGGGAGGGATTGCTTGGACAGCTTTGGAATAGCAGAGTTGGTTGTGCCCTCTAAGGGCATGTCCAGGGAACCTGTAGAATGGTTTTTGGTATCTGTTCCTTAGAGAATTGCCTGTCTGGGATTGCACAGGTACAGTTGATCCTCTCTTTGGGCATGGGGATCAACCAGCTAGCTGATTTCCAGATTTTTCCAGCCTTATTTGTGTGTGTTTGTAATGTAGGACAGAAGACCTTGGCATTGTTTTCAGGACTGCTAATCCTAGCAGGGTTTGAATAACTCAGACATACCCAAGCCAAAAATATGGGAAAAGGAATAAATAGCAATTCAAGCTGCAGTGCCCCCCAGTAGGAACCAATACATCCTGAGCTGGAAAAGGAATTAAGGCATGTACCAAGGAGCTGCTGGCAACGGGAGGGATTTTTTTCTCTGGTGGCTTACCTTTCTACCTGTTAACTGTTAGTTTGCATTCTGGGTAGGTTTGAACAAAAAAATGGTAGAAGATGCTTATTTCCTGCCTCCCTTTTGCTGTCTCTAGCAGAGCTGAGAAGCAGCAATGGCTCCTTCCAGTCATTTCTGTGTCTGCAGCAAACACCTCGCTGAGCTGGTGAGGTCTGCTAGGGCTGAGCTGAGCTGGTGAGGTCTGCCGGGGCTGAGCTGAGCTGGTGAGGTCTGCCAGGGCTGAGCTGGGCTGAGCTGGTGAGGTCTGCCAGGGCTGAGCTGGGCTGAGCTGGTGAGGTCTGCCAGGGCTGAGCTGGGCTGAGCTGGTGAGCCCTGCCGGGGCTGGGCTGGGCTGAGCTGAGCTGGTGAGCCCTGCCGGGGCTGGGCTGGGCTGGGCTGGGCTGAGCTGAGCTGGGGAGCCCTGCCGGGGCTGGGCTGGGCTGAGCTGGGCTGGGCTGAGCTGGGGAGCTCTGCCGGGGCTGGGCTGGGCTGGGCTGAGCTGGGGAGCCCTGCCGGGGCTGGGCTGGGCTGGGCTGAGCTGGGGAGCCCTGCTAGGGCTTGCTCTGCAGCCCAGGCTGTTGCATTGTTCTGGGGAGAACAAGGACTGCCAAAACCAATACTGAGCTGAGCTTTCAGAGTCATTCCTCACCCACCACTGCCTTCTTGATGCTCATCCCCTCTCCAGCTCAGAGGAAGTGCTTCCCAGTGGCAGGAAGGGCAGTGTTTTTCCAGGCCCCTGTGTTCATTTCTGAATCGTTTTTGGGTGTCATTTCTGTTCGTGATGAAAGCTTCACCCAAATATATACTTTGGCTTTAGTTTACAGTTCTTCAGCTGCTGCATAGTGTGTGTGCAAGGGAGACACTGCTTTTTGCAGCAGAGATGCTTGTTGCAGAAAGATGGGCAGAGGCTGCTTAGCTGGTTCCCTTTCTCAGAGCATCTTCTGGGGTGTGAAAGACACCAAGGGTTGCTAAACTATTCATGTACCACTAACTCTGGGGAGAGGAGGATGCATCACCCACAGAGGTCAGAGTGGGGGTAAATAAATAGCTCATGCCCCTTCAGAAGCTGTGGCTGGCAAGGGAAGGTTGAGCAAGCCCCACAGGTTTTATTCACCTAAGGGGGAAGTTTCTTACAAAGGCTGAGAAGTCTAAGGAGGGAAATCTTTGATCTGTTGCTGTCAGGGTTTGGTCAATATTGTGTCAATGTGTATTTTACAACTTCATAGTGTCAATATTTACATTGAAAGCACATAGGTTTTGAAAACACATGCAGGCATGTATACAAACACCAGGTAAGGGCAACAAATTGATTTAAAACCCACAAAGAAGAGAGAACCAAAGCTGAGATAGTATTTAATGATTCCTTTTCAGTTGTCTTTGAGTCTCTTTCCTTGCCTGAAGTGGCAGAGGCTATTTTCCATCATCTGCTCTGTCACTCAAAACAGTGTCAATAGTTTAAATCTTGAGTAAAGCAATGATTTGGAAGGTGTGTATTTTTTGTGAGTGTTTTGTCATGGATGTAACTAAAGCTGGAAATCCTCCTGCCCTTGCCAGGTGGCATGCCCAGAGAGATGAACAGTGAGTGCTCTCTGCTGATGCTCTGTCTAGCAGGAGCACATTTATTTCATTGGGGCAAGTGGCATGAAGGGCAGACTCACAGAAAGGGGAGACCTTTGCTTCTGAGAGCCCTGTCAAAATATTTCCTTCTGTAAACACAGCTGCTGGATGAAATGCTGTTTCAGAATAGATGGTGAGTGTCACACTAATGTCTAATTGGCAGGAGGAGATCTGTGGGGACAGCTCAGGAAGAGAAAGTGCTAATTCAATGATTGTGTTCAGCACAGGAGTTGCAAATTCAACCTGTGGGTATGCTTCTCCCTTGCAGACTGAGAGCATGTGTACCTTTTCTTGTGGGACTTCACCCTCCCAGGCCATTCCTCCTCCCCATCACAGTGATCTCAGTTTCCTCCAGAGCCTGTTTGAAGCACTCTGAGTTGGCTGTGGAAGGGAGGGATGTGTTTCCCTGCATTCCTGTGGCATCAGAGCCTTCAGTTGGCCATGTGTGGATGCAGCATTTACCTGCTGGGCTTTCCTCTCAAGTGACTTCAGTGACAGGGAAGGTCACCTGAGTAATCTTTCCAAATAATACTATGGATAAAACCTAATTTTGTCCCAACAACTGCAATAAATCACAGCTCCCTAGTATGTTAGGGGTTGGAAGAGACCTCTGGAGATCACCTAGTCCAACCTCCCTGCTCCAGCAGGTTTGCCTGGAGCAGGTCACACAGGTGAAGGATGTGTAGGCACTGCTGATGGTCTCCTTCTTGCTGCCAGAAAGACAGCAATGCTGCTGTGGGGATGGTGTTTTCTCCACAGAGGAAAAGTCCAGAGCACTGTTTGTTTGGGCTAGAAGAGGCCAGCTCTGGGTGCTCCTGAGGAGAAGCATCTTGCCTCTTTGTGCCCACAGTGCTGGCTTGCCTTGCCCACAAACAGCATCTCTGTGGGTTGAGGTCTCAGCTGTGTCTCTGCTGCTTTTCACTGTGAAGAAGCTAGATGAGTGCTCTCCAAGCTCTTTTCAGCTCTTTGAGGTTTGTTTCTTTCATGAAAAGCTTCTTTATTCTTGCTGAAGGTTCACACCAAGAACAAATGTGAGTAACACAGAAATTCCTCCAGGTCTCTGTAGGATTTTTTTTCCTACTTTAAAAGAAACATTTGCAAATTGTGTTGCTCTTTGCTTATGACCTAGTTTATTCCTCATCTCTGCAAGATGCTTACAGTCTGGTAAACTCCAGGGATTGTTTCTGCCATCTCTGTGCACGGAGCAAGCCCTTGCAGGCAGTTCCCAAGCAGCACACTGCTTCTGAGTGGTGGCTAGCCTGGTGCAGGTGTGATGCTGGGATGGGATGGGATGGGATGGGATGGGATGCTTGTAGGGATGTCTTTTGCTCTGGCATGCTTTAGGCTCAGCTGTAGCCTAGGACAACACTGGGATCAAATGCTGAAGCACACTCAGTGTGTGCTAGTGAGGATCACAAGTCACTCTTCTCCATTCCTCTGCCTCAAGGAGTCTGCAGCATCAGGCAAATCAGAGTGCACTGGGGAAAGCAGCAAAGGAAATACCTCAGAGTGAAAAAAAACCCACAAAACTCTCCAAATGATTATTGTTGACTCATATTTCTGGTTATTATATTAAATCTAAAATGAGAGGAGAACAACAACAATACCTGGAAACCCCACAGTGTCTAAGAGCTGGAGGAATCTCCCTGCACAGGGTGCTAGTGTTGTAAGATTGTTATAAGCCCATGACTTTGCAAGTTGTGTTGCCATAAGGATTGGCAGTGAAGCATAGCAAAGCAATAAAAGGGCAAGGCTTGGAGCCAAATCCTCCTGTTTGGAATTGTGGTGGTGATGTGCAGAGCAGCAGGAGGAGCAAATCAAAGGCAGATGTTCTGGGTATGAAGTCTGGACTTTTGTTGGTGATAGTGCTCAAGGTAGTGTTGCGACTGAACTAGCTCTGGATAAAGGCTGTGCTAGGCAGTGCTCCAAAGGGATGCAGGCAGGGATGGTGCCATGCTGGAGGCTCAGGCTTCCTTTTGGTTGCTGTGTTTCCTCACTGAGGCCTCTACCGAGTTGGTCCTGTTGACTGCTGCTAGTAACTGTTCAACTAAACTGTTCCCTGAACTGTTGTAGTGTCACAGGAGAGAGGGTTGGGAGGAAGCTGAGTGTTTGCCATCGCAGAGCAGGGCCTGATGTGCCCTGCTTGTTCCTGGCTGCTCCCTAGCCTCTCCTCCCCTCCAGTGCTGCAGCATTTCCTCCTCGGGCTGGCCTACGTTGCTTTTATTACTCTTTAAATCCTCTGGTTTTTAGACATGCAGAACAGTTTATTCTCTTTCTCTTAGTGCTTGAAGGCTATTTCTGCATCGTTTCTCCCAGTCTCCTTTTTCTAGGCTGGATCTCAGCTCTCTCAGTGTCAGTTGATGGGGCACATTTCATGCCTCTGCTCATCACTGCTCCTCTTTCCTGAGCTCTTTCCTTTGCATCCACACTATTACTGGAGCAAATTCCATGCTTTTTTCTCTTGTGCATCATCTCTGTACAATTATCTAGGTTACTGGACCATTTGGCACTTGGCAAGCATCAGCAGGCCCTGTGCCAAATGACACACACAACTTCTGTGGCTGTGGAGCAGAAGTTGGACAAATAAGATTTTTATGCCTCCAGGGAAAAAAAAACATGTGAATTGGCTTTCTTAGTCACATTTGAGAGAAACAAGATGGTATCACAGCTATTGTACAGAGGTAGACAATTCAGAGGGGCATGTGGTAAGAGTAAAATCAATCTCGAGCTGGCCTTGTTGTGTTAGGTGGTTGCTGGTTTCTGTTTTGCAGCAGATGACTAACATAATAGACCATTTTCTGGCTTATTTATTGAAGTCAATAGGATTTACACCAGCAGGAGTTTGGATGTAATTTAATTATGATTTCAATAGCAGGAAATAAGCTCAAGTTTGGAAGGAAAAAAACCCTCAAGTGCTGCTCTGTTTCTGTGTAGTCTGGTGATCAAAGCACTTACTGAGTTTGTGCTGTTAGCTGAGCTACTCTTCCTCAGATGCACACATAAATGTGTCCAAGCAGTCAGAGAACCTGGGCTGTCTTTGTACAGAACTTCAGCAAATTGCATTTTAAAGTGTTAAAAATGTTCATCAAGCTCTTACTGCAATACAGTGGAGGAAGGTGATTGGGAAGCTACTTGCATAGTTTTAATGATCTTTTAGGCAAAGTCAGTTATGGTAATATGCTTCCTAAGCTGCTTTTTAATGGTGTTCTGACATCCATGGGGTTTTACCAGGGACTTGTAGAAACATAAAGACTTTTGCCTAACATGAATGGAAAATGATGTCTTTATGTGTCAAACTACTTTAGGTATTTAACATGAAGGGAATGGAAGGAGTTTCTCTTGCTGCTTCCCTCCAGCTCTGCTTTGCAGCTGGGCCTCCATGGGCTTGCACACTGAGGATTTTCAAACTGTGGTCTATCTTTTCTAGCTTCCCAAATGAGGATACTGTTTGTCTTGCTTTTCCTTGGCATGTTTTGTGTATTGGCAGCTTCTGCTCCTCTGCACTGGAGAGAAGTCACTAGTCCCTGAAGCAGTGACTGCATTCTGGGTGTGCTTCTGGGGGCTTGTTTTGGAGCTAAGAGCAAGAGAGATCTCTTGCAAGTGGTTTCCTTCTTCCCTTTGTCATTAGTGTCCATGTAGCTTTTGGAGAATGTCACATCCTGCCTAGGAAAATGAGGAATGAGGAGGCCTTGGGCCAGCAGCCAGATCTGCCCCAGGCTGCACTGTACCAATCATATCACCTTATTTCTCTGCCCCTGATTCTTTGTCCCTACAAGACAAATACAGTAATCTTTACTACAAAGATGGGAAGTGGGCTGGAAGTTCCTAGTCAGAACTGTGAAGAAGAACCAGCCAAAAAATGAGTTTGAGCTGAAGTTTAATCATCCCAAGAAAGAATTCTATGTTTTAATCATGTATTTAAGGGTGTTCAAACTCTTTAATGGTTACATTTGATCATTCATTTTGATTGTGTTCTCCCCCTTAGAAGGGACCTGGTGACTCTCAGCACTGTGAAGTTCTTCCCATAGGTTTTTAACAATCCAGAGGCTTGTAGTGATGAGTGGTGGTGGTGAGCTCTCAAAGGATCAAAGATTTGGCAGGATCAAGAGGATAACTAAAAAAAGCCAAGTGCTATAATGCAAGGGACAGCTGACTCTCTTTAGTCCAGACACAACAGACAAGGACCTGAGCAAGAAAAGTCTCTTTGGTTTCACTTGTGAGAACTCTTCTCTTGTGGTCTTCCTGCCACACTCAAATTAAGATATGCAGAAATGCCACTGTGTTTGTCTTCTTTATTTTCCCCCTGCTTTAAAGTTTACTGAGATGATCAGAACTCAAAGTGAGTTTTGACTTGATTGAAAGGATGCTTTGCTTTGGTCATTCTTTGTTCTGGAGTAGTCCAAGTGCCCATCCTGACAGCTGTGTTTGTGCTAGCACTGCCAGCTGCTGCTGCTATTTCTGACTCAGTCATCAGGGCTAGCTGAGGACTAGCCTCAGTAAAACCACCTCATGTCCTTTGGGAGCAGCTGGCTGTCAAGTGTGCCCAGTTTGCTTATGGAGCATCCCATAGGAGGGCTGCAGGGCTGTAGGTACCATCAGGTGTTAACCTGAGGAGAGCCCCAAAAATGGTCCCAGGACTGTGGAACACTTCTGCTATCAGCATTGAGGTTGTTCAGCCTGGAGAAGGCTCCAGGGAGACCTTGTTGCAGGTTTTCAGTGCTTGAAGGGGACTTTCCAGAATGATGGAGACTATCTGTAGCAGGGCTTGTTGTGGCAGCACAAGGGGTAATGGTTTGGAACTAAAAGAGGAAACATTTATACGGTACTGAAGGAAGATTTTTCTCACACTGAGGGTGCTGAGAGCCTGTCCCAGGTTGCCCAGAGAGGTGGGAGATGTCCCATCCCTGGAACCATTGTAGCTCAGGCTGTTTGGGCTCTGAGCAAGCTGCCCATGTCCCTGCTGGCTGCTAGGTGACCTTGAGAGGTCCCTTCTAACCCAAAGCATTCTAGGAGTCTGATTCTGACCTCTGTCTTCTCCTCCCAGGCAGCCTACAAGTGTACTGCACTAAAGCCTGGGAATCAACTCTCTGAGGAAGGAATTAAGCCCTGGAACTGTTGCTAATTCCCTCTGCTGCTATGTTGTCCATCCTTACGTCTGCAGTCTCTCTCTGCTCTTCCCTTGAGCACGTTGAGCTCAGTGAGAGCTTGACTGTGGTGCAGAGTCATTGGTGTTGGGGGAGAGAGCTGCCATAGAGCACTTGGACTAATAAAAGTTCTTGTTATTGACTGGAGTGGCCAGAGAGTGTAACTTCATAGGTTGAGGTAGGGTCTATATATAAGGAAAGATGTAGCAGGTCTTTAGGAACCAATAAAAGTCAACCCTCTGACTTTATGCTCAAATAAAACACTTCATATTCTTTCTGAAGGAAGATGACTGCAGGAATCCCACATAAGCAGTCTTGGAGCCTCCCTAGGCAAAAACTAGTGTGTGTCCCTAGAGCTCCAGAGGATGCCCAGTGTTTGTCTGAGAAGCCCTTCAGTGGCATTTGCAGCCATGCAGGAGAGAGAGAAGGCAGAGGAGTGTGAAGCTGCCCCATGCAGCCAGGCAGTGGGAGTCACTGGCACGAAGCAAACTCCTCTTACCAAAGCTCTTGGAGATCATCCGAGAGCCCAGAGGAGACTGTGCCACCGTGCCCTCGATGGGCAGCTTGGGCAGCCACAGTGAGCAGATCCATCTGTGGCCACAAAAAGCCTTTCTGGCCATGGGGAGGGATCCTCCTGGCACTGCAGGAGCAGCTGTGGAGCTTGTGCAGAGGAGGGCATTTCCCTGGAATTCACAGGAGTGTGCAGGAATACTTGGAGCTGCCAGCTACAGCCTCTGGTGCTGGGAGGGAACAGCTTGTGTAGGCATTGCTGGGAAATTCTGGGAAAATTCTGTTTTCCTAAGTGTGGGACTAGAAGGTAACACTTTGGCCTCCTGTTTTATTTGCTGGAGTGTACTTAGACTCCTGTAAGGTCTCTCCTCAGAAGGGAGCCACTCTAAACCCCTCCTAACCCTGCAAAGCATCAGTTGGCATTCAGTCCTGTCTCTTGAATTCCCTTCCACTCAGACAAAACCCTGTGGATTCTGAAGTGATTATAGCAATCCTTTTTCTACCCTGGCTCTGGGTAAAGAGTTTTTTCTTCTGCTGTTTGGGCAGCCTTCAGTGATAGTGTGGGTTTATCCTCTTGTCCTGATGATGGACTATGCCTCACATGGCACACCTGCAAGTTTAATTAAGTGATGGATTTCATTTAGAGGTGTGACCTTCCCATACTTGAACTGCTAATGCTTACTTTTTCTGTCTTTATCTTGCCTTTTTTTTTTTCCTTTCTGGCATGGACAGCAATGTTCTTACCAATTTAATCATTTTCTTATTATATGGCAGTAGACCTCATTTAATTAAATGCAAAGTTATAAACTAAATGGTTCCCAAATGTATAATGTTTTGAGTATTTAACAAAGAACAAGAAAAAAAGATCCCAAGCCAAGCAGAAGTGTTAGCCAAGTGTTTGGGTTGGTTTGTCAGGGATTTGGGATAGGTTTGGTAACTAGAGGGTATGTGTGTCTGTGAAGGGAGGCAGCTTGGGGAGGCCAGAGAGCATCTTTGCTGCCTTTGGCCCAGGGAGCTGCTGGGAGCACACAGACAGGTCCAGCACTGCTCTCCTGTCCTTGTGTCCCCTGCAGAGAGCAGGCTCTGAGGCTAATTGCTGTGTGCAGCTCTGGTGTTTATTCCTCTGTTTCCCTGAGCATGTGGAGGGGACACAGCTGATGAGCCACAAGTGTTCCCTGCCAGCTCAGAGCTGTTTCCTGTGGCACTGCTTTGCTTGTGCCCAGGGGCTGATGGGGAACCCACCCTGCATCTCTCTCTCCCCAGAAGGAGCCATTCCTTCTCAGTGATGGCATCATCTGGCCTTGGCTGGAGAGGCAGATGGAACCACAGTAGGTGATGTGTTTCCAGACAATGCCTTATTGTCTGCAGAGGCTGGACACACAGCCCTAACACACCTCCTCAGGATCCAGATTCAATTACCAGCCTTTTTGGCATTTTTATGTACAGTGTTCTTTATGATGGTCTCCTCATAGCTGAAGCATGAGTCACTGGCAAGCCACAAGAGCTTTTGGCTGTGCTGCATGATGAAGTGTTCTGGATGCAGTGAAACATTTAATCAAGACTCCAGGCAGTGCAAGTCCCCATGGTCACCTTAACAAAAACACACAAAAGGGGAGAAGAAACAAGGAGGGCATCTCTGCTTTGCAGCATCAGCACGAGCATTGGTTCCAGGCAACAAGAAAGTGGCAGCTTTGTAACTTCAAGTAAGGATGAAAGCAGATTTACACCAATTTAGATTGGCTAGAAGGAAGGGATATTTTACCCTGAGGGTGCTGAGAGCCTGGCCCAGGTTGCCAGAGAGGTGGGAGATGTCCCATCCCTGGCACCATCCCAGCTCAGGCTGTCTGGGGCTCTGAGTGACTTGCTAGTGATGTCCCTGCTGCCTGCAGGACTGAAGGACCTTTAAAGATCCTTTCCCACACAAATAGCCTATGATTTTTCTCAGGGTGCCAGTGAAATGACTGAGTTTTGGGAAGCACTCTAATCTCCCAGCATTTTTGTAGAAGCTATCAGTGCTTTTTCAAAGTGAGTTGGTTACAAAACATCAACTCACCTTCCTAGGCTGTACTTTGCAATAGCATCTTAACTGGAGGCAAGTCATTCAGTGTTAAAAACACTGCAATGAGAGCCCACAGATTAACATTCCGTGGGAAATCCCAGCATTCCATATATTAATTAAGAAATCACAGCATCATGAAGGTTGGAAGAGACCTCTAAGATCACCAAGCCCAAGCAGACCCATCACTGCCATACCACCAAACCATGGCCCTGAGTAAAATGAAATGAAGCCTGCTGACAAAATGTATTGAGCCTCAAGTTTCCAAGCAATCCCAAGGCTGCTAATCAGTAGGAATTCCTCATGTTGTGAAGGAAAAGGAAATATTGCTGTAGAGTCCTTACCCCAGAGAGGCTCAGGCTGTTGTCTTTGCTGGGTCACTATCTGCTATGCATTCTATATCAGTTATTTACTAAGTGACTGCTTACCTCTGGACTTTCAACCTTGTCTTTTTTTTTCCCCCAAATAGTGCTTTTTCAGAGTTGCTCCCCCCCATACACACCATTTTCTCCCCAGCTGCAATCTTCCCCCTGTTGATAGTGGGGTTCTTAACAACTTTGTATTTCCATTGAACAGCTTTGCTGGCCTGCAGCACAAGAGCCTAATGTGATTTTTATTGTCCTAGCACAGCCTGGGATTGTTTCCCTGCTGGAGAATGGGATATTCAGATACTCATCCAGCTTCTCTCTAAGCTAAAGCCATTGCCTGCTCCCAAGGTATTTTCTTGCTAAATGGGCTTTCCATCTTCTTGTGGAAAGAGTAAATATGCATGGTCTGTAGCTGAGCTTTTCCACCCTCCTGAGCTCTGCTCTTATTAGTTATTTAGGTAATTTTGAAAGGTAATTGTTTATTTTTCACCTCTACACTTGCTGTTTCCCAGGATTCTAGTCAGAGCATGGTGAGGAAACTAGCCAAGGACAGCCCACGGGTTTGTGTCACTATTGCAAACACTCTTTGCATGGTTTGCTAAGAGTGGAAAGATTTTTCCTTCTCTCTTCCAGGGTTTTTTCTTTTCCCTGGATGGGTTTTTGCTTGCTTGCACTCTGCTAGCTCCTGTCCCCACTGGCAGTCTGGAGGGAGCAGGCAGGCACTAACTGCAGGGCTGGCAGTAGCCAAGCTGATTCCTCACATCAGTAAAAAAGGAATTTACACATGCAGGTGTGCTTTGGAGAGCAAAAAAGCCAAAGTGATGGAGGCAGGAGAAAAAATGGCTGCTGTGAACTTCAGCTCCTTACAGGGATGGGATAAATGAAGAGCTGGATTTTCCCTTTAGCATCATGAGTGATGGTATGTAGAATATTCACCCAGGGAGAGGGAATAGAATGCTTTCACCCTCATGCTGTTAAAATTGATAACACGCTGCCATGGTCTCCAACAAAGAACAATCCTCCTTCATTTTCTTTTCATTGGAAGGGTGATAGAAATGGCTTAAGCATAACCAGAAGGCTTCAGGGTGATGTGTGCCAGTGCTGCCTGGAGGTTATTAAATGGCACCTCCTGAGAGGGGCAGAGAACATCACAGCAGCAAGCAAAGGCAAGAAGAATGACTCAGCAGAGTGTAAATGGAAAGAGAAGCTGTTGCCTTTGCCCTCTGTTTGATCTCTAATCAAATAGCTGCAGTGTCTGAAGGAGTCCTCAATGTGGGAGACATCTGGCAGTTCCTTTCTCCTGAGCTCATGGGCTGGCTCTACATGTGTGCTGGAGCATGGAGCAGGCCTGGGAGCTGCAGCACATGCTCTGGGGCTGCCACAGCACCTCAGCCAGCTGTCCTGGAGCATCTTTTCCCTTCATTTTCAGTCCAGAGAAGGAAGAACTGTAGAGAAGTATTCTGCCTCTAAAGCCTCCTCACCTTGAAGGAGAAGAAAAGTAACTGCTAGTAAGTGTAGTAAAGCAGAGGGGCAAGTTCTGGCCCCCTGAGCCCACTGGTTTATAGAAGGTAGGTAGGATGTGGCATGTTCCCTTCTAGAGCAATGTTTAGTTTTACATCCCTTTGTAGCTCATAAAGCCAGGAAGCTTGGTCACTGCAATAGTTTTTGTTCCAGAATGCAACTCTCCTGGTGAGCTTCGTGTGCTGAGCATGGCATTTGCTAGCCTGGTGAGTGCTGGCTGCCTGGGCCACTAGGCTCTGGGAAGTGGATTGATTCTTCTGCTCTGAGAAATGAA
Source organism: Bucco capensis (assembly GCA_013396975.1). Classification (NCBI taxonomy): domain Eukaryota; kingdom Metazoa; phylum Chordata; class Aves; order Piciformes; family Bucconidae; genus Bucco; species Bucco capensis. The sequence continues at coordinate 494,580 of VWZO01007368.1, forward strand.
ACGTCATCATTTAGCAGCTGTTTCTTTGTTTAACAAATTATTGTGAGCAAATGTAAGAATTGGGCTGCACAAGCTCACAAATTCCAAAGGGAAAGTGTTTCCTGAAGCCCTGACTAGCAGACTGGATGCTCAGTTTCCAGCTGAAGCCCTTCAGGAGGTACCAGGGAATGGTGTAGGTTGGAAGGGACCTTACAGATCATACATCCTCCTGTACCCAGGGAACTGTAGGCTTTCTGAAATGGGACCTTTGCCATGAGACTCAGCAGCCTATTCTTTAAGGGGGGGAAATGGGGAGATGTTTCTCAGAGATGTATTGGTGGAGTGAAGTTTCTGCAAGCAGGCACATCCCAGCCTCTTCTTCCTGAGGTTTGGAGGGCTGTCTGTCAGCTGAAGTTGTAAGTTATAGCAGCAATAACAAACTTTACACAGGAAGGCTAATTAGACTCAGCCAGCAGTGAATTATGAAGCAATATATATTATCTAAGCCCTGTGGAGAAAGAATAAATCATGGTGGAAATGCTTCTTTAAAATATTGTGGGATCTGTATAAAAGTTCTCTCTCTTGCTTGAGAACTTATTTTTCCACCCTCTGAAGCATGGCTTCAGTATAAAATACAGTGTCTGTGTTTTCCTGTGAGCTGCTTTTTCAAGATAAAATTACATCCTCTATTATTATTCTCCTTTTTTTTTTTATTTCTCCAGAATCTGTCTCTATAATAAATGTCTTTTGTCCCCAGCCCTTAGCCATCTGTACTCCTAGATTCTAATGCAAGCTGTAGGCAATGCACAGCTCCTAACCCAAATAATCCCCAGAAGCTCTCATATATTTTTCATCTGGTTTTTTACAAAGGGCAATCTCCTATCATGGAAAAAAAGGTTCTGGGGATGCAATGTCACCTGCAGCTGCAACATGAGACAGCTAGAGTCTGAATAAATCAAGAGCAGAGCTGTGCAGCTGCTTCAGCTCCAAACCCCACCTGGGGAAATGCTGTAGTGGAGCAGAAAAGCATCTGTAGGGGCAGGAGCTGCTGGGCAAGGAGAGCTGGCAGAGTCCTCCCTCTGTCATTGGGGTGGGGAATTGCTGCCCACATGCAGCAGGTACCATCAAAACCACCATGGGCTGGGTCAGTCTCTCTGGCTCTGTTGTGGATGCTCTGCTTGGCACTTCTTGGGCTTCTCTTGGCAGGGATTGAAATTTGATGATAAAACCTCCTGGGTTCATCTGTCTCTGGCTTTCCTGTACCATTTGTGAATGGTCAAAGGAATTAAATGTGGCATAAATAAATCGTGGTCTTCTGTAAGAGGCCATGGAGGGGCCTGTAGCTCCAGTGTTTTGTCTGCACTTCCAGCAAATATGTCTATAATATTAATGGAATATACTCAACAAACTGAGAAAGAAACCCAAGCTAACTTATTTGAGATGGCAGAGGATGGATTAGATCCTCAGGTGGGAAATGTCTCCCTGTGTGGCACAGACACTGATCAGAGACCAAAGCAGACACAATGTCCCCAATGGTCTAGACCCCTCTACCCCCTGAAGAGATTCTGTTGGGGCAAAAATGCTCATCAGGGAGATGGCTGAGCTCCTTAGGACCAGACACCCTCTCAGTGTTGAGGTGTCTCCAGCAGTTTCTGTTTCCAGGGTGTTTGAAGGACAGTAGCATGACAGCCACATCTGTTCCATCACAAAGTGGAGCACTGGGGCAAGTGTTAGGCTTTCTAGCAAACACTTGCCTTTAGGAGACCAGAAAGCTGCAACATCCTTCAAGCTGTGCTTATGGAAAACTGGGAATAAAGAAGATGCAACCAGCATTCAGGACCTCTTACTGCTCCATGGAAAAGCAAATAACTCTTGCATGTGAGAAGAGTGCTTGCTTAGGAAGGGGAGGAGATGCAGGTGGGTGCTCCTAAAGTAACATTTATGTTTGCAATTAGAGGAGAGCTTGGAGAGAGAGAGAAAAACAGAGGATTTAAAAAAAAAAATCAACAGAGAGGGTGTTTCTTCCTCCTTCAGAAAGGAAAGTTGCCAATCTATAAACATTTCAGAGAGAATTTTACACCACCTCCTCCTGATGTCAGGCAGCATTTAATGCTTGACTGCTCTCCTGCCCTGGGCCTTGGCAGCTGTTCTCCAGGGGCTGGCTTTGGGCATTCCAGTGACAGTCCATCAGTGGATCTTTTCCAATCTAAACTAGGCTTAGGAGCATTTAAAATCAATTGCTATCAACAAGTCAAATGGACTTTATTTAGGTTAGAGGCTTTCCTAGGAGTATTTGATAGCAGAGTGGAATGCTAATATCCCGAGGGGCTCTGCCTGGTGTTGGTGTGACTTGGGAATGGTTTAATTCCTGTGATGAAGAACCATTTCCATGACTTCTTCCAAATTTGCAACATTCAGGTCCAATCAGCATCTAACTTGCAGTGCTCACACACTTTTCCCCCCAATTTTCTGTGTTTCATAGGTGGAAATAACACTTCAGGATATCAATGACAACCCCCCAGTCTTCCCCACGGATATGCTTGACCTGACTGTGGAAGAGAATATAGGAGATGGATCCAAGATCCTGCAGCTGACAGCCATGGATGCTGATGAGGTAGGAGCATGGCTTTGTGCTGGAGTAGCTGTACTCAAAGTGCTGCTTTGGAGAGCTGTGTTTTCCCTGCTCCCTTCAGGAGTCATTGTGCTCATGCTTCAGACTGCCTGGCTTCAGTGGCCTGCTGTCCCAAAGAGGCAAATCCTCTGGTACTTGAGGGCTCCTCACTCTTTTAGGTGCTTTTTACACTGCAGACTTCCAGAGACTACATATTATAACAAAGCCTCAACTTGGAGGTTGGAAGGGACCTGGAAGGGCTCCAGCCCCAAACATTTCCATGGTTCTGTGATACTGAGGTAATGTTTGCCTAAGAGCTGTTGGTGAGCCCTTCCACCCATGGCAAAAAGTGCCCCACAGTTTGGCTTTAGATGATCTTATTGTTATCAGTTTGATGCTAGCCCACCCTTGATGGCTTGGCCAAGGTGCTGGGATCTGCCCAGCTTGGGATAAAGATTGAAGACTACAGCCTGAGATCTAAACTAGCTTTGAAGGCAAGAGGTTGGGGCTGAGCTCAGCTTCAAGGTGTGCAGTACAATGAATGGGAGAGAAGCCTTGGAGAACAAGAAGAGTTCTGATCACCCTTTGACTACAACTACTTAATGTCAATATTATCCCTTCCTCAAGAAGGTTTTGTTTCACCAAGAAGAGGTGAAATGCTAACATATGAGCTCTTGTTTACAAATTAGCTTTTCCCTCTTGGATTGATTGGTGTGAGGACACTGCAGCTAAGGAGCTCTGAAACTAGCCAAAGCCTTTGAGCAAATGATGCTCCACAGTGCTCCAGTTGGCTTAGTGAGGCATCTTGCAGTCTTGTTGTGTGCATCAGGCAAAGATAGCCACATGGACTTGGATGTACTCATTTCTTTCAGACAGGCAGTTATGAGAATGTTAAGCATAGTGATAATCATTCCTGTGAATGTATTCTTTCCACTGGGGAAAGGCCTAAAAAGGTCAGTAGGAGCATGGAAAGGAGTTGGTGTTGTCATTAAAATATAGGGTTGCACTTGCCAATAATGAACAATTCTTGCATTGAAATAATAAGGTAATTCAAGCTCCTCAAGAGAGTTTGATTTCCTTGTGTTAGCTTGGTTAGTTGTCCTGTGCTTGTTAATTGATGTACTTAATCTTACTACCACAGAGGGGACCACTGGGATACCCCAGGAATGCTAGGAATCTGATGATGAACTTTTTGTTCTTCCCTTTATTTTCTGGTAGCAGCCTGACATACAGACAAAACCTAGGCATTTGGCAAGCTGCATATCTGTTTTTAGTGGTGGACTTAGCTGTGCTAGGTTAACAGCTGGACTTGATGATCTTAAAGCTCTTTTTTCAACCTCAGTGCCTCTGTGACACTGCTGGCTTGATGCTCAAACAGGTATGAGAGCTTTATGATCTGGACTGCATGTGATCCTTTTGTGAACAGTGGAGCTAAAAGTATCTGGGTCATCTTGTCATGTAACATCTCCTAACTGCAAGCTGTGTGTGTGTGTGCATCTTTCCTGGAGAGGCGTGGGCAGGAAAGCTGTTTGTGAAAGGAAGCTGTGCTGGAGAGCCAAGCACACTTACTGGAATCATCCTCATCTTACTGAAAATTAGGATGTGGTTTTCCTGGCAAATAACTTGATCTGACCACTTGTGTTTGTGCTTAGGGAGCCAATGCCCTGGTGACATACACCATTCTCAGTGGGGCAGATGATAGCTTCCACATTGACCCCGAGTCAGGAGAGCTGATAGCTACCAGGCGCCTGGACCGGGAGCAGCGTGCCGAGTACTCCCTGCTGGTTCGTGCTGATGATGGCCTGCAGTCCTCAGACATGAGGATAAACATCACTGTCAGGGATGTCAATGACCACAGCCCCAAATTCTCCAAGCCAGTCTATTCCTTTGACATCCCAGAAGACACCACTCCAGGTAAATTGAATACGGCCCTAAAATTGACTGAGCTGTGAGTCCAGAGGGATGGGAGAGGGGAGCAGAGCTGTCTGCCTTGGCTAGGAGACAGGAGATGCTGCAGGCATCTGTCAGATGGCTCAGGGAAACAGAGGGAATCTGTATCACTAGTGAGGTCAAATTTCCTTCCACAGTGGGGAAACAGAGAAATCTTTGCTACTCAAATCAGCCCTGGGTGCAGAACAGAAATTCTGTCTGGATCCCCATGGAAGCCTGAGTGTGGCTACTTGAAAAACAGCAGAGGAGGAGCAGCTGACAGCATTCAAACAGCACTGCCTAGCATGGTGATGCTGGTGTTGATCTAGTGAGTGAATGGGACTCGGAGTCCATCGACTGTAGGATCACAGAAGGCTGAGCCCTGAGCACTGCTTCTCTGCTGTTCCCCACATGCACTCAGCTCCTAACCCTAGCATCACATTTCCTCCAGCTTATCTTTGACTCCTAGTTTGGACAAGGTTTTTTACTTAAAATCTCACCTCTAGGTGCTAAATATGATCACCAGACTCTTAAATCATTTTCTTCTTCTGTCTCCAGATGAGAAATGAGTATTACTGGCAATAAAATATTCCCAGTGTTTCATACAGACTAGGATACTCTCCTGCTAGTACCTGCCAGCATTAGTAACTGAAGCATCTTACAAGCTTGTTCTCCAGCATGGATAACCAGAGGAGATGAGAATGACATGCTGGTAGCTTTCAAGCTTTTGTTAGGGCTTCCACTCTCTGATTGGACTGGCAAGCATAATTCCCTCTGGGATAAGATAAAGCTTCTCTCTCTAATCACTGATGGGCTGTACATTTTTGCCTTGTTTCTGGCTCAGCAGTGAGGAATGCTGAAGGAAGAAACAGGCTGAGTTAGTGCTTGAACTGCTCCAGGATATTTGCTATCTACTGACATTTTGGCTTCTGCATTTAGAAAGAAATATCTAGAAGGCTTCAGAACTTGTCTTTGTCTTGTATCCTGCAGGGAGGAGAGGGCCCTCTGAGGCATAGAAAGAAAATACCTAGCAGGAGAAAAGGTATTTTTTTTTGTCCCAGCTGATATCTAATCTGGATGTCCCTGTTTAAAACTAAACCCAAGTATTGCTGGACATTCCTGGGGGGTTTTCAGTAGCCCTTTTAAAGTAAACATGCTACTGAATACTGCTCCTTTCAGCTTCAAAGCAAAACCCTTGCCTAGTGGTTAGCCATACAATATGAAGGCTTGAATTTCTCCCAGAGGATCCCTCCGATCCTCCAGAGGAGCTCCTGGGATGCCAGCAGGGAGCTGGCTGCTGTGAGTGACCAGCTCTGTTGCAGGTTCCTTGGTGGCAGCCATTCTGGCCACTGATGCTGACTCGGGCATCAACGGGGAGATCACGTACAGCGTCAGCGAGGATGATGAGGAGGGCATCTTCTTCCTCAACCCTGTGACTGGAGTCTTCAACCTGACCCGTGCCCTGGACTACGAAGCACAGCAGTATTACATCCTGAGTGCCCGTGCAGAGGATGGGGGAGGCCAGGCCACTGCCATCAGGGTGTACTTCAACATCCTGGACATGAACGACAACGCTCCGCTCTTCAGCACAGCCTCCTACAGCTCCTCTGTGATGGAGAACCTCCCTCCAGGCTCTGCCATCCTCAACTTCACTGTCACTGATGCAGATGATGGTAGGTGTTTCCTCACCTTCTCTAGCTCTGATGGTAAAGAGGTATTTCACTGCACAACAGGTTCAAAAGGTCACCTTTGGGCTTTCCTCTAGGATGCCAGCAGATGCTTAAATTCACTATATGTTGTGTAAATAAAAGTTACTTTTCTGATCTTTCACATTAGGTTGAAGCAGGTGGTTTCTTTCTTATTTTTATTTGTGGTGGTTTCCTCCTTGTTTTAATTTGTGATCCATTAAAAATAGAGTCAACAGGTTGGCCAGGGAAAAGGGATTTCCCGTTAGGTTGTGGAACTAGAGATTCCTGATGGATATCCCTGGTTTTTTAGCTAAGAAGTGACCCACGGATGGTCTCACAGATTATTTTGGGGGTCTGCTTGTCACTGCTGCTGTGGAAAGGAGCTGTAGAGCTGCATTGCACCTGGAGCATGTTGAACACTGTGGTTTCTCCTCTGGTGCTTAGGTTGCACAGTGAAATTAGAGCCAAGTGTTCTTTCATTTTTTGGTTTTTAAATGTGTAATAATATAACAGTGTATAATATATTCTAAGTAAGGTTCTGGCAGTATGAGCTCTCACCTGCAGTCATCTTAAATGGGATGTGCCTTGGAAGTGTATCATGAAGAGAATTGTGATCGACAGAGGGTTGATAGTGGAGGTGAAAAACCTGATTAGAAGAGACCCTGGGAAAGTCTCTGATTGAAAGAAGCTTTAATCTTGGGGTTGGTTATGACATCTAGAAGGTGTTAATGTGTTGGAGCATGAAAGATTCCATCTTTATAGCTGGCTTAATCATTTTGGCATCTAGTTTATATCCGAGCAAGACTAACTGCACAATATGGTTATAAATGGCATAAAAATCATTCCTTGGTGCACTGCATTTTCTTCAGCCTCCCCAGACATTTGTGTAACTTGAGTCATTCACAACACTCCCATTGATGTTCCAGGTGAAGTGTTGTTTGCTTGAGCCTGGCTCAGCAAAGCCCACAGAGATGCCTGACACTTGTGTGTGCTTCCAGCCCAGAGCTCCTCCATGCTTCAAGGAATGACACTTTATCCCCATGAAATGACTGATCTGGGCAAGATTAGTCAGTCAGTTTTTTCCTCAGGAAATGCTGAGTTGTCAAACTCAAACCATTTTTGTGGGGACATCAACGTTTTGCTGATGGAAAGAACTTTCCATGGTAGGAATTGTGCAGCTGGTTTGGAGATCAGATGTGGAGAAAGTGAGTGAGAAGAGATTCCATAAGCTAAGCTAACAAGTCAGGAATGACCACTTGGCCTTGTGGGCTGCTCTTGCCCACTCCTCCTAAAGCTTTGTTTTGTGTAAAGTAACTATTAGTTGGAGAAGGAAGACGTGCTTGCATCATGCCCATCCAGGGAAGGGAGTGTGCCTTCAGACCTGGGGATAAATTGGCTTTGTGTCTACTCCATCACCTCTTTTATTTCTTATTTTCCTGCTAGGAGTGCAATGCTTGGTTTCCAATCATTCTGGAAGTGAATTTCACTGCCTGGTTAGGGGCCTGCTTTCCCTTCCCCTTGCACCTCATCCGTTAACTTCCACCTGCAGGCAGTGAAGTCTATCAGAGCCCTGACATATCAGCTTACATTCATCATCCACTCAGTTATCACGACAGCAAATGAGGATTTGAGGAGCAGTGCAGTGAAAAGCCACATCTCTTGCCTTCTCCATTTTCTGGCACACTTACTTTGCTAATGGGCTGCATTTCAACTTAACAGGGCAGACTTTTCCTTCCAAGAGCATGCCAGCTTGAGTTCCCCCCGAGGAGTGTAACTTCAGCAGATGTTAGGAGCTAGGCTGTTTCTGTTCCAAGCTCCAACTCCTTATCCTGTGTCATCTTATATTTAGAGCACAGAAATAGCTGATGCTGTGCTCCTCTGCGTGTGGCTCACAGATCACACACCCAAATGTCATTTCATTGATTATTTATAGAATCCCATGGTTTGAAGGGAAAAAGACATGGTTTTGTGATGAGGTGTGCCTGCTCTTTGATGAGAAACACTGATAAAAGTCAAGAGCACAGTGATATGGTTTATTATAGGGATGGTTGGGCTTGATGATCTTAGAGGTGTCTTCCATCCTTAATGGTTCTGTGAGAGTGAAGCTGCCTCCCTTCTCCTCTGTAACACACCTCTAGGCTCAGCTTGCACAGTTTGATGTACAGATGCTTAGTAAACATCAGCTAGAGCTTTTGGCTCTTTATAGAGCAATAAAGAACTCGCTGTCCTTAAACACATTCCTTTGGAGATTCAGATTCTCATTTTTTCCACATCAAATTAGCAGGGAAAATCACATGAATGTCTGTTAGGAAGTGTAGCAAGCTATTTGTCCAGGCAAAACCCATTGGAATTTCCCAGTTGGACTCCTCAGGTATTTACAGAATGGTTGGGAGAAGTAGGACTTTTTATTGTCTCCTTGGTCAACAATGGAAACAAAACCCTTAGAAGAGCATCATCATGAAATGGGCTCCTTGAGCTCAGAGTAAATAAACTCAAATCTCAACCAAGAGGTTGTCCTTGCATTAATTAAAATATACATGTACTGAAAGAGAGATGGTTGAGAGAAGACTTATTTCAATCAGGTGTTCCCCCAAATTCACTGTTTAGGGTGAACTCTAGAGATGAAGCAATGCCATACATTTTTTTTCCTGTCTGGCCTCTTTCAGGTCATCTCACAGCCTTGTGTAGATTCAGAATGCATTTCCCTTACCAAACCTCTTCCTTGACCATAATTGCTGGTTGTGTTTCCATCCAAGGATGAGGGCTGTTCATCTGATAGTTTGGAGAACCATGCCTTATATGGGAAGCATAGCTCTCCCCACGAGTCACTCTTGGCTTGCTCCAGCTAGGCTGGGGACTTTCTGCTTGTGGCTCTTTGGGTTGAGTGGAAGAATTCATGAAATAATGACATTAATAACAACATGGCTTAGCTGAGCTGAGGGGAAGGGAGGAGAACAGCTGCTCAGTGAGCAGGAGAGCTGAGCCTTGGGTTCTGAAGGAAAACCTTTCACAACCTTTATCCCTAACCATTGTAGGGAGGGATAAATCGTGCATGTTGTCACCATGCAACTCCTGCTGAAGGAAAGGCAGAGAAGGAGCTCTGCCAGCCATTCCCTCTGCAGCCACTCCAGTCAACTTCCTTCCCTCTCTGTCTCTTCAGCTCTTGTCAGAAAAAGTTGCCCCAGGGGAGTTTTTGTTTGGATACAAAGAGAAATTTCTTCCCTGCAAGGGTTGTTCAGGCTTGGCCCAGGCTGCCCAGGAGGTGCTGGAGTCACCATCTGCAGGGGTTTAAGAATCTTCTAGATGCTCTCCTTAGGGCCATGGGTATGGGAGTGATAGGTGTGGTCAGACTTGATGAGCATAGAGATCTCTTCCAACCTTCATGATCCTGTCAAAACAATGATTTCCAAGGCTTCTGCTCCCCTGTGAAGCTTGGCTGAAATTAGTGATGGACTCAGAAATGCTGGTGAGGAGGGTAAGCAGGCAGCATGATTGTACAGTCCTCCTTTCCATAGGCAAACGAGGCCAGAAGCATGTCTATCTAGGTTGGTGAGATGAAGTCCCATCCTGTACCTCTCTTCTTCTCCCCCCCCAGGCTCTAATTCCCAGCTGTCCTTCAGCATTGCCTCTGGGGACAGCGCGGGCCACTTCAGCATCGACAACAGCGGCGTGCTGAGCATCAGGCAGCCTCTGGACCGGGAAAGCCAGTCCTTCTACAGCCTGGTCGTGCAAGTCCATGACATGGCCTCTCTGCCAGCCTCCAGGTGCACCAGCACAGCCCAAGTGTCAATCATTCTCCTGGATGTGAACGACAGCCCTCCAAGCTTTCTGTCGCCCAGGGTGACGTACGTGCCGGAGAACACCCCTCTGGACACGGTGGTGTTCCAGGCGCAGGCGAGCGATCCCGACAGTGGCCCCAACAGCTACATCGAGTACAGCCTGAGCCCTCCACTGGACAACAAGTTCAGCATTGGCACTATCGATGGGCAAGTGAGGCTCACTGGTGAGCTGGACAGAGAAACAGTGGCCAACTACACCTTGACTGTGGTAGCCACGGACAAGGGCCAGCCACCCCTTTCTTCCTCTACAGATGTGATGGTGATAGTCCTGGACATTAATGACAATAACCCGCTCTTTGCCCAAAAGCTTTATAAAGTGGAGGTGGGGGAAAACACCTTGACAGGGACAGATCTGCTGCAGGTGTTTGCTGCAGATGGAGATGAAGGTACCAACGGGCAGGTGCGCTATGCCATCGTCAGCGGAGATGCCAACAGCGAGTTCCGGATCGATTCGGTGACAGGGGTGCTAACGGTAGCCAAGCCTTTGGACAGAGAGAAGAAGGCTTCCTACACCTTGACAGTGCAGTCAGCCGACCGTGGGAGCAGCCCCAGGACAGACAGCACCACAGTCAGCATTCTGCTGAAGGATGTCAATGACTACATCCCCACGTTTGAGCTCTCTCCCTACTCCGTGAACGTCCCTGAGAACTTAGAGACACTCCCCAAAGTTATTCTTCAGGTGAGGACATTCTTGATCTCCTACACTTATTGGCATATGGTGTTAATGTGCAGTGTCTTTCCTCCACAGTTAAGAAGGTGCAAGGCATTTGAGAATCATGCAAACCACATGATTGTGGGCTTGGTTTCCTCTTTGTTGGTATGAATGAGGGGTTTTGTGCTTGTCTTTTACCCAAAGTTTGTATTGTGCTTGGAGTTTTGGTTGTTTTCCCTACCTATCTTGCCACCTCCATTGGGACTTTGCTCTCCTTTTAATCTCATCTCTGGTATAACACATCTCTCAGTCTGATCATGAGCTGCACAGGCTGATCACTGAGTGGATTCAGGACATGCAATTGTTGCTTTGGTACACAGGTTGTTCAGCCTGGAAAAGAGAAGGATTTGGGGATACTTTATTGCAGCCTGTAAGAAAGATGGGGACAATCTTTTTATCAGGGCCTGTTGTGCCAGGACAAGAGGTAATGATCTATGTTTGCATTGTTTGTGTAGGTTGTAGCAAGGGATGATGATCAAGGGCTGAACAGCAAGCTCACTTACGTGCTGGTGGCTGGAAATGAAGAAGGAGCCTTTAGCCTGTCAGGCAGCGGAGAGCTGCGCCTGCTGCGGAGCCTGGACCGGGAGCACCAGGAGCAGTACATCCTGCTGGTCACAGCTGCTGATGCAGGTACAGCCTCAGCTGCTGCATCTCCCTGCCACTTGCAAACAAAGTGTTCTGGGTACAAAACAAACACTTTCATAGTGGTCTGAAACTGCAGTTGATGGAGATTGGTACCCAGGCTTCAGTGGAGATCTCTGTGGGGAAAGTTAGGCTTCCCTGGTGTCAAAGGGGGGGGTCAGGGTTTTATCCTTTTATCCTTGTGTCTGGTTGTGTGGTATTAGTAGGACCCACTACAGATTGAGGTACATTGAGATTTTTGCCCTGCTGCTAGGTCATAAGAGCCTAATGCTTAACAACAGAAAGCCAGTATCAATGGCAATAACCCCCCCTAGAATATTGTCACCAGAAATATGCAGACAGGTCAAGTCAATGGCTAGAAAACAGCTATGGACTAAACAGTTAATCTTACCCAAAATCTTACCCCTGGAAAGCAATGGCAATTTACATGTCAACATTCCCATGTTCTGCTTTGCTCTCCAGCCAGCCATACATTGACTCCAGAATCCCCAAAGTTCCCTCAGTTTAAACAGGACATGGGTCCTTGATCTGAAAGTGAATTCCACTTCTACTTGAGGTGTCCAAGCACAACATTTTTGGTATGACTATTAGTAACAAAGACATCCTGCATCATGTTCTGGACTGGGCTCTGCTTCCCCCTGGCCTGGTGGGTTTCATTTTGGCTTTCATTGACTGCAGAACTTGTTGTGACTTTCTAATAATAAAAATAGGAGCAAAGGCAGCTTGTTGGCAGGTGGATAGAGGTTTGTTCTTGTGCCACGTTGTGTGCAGTGTCTTGTGTCAGGGGCACTGGCTGTGGCTCGTGGTTTCCTCTTGCAGCAGAGCTCAGGTATTTCAGTCTGAAGAAGAGAATTTTAGGACTTGATGTATCATTTGTCTTGTTCTTTGGCTGGAGATAGTCTGTCTGCTTTGTGTTTTCTCCACTCTCTTTCCATTACTCTGTAGACACAAAGTGCTCACTCGTGGCTTGGACTTGCTTGCACTTTGAACATCCTGATGTTCTTTGCAAAGCTGAGGCTGAGTTTTTAAAGAGAGCAGCTCCTTGAGGTCTGTTTGCTCTCCCAGTCCAAGCTGGCAGCAGCCAGTTAGCACTGTACAGAACTCATGAGCTCTGCATGCCAAATATCCAGAGCCTGGACTGATAAGGGATGTCACACAGCCAGCACTTACTGTCTTTGTTGGAGAGGAGCAAGAAGTCAGTTGTATTTGTGTGTGTGAGCCAAGAGTTTGACAAGGGCACAGTCTTTTCCTAGGCTCTGGTTCCTAAAAAGCATGAAATGCAGGAGAATTACCCACACAGAAGGATTTTGCATAGAGACAAGTGCACCAGAAGCACAGACACAGAGCAGGTAGTGCTCCTCTGGAGGAGAGCAGTGCCTGACAACACGCTGAAGCAAGCAGACTGCTCTGAAATGACCCACATCCCTGTTATCTTTGGGAATAAATCAAGGGAAAGCTATTGGCTTTTATTAGCTGTGATGAACAGCCTTTTGGATTGTCTGAGCAGCCCAAGCAACACTCTGGCCATATATAGTGCATCTTGCTTAGGGCTTGCTTTTTGCAAGGTAGACACAGCCAGATGCAGCTAACTCTGGCTAGCACAAGAAGGGCAAAATCCTCTGTGCCCAGCCCACTTCCTATTCTTCTTAGGACCTGCATCTCAGTTTTTATAGGCTACACTGGCTGGTTTAAAGCTTGAGAAGAGAGTATCTTGCTGCTGCAGAAGTCTGTGCCAGCTCTGTCCTTTCTCTGAGGGAAGCAGACACAACCTAGACCTGAAGCATCTTCAGACATAAGAATGATGGATTCCCACCTTAGTTTTGGCTGTCTTCCTGACATCCCCATACACAATCAAGGATTTCTGCCTTTTCTTGTCTTTGTTATCACTTCATTGTAGTTCTTAGAGTGCTAGCCTAGGCTGTCCGTGGGGAAGTTGCTGGAAGAAGGTGTCAGTCCAGTGTGCTGCAAACAATGCCTGGCCTCAGGAGGGACAGCTGTTTTGGTGAGGGCTCTTATTGCATCCTCAGTAGCCTTTTGGGTTTTATGCCATGTCTTGGCAGGATGTACAGTCAGTGTGCAGCAGGTGAAGGATTAGGCCATGCTGAAGCATGGAGCTGCTAGGGCTCTGTGCTGTGTCACAGCAGGCAGATGTGCTCTTTCAGAGAGCAGAGCTCAGTGCTGGGCCCAGGGGAGGAGTTGTTCTTAGGAGCACATGCTGGGCAGCTCAGATGGGGACTGCTGCTGGGACCATGTGCAATTCAGGCACTTGTTAAAGAAATGCTTTCCCAAGCAAGAGCTACCCTCAGGCTCAGAGAAGTCAGTCATGATCCTGGCTCTGGCCCAACCATTCCTTGGCCTTGCCTGCTAATCCTCCACCCAGTCCTCAGGGTAGGTCTTGGGTCAGCAGAGAGTCTTCCCTCTGCTCAGGGCTAGGGAGAAGAATGACAGAATGTTTTCTGGCCCTTGGCTTAGTGATTTGTGGCCATGCAGCCTGCTCCATGTCCAGTTTCCACAAGACAAAGGTTCTTGGCTTGTTGGATCATCCCTCTTCCCTCAGCTTCTGCTGGGTCTCAGACCCTGGGCTGCTGCTGTGGGGATTTGCAGAGACACCTGCAATGTCCATCAGTGGCATTAGTCTGCATCTTGCAGAGCTCTACACCTGTGGCTTTGCTCAACAAATAAAGCATCCTTCAGCTCCAAAGTTCATCCAGCCCTCTTGTAGGAGCATGAATCATGGCTCTAGTGACAGGCCAGATGATGAACTGTGGCAGAACATGAGAGTGTTTGCATTGCAGATGCTCCCTCCCAAAATGCCTGCTAGCATAAACACCAAGAAACCTACACACAGCTATTTGACTGTGCCTGTGAGTCTGTTTCTACCACATAAATCATTTGTTTTGCTTTGCTATGCTCTTCTTCATGGCAAAAGGGTTGGGAAAAGAGACCTTCTAGAGCTTTTTTCCCCCTCATCTGGTGGGGACACAGCCCTGGGTAAACACTGAGTGCTGGCACCCTGACAAGAACTGGTGCAGCCACTTTTATCCTCCCTGTCTTTAACTTTCTGAGCAGTTTTCTGGAGCAAATGTTAGCATTCCAGCAGTCCTCCTCCTGTTATTTATTGGCTGCAGGGATGTCAAGTAGCACATCTGGAAACCTGCTAGCTGTCCAGGACTACTGTTCAAATAAACTGCACATCTCTTGCTTTGCTTGGTCAGTGTGCTACATGGCCACAAGAAAACCCAAATCAGACTGTGGTGGTTCTAATTAGAAGCTGTACTCCTCTAGGTTCTTTTATTTTCTTGTTTTATCATCTATTTACTGATGCAGATAAAGAGCTCTGAAAGACATGAATCAGTGCAGTGATGATTCTATTGAGTTAGCTGTTCTGTGTGCACATCCCTGCCCTGTATCAAAAACAACCAGATGGTTTCTCTTTAGGAAATGTTGGCCCCTGACTTATACATTCTTCCCTTCAAGAATGCAGGAGGGCAACCCAGCAGAGAGGTTATATCCCCCTTAGGAATTTGCTTTGGAGAGAGGCTTTTGGCTCCTTCCAGTCCTGAAATGCAATGAAATCTGACAGGGCAGTTGGATTGGGGTTGAACAGGTTTGAAGCTCTCTGGGTTGACAAGGAAAGGATGACTCTGTAGTAGGAGTCTGGAGGGTTAACACAGCCTGAGATTTATGTGGCTGGCCTTCAAGACATTTCTACTCATCCTATTTTCCGAGCACACACTGGATTTCTCCTTAGCAGGGCAGAGGTGTTGCCTTAAAGGAATGTAAAAACACTGACAAGCATTTTGAAAGCTAATTCAGCTATGTTGAGTTCTCAGTGCTGTCAAAGAGAAGCAGCCCCTCAGAGAGCTCTTGGCAATGTGTGGCTGGCTGTGCTGCCATTGCTTCAGGCTGTGAGGAGCTCAGGGAACTGGCACTCCCTTACCTTGCTGAGCTTTACACCACGATTATTCTCTTCTTACACCACGATTATTCTCTTCTTACACCAGGATTATTCTCTTCTTGCTCTATGCCACAGCTGCTTCAAAGTGAATCTTGGTTTCTATCCCAGCTCCATTTATTTCCTTGCCCTTCTAGAAGCTCTTCCAAACAGCACTGCTGTCTACTTGAGTCTCATTTTTTATACTGGGTTTATTAATTTACTGGTTTTATTATTTCTGCTCTTCTCATCCTGACACTAAAGCTAACATTTCAGGAGCTTGGGATGATTCTTTTACTGTGTTTCTAAATCACACAGTGGGAGAACTGAAATGCTGACAGACTCCTCAGCCAGCTCCCAGGGCTTGTTTTGTCTTCCCATCATCTCAAACCAGGAGAGAGGAGAATTGGAGTTGTGGGAAGCTCTGAGCAGCATCTTACCCTTTCATGCAGCCTGGAAACTGTTAGCACCTTTTAATTTCTCTCTAGAAGACAAAAGCTCAGAAAGCTCTTTAGGAAGTGCCAGAGTTAATCTGATGTTTCCTAGAGAGTAGCTGTCAAGGAAGAGAGCACATCCCTGTCTGGATGATGGGACACTTTAGCTCTCCAAAGGAGCTTTCACACATCCCATCAGAGGACAGCCCTGGGACACGTGCAGTACCTGTGGAGGGATTTAGTCTTCTCTTTGGAGTAAACCTTCAGTAGTAGATCAGATTCAAGCTAGTTCAGCAGGAGCCTCCAGGCATCCCAGCTTGGCTGGGAGAGCCCTTCTCCATCCCACTGCATTCAACAACAGAAAAAGGAGGAAAATTATTTCAAGTAATGTAACATTTTCTCATTTGTGGTTATTATTGGCTGGGTTTGGGTAGCAGACAAGCAGAATCCTAATGAGGTTCATGTACTTCTCCTCTTCTAGAGTCTAGGAAAGCATCAGATAAAATCTAGTAGCACAGCCAAAAGTTTTAATCTCTCTGCAGACATTCTTGGAATTGCAGTGGAATAGATCAAGTTTTATTAGGAAACTAAATCTTTTGCCTCTTTGCATCCCTCAGAAGTACAAGAAATCCAGACTAGTGGTAGAAACACAGGAGTATCCAGTAATTCACTCTTGATTCTCATCATCCAGAGTTTATCTGCTTGGTTAGGGATATGTTTTGTCCTTTATTTCCATCACCCAGTTGAGCAAAAGTCTCTTCTTGCTTTGATTGAAATACCCTCATTTTCCCAAGCTGTGTAACTGTCTCTCCTGTTGGTTCCTTGTGTGTCACCCCCTCTCCTGTTGACAAAAGGCTTGTGAGCCCTTGCTGCACTGAGGAGCAGTCATGAAATGGGATGCAGAGCTGCTCAAGTGGCTGTGAAGTGCCTTCAAGGAGCCAGTTATCATCCTGATGCTCAGTCTCAGCTCACAGACAAGCTCCTGAGGTCCTCCTGCTGCCCTCAACCCTAGCTCTGCTGCCACACAGCTTTGGTGGCTGGCTGGTCAGCTGGAAGTGGCTCCTGGGAACAGAGCGAGAGGGAGTGATGGAAAAGGGACAGTTGAAGATATTGAACAGTACAGTTGAACATTGCCATTGCTTGAAAAGGTTACACTGCAGTGCAGTGATTTTGTTTTGTTGCTTTTGATGGATTGTGCTCCCGAGGTGAGATCTGTTTGCTCCTAGCTTCCTCAGGCTGGTAGCTAAGGGAGGATGCTCAGGTCTCTAATACCTGATGCAGAAAAAAGAAAAACATTTTCTTGTCAGACAGTCCTTGCACAAGTGCAGGTGTGTCTCAAGAGCTCCCTTGGTTGAAGTACAAGTTGTGTTACATCAGCGTTGCAAACAGCTACTACTTTGTACCTAACTCTGAGGAACAACTCAGATTTGAGGCACTCAGAATTCAGGGAAATCTGGGTTCCTGCATGATCTCATTCCCTGGACTGGGTGAGAGTAGGGCTAGCTTCTGAGCTTTTGATGCTGCCTATTCCATCTTTTCTCTCACAATATACTAGGCTCAGCATGTGTTTTAAGAGATAAGTCTGGAAGCCTGTAGTGAAAAATTGAGTCTAAGGAGAGTAAAACAATCAACATCTCCATCCAGAATGAACATTTGTGGTGCAATCTTGTCCAAAAGCTTTTTTCTTTCCTTTTCCTCATCTCACCTGCACATTTCCTTTTGTGTTGCCAGTGAATCAGCTCATTTAAGGTCACCCATGTTTCACACCCAGGCTGCTCTGCAAACCCAAAGCATGCTGCAGGCTCAGTTGCATTTTACCTTAGCCTAGCTCAGTGTTTGTTTGAAAGCTGCCCAGCTGTGGGAGGCTCAGCACACTCTGTCTGCATTTAAATGCCTTCAGGAAGGTTGGCTGCTGGATTGTGAGAAAGAGCTTGTTTACTTGAGTGGAAAAGTTAATGCTCTCTAATAACACAGACAACTTCTGCTCCTGGGACTCATTCACTGGCTGGCTGACTGGAGGAGGCAAATCCTCTCGGTTGCAAAGCAACACATCTCAGTCGGGCAAAAATTCCCATCCCTGTGGAATCCCTTTCCAATTTTCAGGATAATGATGTGTTTAATTTACCACAAAACATGGTGAGCTGACTGCAGTGTGAGTTTTGATTAGTCATTGAGATTCATTTGATTGAGTTTTAATCCCCCTTTTTTTCCTCCGTCTTAGCCAAATGCACCCGTAGCTTTTTGCTGAAGTTTACTGTTAGTTTTATAACACTAATTTTGGTGTTTTAATGCTGGCAGAAACATTGGAGTCCCTGGTTTCTGCAAGGAGTGGTAGTTTTACTATCTGCTGTGCTAATGGTGGCACAGACAGAACCTAGAAGCTAATAAAGCTTCAAACACTGTGTGGATAACACCTTCTCCTGTTGGAATTGGCCTCAAGTTGTGCCAGGGAAGGTTGAGGTTGGATATTAGGAAAAAATTCTTCCCAGGAAGGGCTGTCCAGGCTGCCCAGGGATGTGGTGGAGTCAGCATCCCTGGAGGGGTTTGGAAGGTGTGTAGATGTGGTGCTGAGGGACATGGTTTAGTGGTGACCTTGGCAGTGCTGGGTGAACTGTTAGACTTGAGGATCTTAAAGTTCTTTTCCAACCTAAACAGTTCTGTGATTCCATGAAGCTAGCAGGTGACAGTCCCTTGTTCTAGGGTCCAGGAGTAGGCCAAGTCAAAAGTGAAAGCAGTCTTTAGGTGGATGACTTGGTAGTTGTGCAAGTGAGTGACTTAGGAGCTCTCGCATCAATCCCTGTGAGACCTAGAAGCTGTCAAGTTCAATGATATTCCTCCCTGCTGGCTGCTGCCTGAATGGAGTTTTTCCTCTTCTCCTGTGCCAATATTTTCTGCATCTCTCCTCCTGGATGAGAGGAGGAAAAGGCTGAGAGGGAGAGATCATTACAACTCCTAAGCTTTCCAATCTCATGATCTTTTTGTGGCGATAACCACGAACAAACATTGGTGAGTGGGACAGGAGTCTAGCTTGTAGCTCTTTGCCACTTCTGCTTTGCTGGGTGCAGAGGGCTCCTGCCCCTGTGCTGCCATGGTCCTCTGCAGCCATTTCTTCATGTGACCTCCTCAGATGGGCCATGTGCAGAGGGAAGACAGAGCACAGCACTGGCCAAGGCCCACGTGGCCTCTGCAGGCTCGTGCAGGGCAGGGCAGGCTCCACGGAGCAGGCTCCCTAGGTCTGCTCCTTCTCTTCCTCCCCAGACACTTGTTTACTTACAGATATAAGCAAAAAGCTGACATTTCTGGAAGAAGATCCGTGGGAAGCACTTTCCCTCCTGATCTCAGTGTGGCTGTTCTGACACTATCCCAGGTTAATCTTGATGTCCACAGTGACGTGTGGGACTGCCTGCTTAATGTATGTGTGTGGCTGTCACCTGGAGAAGAAGCTGTGCAGCTGGGAACTTCTGGATGGGAACTTCCACATCATCATCATCATCATCCATTCATGTCATCTTCTAAATGATGAAGATTTGATGTTCACTCAGCAGTCAATCCATTCTCTCCCATTTATTTCCCATGGTTAACTTGATGCTCACCAGTGATTAATCACTTGATGGCTCTTTCATCCCTTTGCCTTCCTAGAAATTGCTTGTTCCACAAGGATATCCTAACCCTCTGTAACACCTGGTATTTTGGGATTTGAAACCCCCCTGGTATTAGTATAGCCCTAGAGAAATGCTCTAAATAAGAGGTGTCTGACAAAGAAATAGTTGCTGCTCCTGCTGAAAAATAGTTCAGTCATGACAAGTGGGTAGAGATTTTGGGGCAAGTTCACGAAGGGAAAAGTGGAGCTTTGCTTGTGGCTGTTTGTAGGAGCACTCAGATATTATGGGACTGTGTTCAGCAATTTTATCTAGGTTATAAGGTGTCTGGTTTGTTAAAAACAAATCTGGGGGCATCTTGAGTCTTGGGGTAACATTGGAGAATTGACACCAACTTCACTACACTCAGGGATGCAAACTATTAAGTGTGGTTTGAAAGGAAAAGGGGTGATGCTCTAGCATAATAGATGACTTGGGGAAGAGTTACTATCTAAGCAAAACTTCAGTAAGCTGGGAACTCAGCCTGACCATGGAAGCTGCTTCTCTCACCACAAATACAACATGTACATTTGATGAAACCTCCTTATTATCAGGGGCCAAATGCTGAGCTCCTTATGCAAGCACAACTTGCACTGCAAGTTCACTGAGGACAGGAGAGTTTGGCCCCAAGTTCCTTCTTTTCCACTGAAAAATGACTTCACTTGCCATTTCCTCTTCTTAGATTTCCCAGTCACTGCAGAAATTTGAGCTAGGCATTTAATTCCAAGTGAGCAAAAGCTCTGAGGAGCCTCTGGGAAGCTGCAACTTTATCTGGGAGTGGAATAGAACAAAGGAGTCAATCTGTGGATGTGATGTTTTGCTTAGAGGGGAACAAACATCTTTGGGTAAGGACACAGACATGAAGCCCACGTACATATGTGAGTTTTTCCATCAGAGTAAAATGAGAGAGGCTTTGGGTTTTGAAGCCTTAGGATGTCACAACCAGCTGGATTGATGTTGGACTTGTGGGATGTTTCTGAGAGGCACAGGCAAGTGCTCACTGAGGTCTGGGTTCATTACTTCAGCCTAGCTGATTTTAGGAGTGTGGTGCTCAGCCCTGACTGCTCCATTCACTTCTCTGAGGCTGATACCAATGTGTCCATGCTGTCCAGTGCCTTGTAGACACATCCAGCAGGGAAGCAGGACCAGGAATAACAGCACAGAATGTATAGAGGAGGCTGAGAGGAGGGCTGGGATTTGACCCTTGGAGCATTGCTTTGGTGTCCTGCAAATTGGGATGCCTCAGCGAGAAAAAGGAGCATGTTGGAGTCAAAATCTACTGTTATTGGCATAATCCTGAGGAGGAGAACATCCACAGCCCATAAGCAGTTGTTACATCTAGCATCCCTTCTGATCATTTCCATGATGGGACCCAAGATGGAATAACCATGCAGGAGCTAAAACCCACTTCAGCTGGGTGAATTTTCCAGCAAGGAGTTTCAGGTTTTAGCCCTGAGTTAACTTTCATTTCCAGGCTGGATTGCTTCACTGATGCTCTTTGAATGTGTCTGACCCAAGATTAATTTGTGAATGCTGTCTAAATTGTTTAATCACCTGTGAAACTTAACTTTTCATTGCATTAGGTGCAAGATGAATGTCAGTTAGATGTGTCTGGAAGGCCACGGCTTGATGACACATGCAGCAAACACCACTAAGGACTCAGTTTCAGTTAATGCAGTAATAATAAACACTCCACAGGCAATATTTCAGCAATCAAGAGCACTTTTGCAGTCTTTTCTATCTATATGTGTTTGGCTAAATGACGACATGGGGAGGGGGGGAAAGGAAGAGGGGAAAGAAAGGGACACAATCTAATGTAAAAATGGCATGGCCATCACCTGATTTTTCAGCAAGAGGATCCATAACTCCAAGTGTTTTGTGCTCCACTCTAACTCTCTCCTCCTCCTTTTTGTTATGCATTGAAAGAAAGGAATGATCTCCTCTATTTCAGAGACACTTCTTTGTTTGGCAGAAGATGGCTTGCTAATTCTTGTAATAGCCTAGAAAAACCAACACCAACTTGTAAAAGTTCTCATTGTCTTTTCTTTGGGATGTGACAAGGGAGAATAAACAGTGAGGGATTGCAGATGAATATTTCTGCTCATCAGTTCATTAGATGAGAATAACAAGGAGGATGAAGCCTTAGGTTAAGGAAGTTCACTGCAGTTTCCCCTAAGCCCACATCTCACCCGAGTGAGCATGATTTGCTGCTGGAGATGGATGCTTGTGTGGAGAAATCCAATCTGAACAGGGCTGGAGACTCTGCAACCTTCTCACCCTCTCAGAGAAGGTCTCTCCAGGTCAGGGATGCAACAGGCAGTGGAAAAGCCACGTGGAAAGTTGGGGTTTGCCAGTGTTTGCAGTCTGTTTGCTCTGTGGCTGGAGTGCTGAGGGCTGTCAGCGTGCCACCTCCGAGTGCCTTCCCTTCAAGGCAACCACAGGTTCCAATTGCTCCTAATTGTTACAGGAAGGCTCCTCAGCAGTTCCAAGACCATCTTTTTCCATTGGGCTTATATTACAAAGTATTTCTGGAATTAGATGAAGCAAGAAGAAGAGCTTCTGTCTTTTGTGGGGGCTTTTGTTGGTCTTTCACAACTTGTGCTTGATGTCGAGATGCCTTTGAAACCACTCTGACCTTGTCTTGTGTGCTCAATTGGCTTTCTTGCTCTGTCAACTGTGACATGCTCGAGTGTTAGCCTTGAAATCAGGGTTGGCAGGCCTGGGATTAGCCTGGTGGTATTTGTAACCTCTGGCACTTTGATTCCTGCAGGCTCTCCTGCCCTCACTGGCACTGGAACCATCGCTGTCACGGTCGATGATGTCAATGACAATGTCCCCACGTTTGCCTTTAATGTGTACTCTGCCACTGTTCCTGAGGATGCTCCTACAGGGACAGATATTCTGCTTGTCAACTCCTCAGATGCTGATGCTTCTACAAATGCTGTTATTAGGTAGGTCACTTGCTGCTGCTCTGTGGAATACTGCCTCATACCTTGCCTCAGGACTTCTTTCCCCTGTGTCCATCACAAAGCTGTGAGACCCAACAGGACAGCTGGATGTGTGTAGCCAAATCTGGCTTTTCTGGGTGGTTTGTAGGCTTTTTGTAGGCTTTTTTTTCTGGGTGGTTTGTAGGATCCTACTGAAGGGCAAGCAGAGTGGCAGAGTTAGTTTTCTACTAAGTGAAAAGCAAACAAGCTGTATTTGCAGTATCTTTTGTTTGCCTTGAAGTGTCCAAATTAATGAATAGTGTTAATTTTGTGATTGCTTCAGTATCTTATTTTGATCCTGAAATGGCTTTTTAAAGCTGACTAGAGTTTAGGTGCCTGCTTATGCAGAGCTGGCTCAGCTAACCCAGCAGGATCCACATTCCCCTCCATGCTGATCCCAAGGTGTGGGAATCCCACCTTGAAACCACAACCTGCTGCATTCAGCTCTGCCCATGGAGTCAGCATCTTCCTTGGGTCTAGTGATGGGCACTTAATGCCTTCAGCTGAGAAGGAAAATTACACATAAAGCTGATCCCGTTCAGAGAACCAGTTCAATGGTAGAACTTGGCATTTTTTGCTTTAAATGCCAAGTGCTTTGCAGACACAACTGAAGCAGGCCCTGGGCTGACCACTGGCCCTTCCCAGAGGAGTAATGAAGATGCTGAGTGGCAGTGACAAGCAGGAGATTATCCACTGAGGTCTGATTCGTTTGGAAGACAAAGCAGGTTGACATCAGTTATTAATTGGAAGGACACCTGGGTAATCTCATCACATTTAGCTCTTGTGGCTGCAAACGTCTGCATCTCTGTTTCCAAACTGAGACACCAGGATAGAAAATTAGCTGCTTCATTTCCTTCTGTTAGTTCCCCTCAGTTCATTCCTCACAGTGCATAACAAAATCACTCTGGCTGTCCCTTCTTTCTTTAAGAGAAGGAAGCAAATTAAAGCAGAGCTGTGGGATGGCAAAGCAACTGTCTATACAATACTCCTAGTTTCTTTCCATCTAGCTACAAGCCAAATGTAGAAACTTGATGTTTTGGCATCACTAAATGTTTGAAAAGTGTCCAGAATTACTATTTATTAAATTGTGAAACAATGAAGCTTTTAATTCTATTCACTCTTCCTCTAAGAAATGATTTCTGGCAAGCTGCTTTAGAAAGAAGAATTCCATGGGAAGCATGAGTGATTGTCAGGATTGCATCCCATCATCAGGCATTATCAGGGTGCTCTCAGATTCCTTTGGTGTGGTTGGACTGCTTCACTATCTCTGCCATTACTCTCTGTCATTCACTCAGTGCCTCACAGCACAACTGTTGATAATGTTATTTTCCTTCATAAGTAGCTGTGCAAAAATTGTTTTCAGGTTTTCCTTGGCACTTTTGAGACTCAGGAGCATACTTTGTTTTTCTTGGACAGAATTTACCTGGATTCAGCATTTAGAGTCCTGCAGATCTTCAGATATCACTAAACAGAACCTGTGAGGTCACCTTGTCAGGGGGCTGAGTGCTCACAGCTCCTTCTCCACCTTGCTAGAAGCTGTTTGTCATTTAGCCAAACACACAGAGGTGTGAAGTCCTCTGCTAAAGGATTCATGGCAACTCCAAAAATGGTCTGTGTAATGCAGGATGTAGAGAATCTTCTGCAGAACTGTTAGCCAAGTGCTCCTCTTGCTTCTGCTGAAGGCTTCAAGGAGCCTGCTGGGCTTGTTCGTGCCATGCACACCTGAGCACTCCTGGTAAAGAGAGTGTAGGTAAGAGAGGTTAGCACAGATTGCTTGAAAGGCCAGTGCTTCAGTCAAATTACCTCTAGACCAGTTGTCCCCGTGGAGTTCTGGGGGATTTTCAGATCTTTTAGGGGTTTTTTTGGCTTAGGTTTGGCATTGTGTGGCAGCTGTGCTGAGAGACTGCGTTTGCACGCAGCTGTACTCAGCTAGAACAGAATGTCCTATGGCAAATGTATTTTGTCTTTATTCTTTTTTTATAACAAACAGATCTTTGCAATGCTTGCTTGAGCCATCCTATAGATGTAGAAATGCAGAAGAGAGAGTGTGTGTTCTGCAGTGGCTCACACAGAGTTAAAGCATTGCACCCCACAGATGAAACGTGCCCATGCTGCTCCAGGCTCTGGGCACATTCCTTCCACCCTAGATGCACATTGCTCTGGCTGGAGAATAATTCCATATGGCCATCATCTTAGAGCATAATTAAGCGATTAAAGGATGCTGATGGCATTCTGTAGAGGTGAATGACTGAGCAGGGGAAGTTGCCACAGCTTATTACACAGGCTGGCTGGCAGTCCTCTGGGTAAAGCTTCTGGCCTGAGTTGGTTTTTTCTGTCATAACCTGTTCTGATCTTAAACAGGTGAAGATAGGAGTGTTATTCTCTTTCCTAAAAGCCATTTTCTTCTGTCAAATCCTATACCTCACAGAAGCTGCTGCCAGGCTCTCTGCAGAAGCCATGCTAATCACAGCTCTGTTGGCTTTTCTCAGGGTTGTCCTATTGAATACAGGAATTGTGCATTTCAGCCAGCTTTTATTTCCTTTGTTTTGTTGTAAACCCATTATCTGCATTAATAAGCAATGCAATATTAGCCAAAGGCCAGGTTGGGATGGAGCTCTGAGCAACCTGGCTGCTGGAAGGTGTCCGTGCCCATGGCAGAGGAGGTGAAGTAGAGGATCTTCAAGGTCCTTTCCAGCCACAACCATTCTGTGATAACCTCATGAAACACTAGTCAAACTTCTCCTCCTTTCTTGCCAACAGCTATAGGCTTACTGGGGGCAATGGCCAGTTCACCATCAACCCATCGACAGGGCAGATCATCACCAGTGCCCTCCTGGATCGAGAGGCAAGAGACAACTACACCTTGGTGGTGGTGGCCAGCGATGGAGGCTTCCCCCAGGCCCTCTCCAGTTCCACCAGTGTCCTGGTCTGCGTTGCTGATGTCAATGACAACCCACCCAAGTTCCAGCACCATCCCTACGTCACCCACGTCCCCTCGCCCACCGCACCAGGTAACAGCCCCGGGGGGGCTTCAGGTGGCCTAACAGCTTCAGGAAGGCAGAGCTGTGCCTCCAGAAGTGTCTGAGATGTTCCTCTGCAGCTCTTTTCCAGCTCACTCTATCCACCTACGACTTAGCATGCTGTTGTAGTTTGTTCCTTCCATCCAAATCCATTTGCCCACAGTTCAGCTGAGCAGACGGTGTGATCACTCAAACAAGTGGTCACATTATTAAGGGATTATTTCCATGTCCTGGGTTTTCTTTCTGAATTGTCAACAATGGCAAATACTTCTCCTTTTTCTGGCAGAATGAACTGGTTTGCATTTCTTCCCTCTTTCCAGAAGAGCTTTATGAAATGAATGTTGCTTTGGTGAATCTTTGTGCTTTCTGAGTAGGGCACAGTGCCTTTGGGTTGGCTTTTTGGGCTGTTCATTTCTGAGCAGCACACACAGGTTTAACTGATGTTTTCTGGCAATATCTCTTTGGATGCTTTCTGTATGAAACCTGTTATGACTAAAACCATATAGAAGCCTAAGCTACGTTTACTCTGTTTTTAACTTAGCAAAAACCACTTTTTTCTTTGCAACTGCCTCAGTTGATAGTTCACTTTCATTTAATAAAGTTTAAAAGGGGTAATTAGGAATAATAATAATTAATGATATAATGCACCACTGAAGCAAAACTCTTCCTTTTTTCCTGTCCCATGAATACTGTTCTTGTCTGACTATTCCTGCCCCTGGAGTACAAATCATTGCCCATGACAAATAGTGACATGAAGTGTAGTTTTAAGGGGATGCTGTCAAAGTCATTCCTGCCTGGGAATGATTTTGCCTCAAGAGGCTGGAAGCAACATCATTTTTAGAGAGGATTGGCTATTTTCTAACTTTCAGGACCAGCAAAAAAATCAACAGTGTGTTCTGCAGATTTGTTGGGCAGTGTCAAATGTGAAAGACAAGCTAGGCATTGGGTCAGATTAGATTAGGTTTGAGACATCTGGAGTGCTGTACCCAGCTCTGGAGTCCTGAGCTCAAGAAGGACATGGAGCTGTTGGAGCAGTCCAGAGGAGGGTCATAAAAATGGTCAGAGAGCTAGAACAGCTTTCCTGTGAGGAAAGGCTGAGAGACTTGGGGTTGCTCAGCCTGGAGAAGAGAAGGCTCCAGGGAGACCTTCTTGCAGCCTTTCAGTACTTAAAGGGGCCCATCAGGAAGATGGGGATAGTCTTTTTAGGAGGCCTTGTTGCCCCAGGACGAGGGGTAATGGTTTTAAACTATCCTCAGAATACTCTGACAAATTCAGAAGCAAGAGCCTATTGGAGTCAAAGGAGCAGCATCTGGGAAGCAGCAAGGGAAGGTGGATGTGTAGGGGAGATGTCCATGGGTGCTGCCTGTTCACTTCCATATCTTTAACTGTTGAATCCCAGGGCATTTTTACATGGATATATAAAAACCCAAACAAACTACCGTGACAGCCCTGCCCTCATTTTGTTCTGCATTGCAGGCTCCTTCGTGTTTGCTGTGACTGTCACTGACGCAGACGCTGGCTCCAATGCCCAGCTCCATTATTCCCTGCTGGGCAAAAACTCGGAGAGATTCCACATTGATCCAGCCAGAGGAGCAATCCTGGCTGCCAACCCCCTGGCAGGAGAGGCTGAAGTCACCATTTCTGTGCACGTGAGGGACGGTGGCCAGCACCCCAAGACAGACTCTACCACTGTCACGGTGAGGTTTGGGAACAGAGCTGAATTTCCTCGTGTTCAGGCAGAGCAGGAGACCTTCACCTTCCCTGAAAACCAAGCAGTTGGTACACTTGTCACCACCATCTCTGGATCTTCAGCTAGGGGAGGCTCCTTGTCTTACTACATCGCCAGTGGGAACCTGGGCAGCACCTTTGTGGTTGACCAGGTGACAGGACAGCTGTCTGTTGGGCAGCCTTTAGATTATGAAGCCATACAGAAGTACGTGGTGTGGATTGAGGCCAGGGATACAGGCTTCCCTCCCTTCTCCTCCTACAAGAAGCTGGAGGTGACAGTGGTAGATGTCAACGATAACGCGCCGGAGTTTGAGCAAGATCCCTTCATTGCAGAAATAGTGGAGAACCTCTCCCCAAGGAGGGTCCTGACAGTGGCTGCTGTTGACAGGGACAGTGGGCTGAATGGACAGCTGAACTATGAAATAATTGAGGGCAACACAGAAAATAGCTTCAGTATCAATCGAGCCACTGGGGAGATCAGAAGTGTCAGGTCCTTGGACAGGGAGAGATTGTCTGGATACACACTAACCATAAGAGCTTCAGATAAAGGCTCCCCGGTTCAGAGCACTACTGTCAAAGTTATCATCAATATCTTAGATGAAAATGACAATGCTCCAAGGTTTTCCCAGATATTCAGTGCTTCCGTGCCTGAAAATGCTCCTCTGGGTTTCACAGTCACCCGTGTCACAACGTCAGATGAGGACATGGGGGTGAACGCGGTCAGTCGGTACTCCATAAGGGATACAAGCCTCCCTTTTAGCATCAATCCCAGCACTGGGGACATCACCATCAGCAGACCACTGAACAGGGAGGACACAGACCGCTACCGCATCAGGGTCTCTGCGCATGACTCCGGCTGGACAGTGAGCACAGATGTCACTATATTTGTCACAGACATCAATGACAATGCCCCACGCTTTACAAAGCCATCCTACTACTTAGAGTGTCCTGAGCTTCCTGGCATTGGGCTGAAGGTCACCCAGGTTTCAGCCACCGATCCCGATGAAGGCTCCAACGGCCAAGTCTTCTACTTCATCAAATCCCAGTCGGAGTTCTTCCGAATTAACGCGACCACAGGGGAGATTTTCAACAAGCAGTATTTAAGGTACCAAAATTCCAGTGGTCCAAGCAATGTCAACATCAACAGGCACAGCTTCATCATCACCTCTTCAGACCGAGGCAGTCCTCCACTGATGAGCGAGACAACCATCACCATTAACGTGGTCGACAGCAACGACAACGCTCCGCTCTTCCTCGCACCCAAATACTTCACCCCTGTCACCAAGAACGTGAGGGTTGGCACAAACTTAATCAAAGTGACAGCAGTGGATGACAAAGACTTTGGCTTGAATTCTGAAGTGGAGTACTTTATCTCTGAGGAAAGCAAAGCTAGTAAGTTCAGGCTGGACAGGAGGACAGGCTGGATTTCTGTCTCATCTTCACTAATGGCTGATTTGAACAAGAACTTCCTCTTTCAAGTGAAAGCCAGAGATAAAGGCAATCCTCCACTCTCATCTGAGGTGGCTGTTGAAATAGTGGTAACAGAGGAAAACTACCACACACCTGAGTTTTCCCAAAGCACTATGAGCATCACTGTCCCAGAGAGTCACTCAGTTGGGACTGTGGTCAGGGTGCTTTCAGCCCGAGACAGAGATGCTGCTATGAATGGACTAATCAGATATAACATTTCCTCTGGGAATGAGGCTGGCGTCTTTGCTGTTAATACAACTACTGGCACCCTGACACTAGCAAAACCACTGGATTTTGAGCTACACCAAAAGCACCAGCTGGTTGTTACTGCCACAGATGGAGGATGGGTGTCGAGGACAGGCTCCTGCAGTGTCACCGTTCATGTCCTTGATGTGAATGATAATTCTCCAGTGTTCAGCCCTGAGGATTACTTCCCCAGTGTGTTGGAAAATGCCCCCAGTGGGACAACAGTTATTCGTTTAAATGCCACTGATGCTGACTCTGGACCCAATGCTGTGATTGCCTATACTCTTCAGTCCACAGATAGCGACCTCTTTGTCATTGACCCCAATACAGGAACCATCACCACTCAGGGATTTTTAGATTATGAAACAAAGCAAAGTTACCATTTAACAGTGAAGGCTTTCAATGTTCCAGATGAGGAGAGATGCAGCTTTGCTAGTGTCAACATCCAGTTGGAAGGGACGAATGAGTACGTGCCCCGTTTTGTCTCCAAGCTGTATTACTTCGAGGTGTCTGAGGCAGCCCCCAGAGGCACTGTTGTAGGGGAAGTTTTTGCGAGTGACCGCGACATGGGAACTGATGGAGAAGTCCACTACCTTATCTTTGGCAACAGCAGAAGGAAAGGCTTCCAGATAGAGAAGAAGAGTGGCCAGATCTACGTGTCGGGACCTCTCGACAGAGAGAAGGAAGAACGAATCTCTTTGAAAGTCCTTGCCAAGAACCTGGGGAGCATCCGTGGTGCAGACATCGATGAAGTCACTGTTAATATCACTGTCCTGGATGCCAACGATCCTCCTGTCTTCACCTTGGGGACCTACAACATACAGATCAGCGAGGGTGTTCCTCCAGGCACCCATGTCACCTTTGTGAGTGCCTTTGATTCAGATTCTGTCCCTAGCTGGAGCAGGTTTTCCTATTTCATTGGCTCTGGCAATGACAACAGTGCCTTCTCCATCAACCCCCAGACAGGACAGGTGACTGTTACTGCAGACCTGGACCGAGAAACACTGCCTGTCTACAACCTGTCCGTGCTGGCTATCGATTCGGGAACACCTGCTGCTACAGGAAGTGCCTCTTTAGTGGTAACTCTGGAAGATATCAATGACAATGGCCCTACCTTGTCCACCAGCCAAGGAGAAGTCATGGAGAATAACCGTGCAGGAACTCTTGTGATGACACTTCAATCCTCAGACCCTGACCTCCCTCCAAACCAAGGTCCCTTCACATATTACTTGCTCAGCACTGGCCCTGCAACCAGCTACTTCAGCCTTAGCACCTCTGGTGTGCTGACGACGACGAGAGAGATTGACAGGGAGCAGATCAGTGAGTTCTACCTGTCAGTGATCACAAGAGACTCTGGAGTTCCTCAGATGTCCTCCACAGGAACTGTGCAGATCAAGGTAATAGACCAAAACGACAACCCGTCTCAGCCCAGAACAGTAGAAATCTTTGTTCACTATTATGGCAACCTCTTCCCAGGTGGAATTTTGGGCAACGTTAAGCCACAGGATCCGGATGTGCTTGACAGCTTCCAGTGCTCCCTCACCTCGGGAGTCACCAGCCTCTTCAGCATCCCCGGGGGTACCTGCGAGCTGCACTCTCAGGCGCGCTCTGCCGATGGCACCTTTGACCTGGCTGTCCTCAGCAGCGATGGCTTGCACAGTGCTGTCACCAGCAGCGTCCGCATCTTCTTTGTGGGCTTCAGCAACAGCACCATAGACAACAGCATCCTCCTCCGCCTGAGCGCCCACGGCGTGCAGGACTTCCTGACCAACCACTACCTCCACTTCCTTCGCATTGCCAGCTCCCAGCTGACAGGGCTGGGCACGGCCATCCAGCTCTATGGGCTGTACGAGGAGAGCAACCACACCTTCCTGATGGCAGCCATCAAACGCGGCAACAACCACTACGTGAACCCCAGCGGCGTGGCCACCTTCTTCGAGAGCATCAAGGAGGTCATCTTCCGGCAGAGCGGGGTGCGGGTCGAGGCTGTGGACCACGACTGGTGCCTGCAGAACCCCTGCCAGAACGGAGGGAGCTGCCTGAGGAGGTTGGCTGTGAGCCCGGCCGTGAAGAGCCATGAGAGTGTCCCAGTCATGCTGGTGGCCAATGAGCCCCTCCGGCCCTTCGTGTGCAGGTGCATGCCAGGCTACGACGGGAGCCTGTGCGAGATGGACATCGATGAGTGCCTCCCTTCCCCCTGCCACAACGATGGCACTTGCCACAACTTGGTGGGGGGCTTCTCCTGCAGCTGCCCAGAAGGCTTCACCGGCATGGCCTGCGAGAGGGATGTCAACGAGTGCCTTTCCAACCCCTGCAAAAATGGGGCTGCCTGCCAGAACTTCCCAGGAAGCTTCAACTGTGTGTGTAAAACTGGATATACAGGTATGATTTGCTTCTTTGTCTTCTCTATCTTCTCCAGAAGAGGTGGAAACATGCCTTTTCAGCCCCAGGTTTTCTGAGTGTCAGCAGCCGCAGGAGGTGAAGAGGTCATGCAAAATGAGCTATTTGTAGTTATGAAAGCTCAGAAGGCCAGGTGCCCAGCAGTAATACTTTGTTTTAGCTCTGCCCTCGGGCAGATCTCACTTGCCTGATTTGCTTTAGAGCAGAAAGATTTTTACAAGAGGTATTTTAATTGAAATACTACACTCAGGTTTGGGCCCCTCACTCCAAAAAGGACATTGAGGTGCTGGAGCATGTCCAGAGAAGGGCAAGGAAGCTGGGGAAGGAGCTAGAGAACAAGTCTTCTGAGGAGTGGCTGAGGGAACTGGGGGTTTATAGCCTGGAGAAAAGGAGGCTCAGGGGAGACCTTCTCACTCTCTACCTGAAAGGAGGTTGGAGTGAGGTGGGGATCAGTCTCTTCTCCAAGTAACAAGTGATAGGGCAAGAGGAAACAGCATCAGGGGAGGTTTAGATTAGATACTAGGAAAAAAATCTTCACAGAAAGGGTTGTCCAGGCCTGGCCCAGGCTGCCCAGGGATGTGGTGGAGTCACCATCCCTGGAAGGGGTTTGAGAGATGTGTAGATGTGGTGCTGAGGGACATGGTTTGGTGTTGGACTTGGCAGTGCTGGGGTAACAGTTGGACTTGATGATCTTGAAGGTCTTTTCCAATCTAAACAATTCTATGGTCCTAACAATGTAGAAGCCATTTTCAATGCTGAAGTATGATTTTTCTGTTCTTGTTATTGTCATGCACATTGTGGTAGCATTTTAAGTCTGCTAGAAGTGTGCCAAGCAAAGAAAATCAGCCTGTGCTCCAAATTGCTTACAGTCATCCAGGACAGAAAACAGATGAAGGATATGGGGGGAAACAAACAGAATTCAGGCAAAATGCTCAAGCATGTCTGTTCCATATTTTGTCCCTTTGTCTTTTATTTGTTTCATTAGCAACAGAAATGTCTGCAGCATTCCTACCTCTCCTGAGTAGTGTTTCTCTAATGTATGTTACACATCTCCTCCCTAGAACAGCAGGCTGATGTTTTGCTTCTGGCATGAGTGTGACATTTAAGGAACAATTTCAGTCATGGTTTAGGAGCACTTTTAAACAGATATCATTAGGAAAAAAACCAAACCTAACCAGAAAAGATTAGGCAAGACTTTCTTTACCTTTTCTCAGGAGTATTTGTGTGTTGCAGATGCCCACCACTGCCACCAAAACTCATCTGTAAGCAGTGCAGGGATCAGGGAGTTGGTTGTTCTTTGGATGAGTACAGGAGATGTGATATAATTTCTGGCAAAGGAGGAAGGTTAATCCACTTCAAAATCAAGATTTATCTCCTTGAAAGCACTGCTACAGCAGCGAGTACATATTCAGTGTGTCAGGGCTGTGGATCTGAAGGACACAGATGTGATTTTTTTCTGTGTGAACCTCACAAATGTCTTACTGAGCCTCGGGAAAGGAGCAGATCTTGTTCACTGACAGGCACTTCTAATTAAGCTACAAGTCCAGGGTTTAATGTCATGTTGTAATTATTAGTACACCAAATTATTTTGCCAGGAGCATGGCAAAATAATTCCAGGGCACCCATCCCCTGTAACTCTTTAGGTCATTAGCAGCAGAGATTACATGGGCATATGTTTGCTGTTGTAACCAAGCCAATCACTTCATTAGCTCTAGCAGCAGATGCCTCTAGCATTTGGAGCAGTAAAGAAACCTCCAGCTCATTTTTTTTTTCCTGGTATTAA
This sequence comes from Bucco capensis, assembly GCA_013396975.1. Classification (NCBI taxonomy): domain Eukaryota; kingdom Metazoa; phylum Chordata; class Aves; order Piciformes; family Bucconidae; genus Bucco; species Bucco capensis. The sequence continues at coordinate 527,620 of VWZO01007368.1, forward strand.
AGCTCATATCTCAATGTTCAATCCTTATGCCAGCTAAAAATAAAGCTCTACGTGCGACAAGCTTAAAAAAGAAGAGCATTTTAACTAAGAAAATGTGATGAGAGGCTCTTGCAGTTGGAAGTGTTGGATGTCCTTCACGCTGTGAATTAAATGTGGCATCTGATAAGAGCTTTCTTAAAGTTCTTGTCAGCACAGATAACTTTAAAATAGACTAGCACTGAGGCAGACATTGCTGTTTGGGAGTCAGAGCTCTTTAAATTGGTTGGCCATTGCAGATTCAAGAGTTATTTAAGTGTCTGGAGATTAATTGATCAGGACAGAAAACCAATGGCACTGAAGTATGTAATCCAAACCCAAAGTACCATTGGAGTCGAATATCACCAGAGCTCGTTGGATAAGATCACAATTAATATCCAGTATATTTAGACACTTGATGTCTGTAGAAGCATATTTAATATTCCATAGGTTCTGCAAACACATGTCAGGATACAGATTGTTTGGGAATGCTTGGTGTAGAGGCTCTGATGTGATTATTATACTGGCCACAGCAAGAGAGCACAGTGCCTTGCTGTTTAATCCTGATTCCCAGGGGATTGCAGATGGCCAAACTCTTTCTGTGTGAATATGAACCTTAGTGCCTCAGCAAAACAAACCCAGAGGCATCCAAATAGTGGCTTTGTCATTCAGTTCACCATATACATAGCTGTGCTGCTTCTCTGGAAATGAAAGCGTGGTCTCCTAAGGGGGAACTTGCATGCTCAGTAAAAGAATCACATTTACATGGTACTGCAGGCAAGTTGAAGTTAGTATTTTCTGAGACAGAGCCTCTGTTCACTGAGAGCCCCTGAGCTGTAGCCCTTTCTCATGGCCTACCTGGAAACTGAGAGGCTGACTTTTCCTTGATTTTATCCTGTTTTGTCAGCTGCATTTGACTTCATCATCCTGCAAAGGTAATGGAGTTCTTTTCCCTGGATTGGATTATAAAGACTGATTACCTCAGAGCAACATCACTAGGGTTGAAACAATCTGTTCTCATTCCATCTCTTAGTGATGCTCAGGTTTGGCTTTTTGAAACGATCCCTTTCTGGAGGGAATATGCTTTGTGACTGACAGGAGTTGTCTGCCCTCCCTTTGAACAGTGCCTGCTCTCCAGGAGCCATTAGGATGAAGGAATGTAGGTTGGTGAGAGTGTTTCAAATGCAAGACTCAAAGGTTACAACACCCACTTGAAAAGATGGGCAGAGGGAAGCACAAACACTCCCAAATCAGCTGAAATCTAACCCAAGATCTGAAGCTAGGAGGAAATTTGGATGCATTCATGAAGTGCAGGACCTGGACTTGTTGCCTTGTAGCAGCAAGTGTCTTGAGAGGAAGCTGATGGAAGGCAGTGGGGAGGTCAGGTTGCCTGGAGGGGTACACACAGCAGAAGAAGCTCAGAAGAGTGGGGATCTTCCAGAAGAAAGAAAAAGCTTCACTAAACATTATTTTAAAGCAGGACAAAAAAGGTGGATGTCTTAGAGGAGGTATTCCTGTTCCCAAGTCCTGCAGAGATGTGGCTGAAGGACCCTTGCTTTCTACTATAAGCATGCTTTACATGCATTTAAAATAAGGAAAAATAAGCTTCCTAGACATCTTTTGTTGGATTGTTATTCCAAATGTAAAGAAATACATTTTTTTTTCCCTCAGGTCTTTAGCACTTCAGTCAATGGCAAAGAAGCACTGAAATTTCTTCTATTTTAAAATAAATATTAGTTTTAATAGCATAGATGAATTGTTAAATCAGAGTATTCATCTTCTCCTGTGTCCAAACAGTTGGGATCAATGCAAACAGCCTTTTATTAGTGCCATGAATTATCCAAACAATTGTTAAATATTAAGGAGATGCTGTTATCCTCTGGTTAAAATATGTGCAGCTAATCTAAACACCCATGTGCTGCTGCTGACTCAGCAAATATGCCAGCTTTCGTGTTAGCTGAGGAAAAGAAGAAAAGCATTTAGATTGAATTGCAAAAGTCTGAGTAAACCTATTAGCTACACTTGGGGGTTTTTTTGGGGGGGGAGCGGGGGGAACTAAGAAACATCCTTAGGCTGTTTGGAGCATCTCTGCCTCACTCTTGGTTTCTCCTCAGCAAGTCAAAGTTCTCTACTCTGCACATCATTGTACAATGCAGAAAGCAGCAGAATCTAACCTCCCAAGTTAGCTCATCCTTCAGTCATGCCTGCTGGAGAATGCAACAGAAATCAATCCCCCTGAAGCATAATTAGATTCAGGCCCTGGGAAGGTTTCCTGGGTTTGTGGTGGATGTGCAGCTTAGGGATGGAGCAGAGGAATCCTCCTGTGCTCCACTGCAGCCTGCTGCTCACACACAACTGCCTGCACGCTTCCCGAGGCTGAGCACAAAAGGAGAGGGAGGGAAAACAAAAGAGCTTTCCTTAATTAGGTGGCTGAAGTTGTGACATTCTGGAAAAGCAGAGTGTAGCAAATCCTGATGCTCTGGTGTGAGGAATAAAGCCATTCCTGATCAGTGCAGTAAGAAGCACTGAGGCAGCCTAAGCCTTTGCTCTCTGTGGATCTCCTCCCCTAGATGAAGGTCAAGGAGAAGGCTGGAAGAGCATGACTGCTTTTGCCAGTTGTTGCAGAGAAAGCTGAGGGCCAAGCGTGACTTTCCAGTGTTTGCTGAGCAGGCAGCAAAGGCTGGCAGCAGAGCAGGCAGCAGAGGCTGGCAGTGCTGGCAGCAGAGGTTGGCAGTGCTGGCAGCAGGCAGGCAGGGGCCCAGAGTGGATGTGATACAAGTGGTGCTGCACTGCTAGGAAGCCATGACAAGTCAGAAGGGAAGAGCAATGCTTTTGTGTCCCGTATTTGCACACAAAGAAAATGTTAGCTCTGTACAAAGAATCCCCTTGTCAGTATCTGGCATCTGCTAAAATCTTCACTTCTTCTCCTGGTTCCCTTCCCTGTTGAGATGACTTATGTGATTGCACTTTATTCTCTGGTGAATAATACTTACCACATGTGGCAATGTCTGCTTAGAGCAGGGCTGGATCCAGGGGAGCTTGTGTTCACTCCAGAGGCCCATGGGCCCTCCCAGTCAGGAAGGAGGTTGTAATTGATGAGGAAAAATAAGAAACAAATCATCTCCTGTACAATAGCAGCCTGTGTTCAGCATGCTGTGTGCATGCAGGATCCAGCAAGGGCTCTCTGTGTCTCCTTCACACTAATGAGTCTATTGCATTCTGTAGAGGGAGAAAAAAAAAATCACTATTTTTTAGTTCAGCATCTCCTTTCATTTCATGATCTCTCTTTTACAGACACCAGTTAACAAAAAAAGAAAAGCCACTAAAATGCAAACAGGCCATCAGTACCTGTAGAAGCTAGTTACAATGAGACAGCTGGAAAGTGAAGTGACTTTCTCTTGGGCTGCATGTTGTGTCTCTGCCAGGGCTGGCAGCAGCTCAGCATCGTGACTGTGTTCCCTCTCCCTGTCCCACTGCTCCTGGCACCCTCCCTCTTGGCCATGCCTTCATCCATGGTTCAGTAAGCCCAGTACCTAAATACCAACCTGACTTTCCTATTGAGCTGAAAAGTCTGACCTGGAAATTGCTGTCCTTCCCCAATTGCAGGAAAGACCTGTGACTCTACTGTCAACTACTGCGAGTGCAACCCCTGCTTCAACGGCGGCTCGTGCCAGAGCGGCCTGGAGGGCTACTACTGCCACTGCCCCTTTGGTGAGTGCTCTGCTGCTCCTCCTCCTCCCTGCCTGCTCAGCCCTTTCCCTCTTCACGCTGCTCAAGTCTCTCTTTAATTTTACCTGGGCTATCTCGATGCATCGTGGTCCGTTGGTCATCTCCTGGCCCTGTCCTTTCGCTTGTCCTCAGCTGTGGGACGAAGCAGCCAATGTTTCTGCCAGCATGGCAGGAGATGGAAGGACATGGCAGGGTTTGGAGGTCACTGTGGCTTCTCAGGGGACACACAGTGAGCTTGTGCTTGCTTTCCTACTTCTCCTACTGTTAGGAGAGCTGAAGAGTATGACAAGTGTAAATAACATCAATCTCCTTACATCCTGCACACAAGTCATCATAGCGTTAAACTTAGCTAAAGACACTTTGGGATGATGTTGAGCAGAGAGGGCTTGATTTTCTTCTGAGAGTTCTGCATAATTTGTCAAAACAGCTGTAAAGCAAGAATTGGAGAGCACCCACGTTTTTCCCAAAGCGAGGAGAACATTAGATATTGGCACTTGTCTAGTCAGTAGATTTGGATAAGAGAACCTGACCCAATCAACACCAGGACTTGCCCACTCAATGTATTATCTGTTAATAAAGTTCTGAGTTCCAAAAGCAGAGTACTATTCCAAGGCTCAGAGAACCATAGAGTACTGCCAAAAGAATTTAATAATCATTAGAATTTCATTATCCCAAATTTGGTTTGGGGAATGAACCCAATAAAGACATAAAACAACACAGCTATTTTAAGGTATCATGATATAATTCCAGCAAGATTGGTTCTGAGTGCAGATTAATCCAGAATTGTCATAGTTCATCTAGAAAAGCAAGAAAGTAAATGCAACAGCTTAATCAAGAAACAGATAGACCTGAGAAATCATCTACAGTATTTTAAGGCTGCTGAAGACCCTCACAATAAAGTGTAGTTCTCCAGACACACTTGTAACTACCTCTGAATGCAGTTTTCTGCTAGCATGTGGAATAACTTCTTCATTCTGTGTTATTTCCTTAGGTTTATGTTTCCTCAGGGTTTATTCATTTCCTATATAGTCAGAGTCCATTGTAAATGTAACTAATATTCATAAATTAAGGGTTTTTTTCTCATTGTCACTGCAGTAACAGTAATAAAACCAGGAAATTATGTTACAGAGACCTGAAAAAAAACCCCATGTGAAATACAGCAAAATATTCAGAGTAATAAAACCAGGAGAAGGCATCATGTTTTCATTATAGACTCATAGGATGGTTTGGGTTGGAAGGGACCTCTCGAGGTCATCCCTGCAGTCAGCAGGGACATCTGCAACTAAAGCAGCTTGCCCAGAGCCCCAAACAAGCTGACCTGGGGAATGTTTATGGGGCATCTCCCACCTCAATGGGCAACCTGGGCCAGGGTCTCACCACCCTCACCATCAAAAACTTCTTCCTTCCATCTGGCCTTGCAGTTGAAAGCCATTAGCCCTTGTCCTGGTGTGTAACCACACATGTGCTTCCACTGCAAGCCCCTGGTTGAGGAACAGCTCAGATAACAGCTATAAAGTGAAAAAGAAGCTGAAGCTGCAAATTTATTTCCATAAGTGGATTAACAAATGCCTGAGGATAATTAACCATATCTGACACAGCTGTCAAACTCAGGGTTTGCTAAAGAAACCAGAGCCCAATGACATGTACTTTGTTTTCCAAGAGCTGTAACTGTCATTTGTAACTCAAGTTTTAAGTTTAAATATGCATGCTTCAACATCCACCCGTGGGCACTAGGATTCTTCTGTACCAGTTGCTTATTCCTAATCCTACCCTAGAGGTTCCTCCAGGAGCCTGTGTCTGGAGCACATCAACACTTTGTTTCTGGGGAGAAGGCACAGTGAAGAAAGAGAAACTACCTGAGCCCAGACTTCACCTTTCAATGTTGCAGGTGTTTTTGGGAATCACTGTGAGCTGAACAGCTATGGATTTGAAGAGTTGTCCTATATGGAGTTCCCCAGTATGGATCCCAACAACAATTACATCTACATCAAGTTTGCCACTCTGCAGAGCAGTGCCTTGCTGCTCTACAACCACGATAACCACACCGGAGAGCGCGCCGAGTTCCTGGCCCTGGAGATAGCAGAGGGCAGGCTGAGGTTCTCCTACAACCTGGGCACTGGCACACTGAGGCTGACCACAGCCAAGAAGGTGTCTGATGGACAGTTTCACACAGTCATTGCCCGGAGGGCTGGCATGGTAAGAAATGCTAAGTTCAGCCAAGTCCCTTTGGCTTCCCCAGGAGCTCAAAGGTTGTGTTAGCTAGTAGAGCCTCCAGCTCCCTCCTTTTTCTCTTCCTCCAGCTCCCTCCTTTCTCTCTCTTCCTCCAGCTCCCTCCTTTCTCTCTCTTCCTCCAGCTCCCTCCTTTCTCTCTCTTCCTCCAGCTCCCTCCTTTCTCTCCCTTCCTCCAGCTCCCTCCTTTCTCTCCCTTCCTCCAGCTCCCTCCTTTCTCTCCCTTCCTCCAGCTGACTCAAAGACCTCTCCTGCTTTCTTTAGCATGATGCTGATAAAGAATAATGACACAATTATGTGCCATGCCCAGTGCTCTCCATGTGAGAAATGAGAAGCAGACATCATTAATTCATTAACTAAATGAGTGTGCATGAAGCTCATTAGCTGCTGCGGATCACAGGGTGATTGTGAGGGGAGGATAATTAACCAGAGCAACTACAAAAAGCCTCCAAAGATTTTGGTTTTTATCATCACTTGGACAAATAGAAGCAGAGAATTCCAGGTGTCCCTGAGCTGGTTCAGAGCTTTGACCCATTGTGCCAGGGTGGAAGCCTGGTTTTCCTCTGGAGCATCCATAGCTGCTCCATTGAGAGGGGTTTGAGGGAGAAGGGGGAAAGTTACTTTGCTTTTTTTCTTTTTGAGGGGAGGAATTCTGCCCCAAACTGGATTTGGACAACATTGCCATATGCCTGCTTCTCTGACCTCTCTCCTGCCTTCATTTGGTTTGGTTTCTTCTTCAGTGAATGTTTTCTATTCCTCTTCTCTCCTTCTCTCCTAATATTTCCAAAGCAGAACATAAACCAAATGCTCTTTGAGTCCAAGCCAAGGTTTTTTTGACTCTAAAGTGTTTGAGTTAGAGATGGTTTCATTTCTATCTGCCATGCACAATCAGCAGCTCCCTTCTGAGGCAGACATGGCCTGGGTCCTCCAGTTGTTGAAGGGAGGATGAAGAGCTGAATTAGGATGGTATTCCTATCAATAAGATTTAAATGACCAACGTTAAAAATTGCAACAAAACAATGAAATGCACTTCAGAAAAAGATAGAGCAGGAAAGTGTTTTGTTTGTAGATATGCCAGAGGGTTAGACTATAGAAGAGTTAACCTAGAAAGGGCTAATTATAGACATGCTTTAGGCTGGAAGCAAACACTTCAGACAACCTCTACCTCTGTTTCAATGATGTCAGCTGTTTACCAACAGAGCATGTGAAGAGAATCTCCTTTGTCCTCTGCTGCTGCAGGAAAAATGTCTCCCAGGTGTCCCAAAGTGTGTAAAGCAGGATCCCAAACCTGCCATTTCCTCCAGCACAGTGGGGTTTTCTAGGAACCTGCTAAAAGCATTAAGTTGTCAGTCCTGAGCTATTGCAGAGTGACAGGGTAAGAAGTCTCCTCGTGCAGCGAGGTAACTGTCGAGTAATGCTGGAGTAACAAGCAGGAACATTTCACTAGCATTGGAAAATAAATGGGATGAAGTCTGCTCCAAGAAAAATACATTCTCAAATGTCTGCCCCTTCAGCTGGGCTTGGAGCTTGCCTTGCAGAGGGGTAAGTCAGGGAGATGACCCTGCTGGGGCTAAGAGCAAAAAGCCTGAGTGCATGTTTGTGTTGTGGATGTGTGATGGCACACGGAGCAGCCAGCTCCTTCTCCTGGCTGGCACTGGTTTTGTTGGAGCAGGCCATCATCTGCTGTGGAACTGACACTTGTTGGGAGAGGCACTGTGCTCATTAGGGCTGGAAAGAAACTTGAGATAAGCTTTCATTAAATACAGCAGATGGAACAATTTGGGCCTCCTGGAGGGCATGAGCTATGGGTTTATTTGGTGAGCACAATGTGTCAGCTCACAGTACCTATTTGGAAACAGCAGGGACAATCCAGAGGGATTCCAACAAGGCTTTGGTGCTGAACTTGGTTGCAGAGAGGAGGGGGAAAAGAGCCCTTGCAGACTTTGCTCAGCTCCTGGAGGGTGATCCAAATTATCAACCAAGGCATTTTTTGTTTCCAAGTGACATTTGATTTAAATTTTCTGTAAAACTCTGCCACACATCTAGCTGAAACCTGAGAAGCTGATATGTACAGCTTGGAGGTTGTTTATTTCTCTGAAAATTTGGTTTAAGCAATAACTAACCTTCAGGAGATGGTTTTTTTTTTTCTTGTTGCAGAGCATCTGTTGTTAATAAATGGCTCTGGGGGAAATTCTTTGCTAAATAAGGACTAAAATCAAAACTCCTTTTCTAAATGGGCAGGAATGATTTCATTATTTTAGAGAGAGCTTTTTGTTTAGGCTTTTAGAGATGACAACTGAAAGTGCCATGGTTCTCTTCAGTGAGATGGGCAATGAGGCAACCCTGCTGGGTGTCAGCTTGGTCCCAGTGTAGGGATCCACATCCTTGACCATGATCAGCGTGGGGAACACATCCCTCACAACCTATCAGCCTTCATCAGGTCCACTTGGTTACTCTTTGAGTGTTATGGAGTGGTTGGTTATGATTTTTTCACTAGAAATCTCAGTGTTTGGACTCTTTATCAAGTCCAAGCAATGTGTTTATTGTCACAGTCAAGTCCCTGCAGTAACTTCCTTTGTGTGTGGTGGGGGCAGCTTTGTCTTCAGGATCAGCCAAATTAACAGCAGTTTCAAGGAGTAAAGCAAACAAACACAAAAGAAACCTTACCCAAATCTGAGAGCTGTGTGTGTAAGTGGTTCTGTGCATGAACAGTCCCTTGGCTCACTCTGCCAGCCTCCCCAGGCTTGGTGCAGAGCATCACTGAGCACTCACCCTGTGATCCCAAGTGACACAGTCATGTTCTGGAGAGAATCTGTTTAATCTGAAGTGTTCAAAGTGATTGCAGCCTCGTGATGCTCACTCAGCCTGTTTGTGTGTGTGTGTGGCTTTGCAGGCAGCATCAATAACGGTGGATTCCTGCTCTGAGGATCAGCAGCCAGGCTACTGCACTGTTAGCAACGTGGCTGTTTCTACTGACTGGTAAATCATCCTTTGTTTGGGGTGGGGGGAGACATGATGGAGTGAAATGAAAAGTGAAATGAAAGAGGAATCAGCATCCAAAGGGAGAAACCTTTGGAGTAATGATGCTATGCCCTTAGCCCAGCCTCAAGCAAGGGATGGCTACCTCAGCTGCCCTCCTGCAGAGGCATGCAAAGACAAGGCTCCAAAGGGTCATCTTCTCCCATCTTTGCAGAAGCCAATTCAATTTGCTATGTCTACTGCTACTTGCTAGCTCAGGCTGCATTACTGCATGGAGTTCATTCATGTCAAAGAGTTTATTCAGAACTCCTGAATTCTCCACTCCATCTCTGTCCCTAGGTTCTAGTGGCACACAGGAATAGAGATAAGACTTACTGCTTAATGCTCTGAGACTTCACACCATAATCTACAAAGAGTTAACAAATCCCACTATCAGATGCCCACAATTGCTGACAACTTGTGTATCTCAGACAGTACAACACAAAGGTATTTGTTAGAATCACCTGGCTCTTAACTACACAGCACTACTCTTGGCCAGGTTGATTTCTACAACATTTAGTGCTACAAATCTTTAGCAAAGCCTCCTCCACTTTTGCATTTCTGAGTCCTATCTATCTTGTCAAAAGCAGCCTTAGGTCCAAAATGCTCTAGGAGCACCTCTGTTTCACTCCAGTTTGGGCTCTGACTTGTGTTTGTTTATTTAATGATTCAAACTGCACCTCTTGTTTTCTCATAAAGATGTGAGAAATAACAGCACCTGATTACTGCTTTCTGGAAAAAAAAAGGGGGGAAATATTAAGAGTAATTCCTTTGTTTTCAGTAATTTCCAGGTGTCACCATGTTGGCCAAACTTGATCTCTTGTGTTTACCATCACTAACTCAGAGGCATAACAATAACTCCTGTCACACATGCTGTCCCCACTAGCAAAGGTGTTCTATCTCTATGAAATAATGATTCCATCTGCCAGCTGTTTAAATATCATCTGCAATTTAAATGATAATTGGGGAAAAAAAACCCTTATTCCTCGTGATTTCCAGCACTGTGCTCAGTCAAGTGAATAGAAATTGGCATGCAGGCACTGAGTGTCAATTGAGTCATCTCCATCACAACTCCTAGGTCAAGCTCTGCTGATCTCTCTGCCTAAATGCCAAATATGAATTCAGGAAGAGGAATTTCAGCTGTTCCTGTGTTTCCATTGCTATCTTCATGTCTGATGCTGATAAATTCTTCTTGTGGCTCTGTCCTAGGACTCTGGACGTGCAACCGAATCGAGTTACCGTTGGTGGCATCAGGTCTGTAGAGCCCATCCTTCAGAGGAGAGGACAGGTGGAGAGCCATGATTTTGTGGGATGCATCATGGAGTTTGCAGTCAACGGACGTCCCCTGGAGCCCAGCCAGGCTTTGGCAGCTCAAGGAATCCTAGACCAGTATGTGTGCTAGAGGTGGTACCAAGGGGACCGTGTTTACAGTAGAGGAAGCTGCCATGGAAGTCAGGTGCTCTTCCTTTCAGGCACCAGCAGATAGTTCTTGTAGCAAGTTGACTGTAGGATTTATTGTCAAGGGTAGAAAAATGTAGGAGTAAAGTGAATTAGGGTGAAAGGTTCAAAGAATATCACAGAGGCTTCAAAGAAACATCATTACCTTTCTCTTGTCGATTAATGTTGGTGTTGCTTTGAAGACTGGAATAGAATATAGACTTCACCTAGGTTTGACTGTTTGCTAACCCTCTGCTCCCTCACTACTTTTGAATCCACAATGTCTGTTCTATCACTTGACCTCTCCAGTGTCACTGAGTTTCCCTCATATCCTCCACTTTCTGATCTTTCAGAAATGATGAACTGTCTGTTTCCATTGCTTTTCCACCTCAGTATGTGGAGTCACAGGTGTAGCAATAATGTCCATATTTTCTAGCTCACCCTTCCTCTTTCACCCCCCCAGCTTTGTGCTGCTCCTTGTGATATGAAGTCTCGGGAGGTCTGCAGCATGAAAAGCAATTAAAATTGAGTTTCAGAGTATCGTAGAGTGCTGTGGGATGGAAGAGACCTTTCCAGGTCATCTAGTCCAAGCTCTCCTGCAGTCAGCAGGGACATCTGCAGCTAGAGCAGGGTGCTCAGAGCCCAAACAACCTGACCTGGGATGGTTCCAGGGATGGGACATCTCCCACAGGCTCTCAGCACCCTCAGTGTAAAAAATGTCATGGTTTCAAACAATTACTCCTTGTCCTGTTGCAACAGGCCTTGCTAAAAAGATCATCCCCATCTTTCTTACAGAAAGGCTGCAGTAAGGTCTTCATCCTTCCCTTCCTTTCTCTCTCATGATACTGTTAAAACGTGCTGCTGGACATTGAGATCATTTAGGAAGATGAGCTGAGCTGCCTGTGGAGAAGAAGCTCTCCATTTCTCTGAGAGGAGGAGAGGGAGTATCGTTCAAGCCCAGGGCTCTTGCCACCACGTTTGCTCTGTGTCTGTGTGCACACATTCCTCAGCATCTCCTTTTCTCCTTTCTTTCAGGTGTCCCAGACTAGAAGGAGCTTGCATGCCCAGCCCCTGCCACCACGGTGGCACCTGTGTTGACCACTGGTCCTGGCAGCAGTGTCACTGCAGAGAAGGACTGACAGGAAGGCACTGTGAGAAATGTATGAAAGAGTTTGACTTTAATTTACACCCAACTGTGGCTTCACCAAATGCCATTTAAGAGTTTCTGCTCAGGGGCATGCAGGAATGAACTTTATAACCAATCCAAACAAGCTGCTTAAATCCTTGTGAAGGAAGAGTCCACAATGGACTATTGTTCTTTCACCAGCTAAATATAGCTGCAAGTTACATCTGTTCTGTCTTCTGCTCTGTAGATCACATTTCAGGTAACTTGCACTCATTTTAGACTATTGCTTCCCAATCATGTATAATCAGTAACTAAAACAAAGCTCTCCCCAAGGAGATTTGCCTGCTGTGGGGAGGAAAGAGGGGAAGGGAAAAGCCTTCCCTTCACCTAAACATTGTGTATGTGCCTATGGCTTCCCTCCACTCTAGGCTTCTTTATCACATAACCATCAAGAAAATATGGTAAATGGAGATGAAAGCAAGCTATTTACACTCCAGGGCTCTTAACTCCCATATGGATAGCTCTGTAAATCCATAGGGGATTGTCTAGGAGAGCACAGTGATTTATTGCCATGGAGCTGTAGTCTAATCACTGGGCTTTGTTTTCTTACATGTCCCATTATTGTTTAGCTAATTTATATGCTTTTATTGCACTGCTTCTCCAAAGAATAAAGAATTTAGCCATCATTTTAACAGCATTTGGTAGTCAATGCCCTACCATTATTTTTTTTATGCCATAACAAATAGAAAGTCATTATCTCTGCCCCGAAAAGCTTCAGATTCAATATATCATGAACCCTGCTTGCAGTAATGGAAACAGCAACATCCCTGGGAAGGAATTGCAGTTCCAAGAGCCAAATGTTTTCCCTTCCTCCCTTCCTTGTTCCCCCCTGAGTTTTAATTTACTATTGACTGATAGCAGCAGTAAATTACTAGCACACTCCCACTCTCAGCCACACGTTCTGTTTGGAGCCAAAGAGGAGAGGGACTCCAGTTGCCATTCACTCCTGCTATTCCCTGAGCTGCTCTGCAAGGAAATGGTGCTCCTTAGGCTGGAGCTGTAAGGAGCTGGTGTGCTCAGCCCTTCTCTAGGCTGGAGCTGTAAGGAGCTGGTGTGCTCAGCCCTTCTGTAGGCTGTAAGGAGCTGGTGTGCTCAGCCCTTCTGTAGGCTGTAAGGAGCTGGTGTGCTCAGCCCTTCTGTAAAGGAGCTGGTGTGCTCAGCCCTTCTCTAGGCTTAGGCTGTAAGGAGCTGGTGTGCTCAGCCCTTCTCTAGGCTGTAAGGAGCTGGTGTGCTCAGCCCTCCTCTCTCCTCCTGCCAGATATCACTGCTGACACTGCCTTGTCACTGGAAGGCAAAGGACGACTGGACTACCACATCAGCCCAAGCAAGAAGAGAGAGTACCTGCTGAGACACAGCACCCAGGCTGCTGGCCTGGCCCCTCCGAAGGCAGACAGCTTGGAAGTGAAGTTCAGGACAAGGAGTGAGGATGGAGTTTTACTTCACATCCAGGAAAGCAGCAACTTCACTACTGTGAAGGTAAGATTACAGCTAATGCTGAGTTTGGTTCATGCCGAGTGATCAAAATCACATTTTTCCATTACTCTTGCTGTTTCCTTTATAAAATATGAGGTCTTTAGCTGAGGCTAGGCACTGCTCCAGCAGCATTCATCTGCTCAGCAATTCCCCTGCTATTTGCCAAGGTATCAGAAGATCTTGATGGGTTTGCATTTAATCAGTTCTGTCTAGACTCCAAATGGTGACTGTTTCAAGGCAGAAGGAGCAGTGCTCATTGCCATCGTTGTTGTCATCATTAAGTTACACTCCACAGAACAAATCACTTGCTTATTGGCTTTTTATCTCCTGGTTTTTGGGGCCTCAAACCCAGACTCTCCTTCAGCTAGCAAACACTTGCCAAAAAGGTTTCATTAATTCCTACTAGCATGGCTCATGCTTATCAAAGTAGGAAGTGAGGGATAACTTGAACTCAGGAGGTTACTCACAGACCAATGGCAATATCAAATTAGTTGGAGATACATAGCTGAATTAATGCTTCAAATGCCACACAGTTTTGGGGTTTTTCCCAAAGAGTTTATTGCTGCAGAAGTTACCTTTCTCAAGAGAAAGAGATGGTTCAGTTCCTGGCTAGGACTCAGCCCCTCTACTCATAACTCTAAATGAATGCAACAGTGATGCTGGCAAGCCCCTTTATTGGCTGGCTGTAAGCTCCAAGTTTCCTTGACTGCTGGAAGGCTTTCCAAGATGTTGGGTTTTTTTTTTTTCCCTGACTTTTAAAGAAACTTGCACAGAAATTCACACTTTCTAAGCTTCATCCCCATGGATATCCTCCACCTACCTGCTCAGAGGTGCAGAGCCTTCCTGACACCAGCTGTGCTGAAGAACAAAGTCTGCAGTACTTCCCTGCTTGATGCTTTTACCACATCATTGCACAGGAAGTTTTTGCCTCAGTCATATATATAAATAGCAGATAAGATCTCATTATTTGGAGTTGTGGAGAGAAGTAGCCAAATCTTACCTTGTCTCCCTCCTAGAGTTGGTTAGGTCAGCTCTACAAGCATTCTGGACAGAAGAAGGGGAAGGAGAGCTGCCTTTGCTGGCTGAAAGCACCAGGGAGGTGTTTGTGCAAACACTTCTTGCCAATATTGCTGAAGTTGTACAAGCAAGCAGAGGGTGTTGGGTCCCAGCCCCAGCTGTGCAAGGGCCAAGAGCAGAGCTCTGCCTAGGAACAGATGCAGCACTTTGAGGCAGGAGAGGTAACATCACTCTCCTGACTATTGCCAAAATGTTCCCAGATGATGCTAGCTAATAAACCTGCAGCAGTTTAAGCACAGGTAGTACAGTGTGGGAATGCTTTTGCTCATCCCTGGAGTGGATACCACAAGCAGCACTTCCCTTCGTGGTGGCCCAAGAGGTCAGGGAAGCCAACCCCTGTGCAGCTCTCCCTGGCATCTCAGTCTGCTTCCCAAGAGGAGCTTTGAGGGACTTCTCTTTCCAGCTGTCTTGTCAGGCTCCAAACCAGACAAATACAGAACTTGATTTGTGGGTCTTTTACTGTGCTTCTTATCTCAAGTGTAAGCATCCAGAGGAAAGCTGCCATGTGTTTCTTCATATTAAACTGTCTTAGGGAAAAGCCACAAGTCCTGTGGCTCCTTCCATGCCTCCCCATTTCTCCTCTCTAGGTGACTGGGTTTGGGGTAGCTGGGATGGGGGTAAAATTAGAGAAATGATAACATACCAGACCCATTGAGATGCAAGCAACTGAGTCACTAAATGATGGATGTCAGCTCCTCCTAAGGAACCCCACAGAAAGATGCAACACCTAGCAGATTAAATCATGTTTAAACTCGGGTGGAAAATGCCCTTCAATACTCAATGTTGTCAGGAGCAGCATTAATTTAAAGTTTGGAAATACATTGTGCTTTAAGGAACTGAGAAGAACATTTCTATTTTGTGCTGATTGAAGAAATCATGGACTTCTTGTCTCTGGAAATGTTATTTTCCAAATGCCACTAGTAATGCTTTGTTAGCATTAGCCACGTGTGATTTGAAAGAAACAGAGATCAAGTTGAAGGGTCCTAAATCAGTATGGAAAATATCAGTTGCTGACAGGAAAATATTTCTACAGTTCTTCTTTAATTTTGAGTTAAAAGCTATGATTCTGCACTTAGTCTTCCCATAAGCTTAGAGGATATTGTCTGATTTGTTATATTTCTTTTTGTTCACATAAAGACCAAAATACAAGGCAGTATTTTCCTGGAGCATAAAAGACAAGACTAACAAAGCAATTACAGGTTACAGGCATAAATAGATGTGTACATTACACCCAATTAATATATATATATAAATACTTTTGATGGTGGTAAATGGTGTTTAATATGTTAGAATAGTCTGTGGGACTGCACTGAAATGTGTTTTCTTCTGTAGGCTGTGTGGTGGTTCAGATGCAAGCACCCTGACTTGTGTTTGCCAGTAACAAAAGCATCCTGTCTCTGAGAGGCAGCTTTATCAGAGTTCCTCAAAGAAAGCATCTTTAAATAGTCCAGATTACTGTATTTACACAGGAAGTGTCTGCACATCTTAACCCTTGCAAGTTTTGCTCCAAATGGCACACATGCTAGAGCCATTGGGTGCAGGCTGCTGCCAAGAGCTGAGCGTGGCCCTTACAGCCATATTAAAGTCCTCAGCTTGCATCACTGCAGGAGTAAATCCAGAGCATGGAGCAGTTTTCTGGAAAGGAGAGCAGCATTCTTGTAGCTGGTGTGTCACCTCACAGTTCTTCCCAGGTGAACGTTATTTTTCCTGGAACAAAGCAGGGGAGGCTTAGGGAGCTTTCACCCCAGCTGGGAGCTGTGCATGGGCACGTTCTGCACGTTCCCCTTCCAGAGCAGGGACTGAGCAAGCTGCAGCAAGCATCACTGGGGACAAAAGAGTCAGTTTCTTTTACTTGTATGGCCAAACGTGCAGAGTATGGCAGGAAACCTGCAACAAGCTGCAGAGCCACCCCCCCTGTGTGAGCTGTACACAAGCTGTCCTCCCCTGGGAGGTCAACTCATGTCCCCAACTTGTGTGCAGTACTGGAGGAGCTGATGGGTCTGCATGCTGGGAGCTTTTTCATCTCCTGTAAATGGAAATGTAGCATTTGCACTGACCTCATCTGGGGATCATTTAATACTGAGCCAGGAAGAGTTTGAGATGCTGCCTCTCTCCTTTCAGTAGACTTGCAAGGTGCCGTTCCTAGAGGAAAAGCCAAAAGCCTAGTACCTTTTGTTTTTCCTAGCAGCTCAGGAGTTTAAAAGCACTTTGCTCCAGGAAGCACCATTTGAAAATGCACACAAACTTCATACCTTTTGCAGCTCCTCAGAAAGGTTTCTAAAATACAACTATTTTTGTGCAAAAGGCAAATGAATAGGAAAAAAAAAAACAGACCTGAAATGGGAATCTTGCTCAAGTCTTGCCTTGCCATATATGACCCTATGGTGTCATAATGAAAACTAGATGCAGATTTCTTAGGCAAGGACAACATCTGTTTATTCCACAAAGCATCTTCCACATTTTCACTGAAGAAGGAGGAAGAATTATTCTTTTTTTTTTTGATGGAAATGCTTTGTCAAGTGCATGCCTCTCAGGAGGGTTTTCTGTTAGATTAGCTGGGGAAGGAGTGGATGGCAGCTTTAAGGTTTCTACACATGCAGTGAGGTTTTTAATGGTGGGCAAGGTTTTAGCACTGAATAATTAATGCATTTTGTAGTACAAAACAATTACTTGTGGTAAAATCCAGCCAGGATCCCCTCCTACAGCCAGCACCGTGTGTTGGCATAGCTGTGCTAAACAGGCACTACGTTATTGCTGTGTGGATAGGAGGGGTGACTTGTCTATCATTCTAAAACAATGCCTCTTGTGTTCCTGTGAGCAGATCACAGGTGGGAAGGTGCACTATGTGTCCGATGCTGGCATAGCAGGGAAGGTGGAGAGGCAGATCCCAGAGGTGTATGCTGCAGATGGCCAGTGGCACTCGCTGCTCCTGGAGCGCAACGGCTCCGTGACGCTGCTGTCGCTCGACAGGACTCACAGCAGAGACATCCTCCACCCCACACAGGACTTTGGGGGAATGAATGTTCTCACCATTTCCTTGGGAGGCATCCCTTCAAGCCAGCCTTTCAGGAGCACTGCTGCAGGTAATTTGTGTTCATTTGTATTTCCTTTGAACAGACACAGAATCACACAGACAGAACGACAAAGGTTGGAAGAGACCTCTAAGCTCAGCAAGCCCAAGCATCTCTGTCACTAACACACCACTAAACCATAGCCCTAAGGAGAGCAAGGGGCTCTGCTGGAAGGTGCCAGAAAGTACTGTAACTCTTCACCAGTAATTAGGGTCCTTCCATCCACTGAGAGAAACAGTACTCTTTGGATGAGGAAGGATTGCAGCCTTGTGATTCCCAAAAGCAGACACTCCATCTGCAGGGCTTCTGGGAGCCAGGGGACAGGCTTGCTTGGCTGGAAATCTGTTGTGATAATTTTGTGATGCTAATGGAGAAGAAAGGATCTGTTCTTTACCTGGGTCAGAATCTGCAAGATCAGGTGTTTAAGAAACACTTAGATGCTCTCCTTAGGGCCATGGTTTGGTAGTGGTAGGTATGCTTGGACTTGATGATCTAGGAGGTCTCTTCCAACCTTAGTGATGATTCTGTGATCAAGGCAGAAATGTTAGAGGAGCACTTGGTCTCCACAGGGGTTTGGTGAGTGCTGCAGGATTTAGCCTGTTATTAATATGTTAAAATACTTTCTGAACCTTCAACTTCCTCCTGCTTTACCCTGCTGTCAAGTGAAGAATAGGAGTTATTTGTGAGCAACAGAAAGCAAGGACAATAAGGAGCCATCCCCTGACTGACATCTAGCTGTTAAGAAATAGATCAGTCTTCCTGAAGAGTTAAAGCAAGTGTCTTAGACCCAGGCCAAAGAAGTAGATCACTTCTATCTGCTATCATTGCCCCAGTGATAAGTAAAGAGGGAGATACTCCAGACAATGCAGGCATAGATCTCACAGAGTTTTTGCACTGAAAAATGTTCCTGACTTGGAAGAATTGTGACCAGCTGAAATATCTCTGAGTGCAGCAAGTTCACACTTCACATCTGTGTGCTGTGAATTTGCATGGAATGTGGTACAAAATCCTATGGATGTTGGGCTAACCTTCACCCTTTGTACATGCATGGAAAAATGGGAGGCTTGGAGGAAAGCTGGAACAGAGACAACTGAGGACACTTTACTTCTCACCACTGCTTGATGCTATGGCAGAGAAATTAGGAGCCTGGCTTCCATTAGGAGTACACAATCCAAAATCTCGTATTCATCTGATTTTATTTTACTTTCATATTGGATTACATTGTGTATGACATACCAGGGGTTTACAAGGGGGAGGCATAAAACTCTGCATGAACTCAGAGTCAAAAAATATCTGCAGCACTGCTGAAGGCAGACAAAAACACAGCCGGGTGACAGTGCCAAGGCTGGGGAGCTCTTGTGTCTAATCATGCTTTCAAACCTGGGTAGACCTGACAAAATCCCAAGCACTGCTGCTGCAAGGGACCACCAGGCATGCTGCAAGGGAATCATCCATTTTGCCTGGGCTCCCACCTCAGACTAAATCCTCAATTTCCTTTCTGTTTGGGAGTGTAAAAACAGGAGAAAATGAAAATATAAGTAACGCTGGAAGAAAATAGATCTCTTTTAGAATGGACTTAGTACAGAAATAGCCTTGCAAAACTTAGAAGGCTCTTTCATGCCCCTTGCACCTCTCAGTGGAACATATTTGATGTTGATAGCCACCTGTGTTTCATTTCTGACATCAGAGGGTGTTCAGGTTTTAAGCCAGCATACTCTGAAGGTCAGAAATCTGTAATATCACCTCATACAACTGCAGTATCTTGGCTATTTCCTGACAGAGTAGCTAGGCATAACATTTGTCTCTGTGCTGCCCATTTGTACAGAGATTTCCACAATTATTCACAAAGCTCCTGTTCCTAGCAAGCTCTTCTTCCACCTCAGCAAGAGGTGAACCTTCCTCTGACACTCCTGATGCAATTTGCTCCTGTTTGCTGTTTCCCCCAGTGCCATGTTTCAGATCTGAGTGGTGGCAATTTCCTTCTCCTTGGTGTTTCCTTTTCTTGAGAAGAGCTGATAAATCTAGTAGAGTCATATCCTCCTGTCAACTTGGCACCACCCACAGCATCTCAAGGAGGTGCTAGCAGAAGCTCAGGAGAAACAAAGGTGTTTGCTGCAGCACTGAGAGCACACACACATCTCTGCATACCATTTTGCCAGGGCTCTTGTGTGAAGTCAGCATGAAGTTGCACGACTTTAAAAGCCTTGCAGAACAGGGTTAAGGTTGTGGGGGGCACAGAGAATGATTAGGTTGGATTTTCCTGCAGCCTGACACAGAACCACTGCACAAAGGCCAGGGATAAAGCTCTCTCCATGGGCCTTGTCAGCACTGAAACTCAGCATCACCACTGACAGGGTAACACCACAGCCACGCTGTGGGAAACGGGGGAAGAAGCCACTTGAGATTGAGAGGCATGAAAGTATTGGTGTGATTTTAGGAGAGAGCAAGACAGGAGGCTTAGCTGAAGCAGGGTAGGCAACTTCAGCTCAGAAGAGGGGAAGCAGGCAAGCAAAGGGGAGTAGAAGCTCATGGTTGCTGCTGGCCAAGCCCAGCTGTGCACAAGTCTCTTTGCGTGGGAAAATGAGCAAACAAAAGCATTTCATTATATTGAATGAAGGAATATTTGTTCAAATTCACTTTAAAAGACATGAAATACTGTTAGAATAGAAGTTTCCCTCTGGTAACCATTTGAATTCTTGGCTTATTGACTGAACAATGGAGCCTTTCCTTTAGCTTCAGTGAAATGGGTCTATAAATTGAAAATTGAGTCCGTTGAACAATACATTTTTGGGAAGTACAATGTTTCTGCAAAATCCAACCATTTGCTCATGGCAAAATAATTTAGCTTCAAGGGGAAACAACACTGTAATAAAGATCTGTGAATATAAGCTGATCTGGGTGAAGCTGCTCACAAACCTCCAGCAGGAGAGGAAGTACTGGAGATGAGGTCTCAGCAGCTCCTGATGTGTTGTGTTTCCTCCTAGGCTTCGATGGCTGCATTTCCTACCTCAGGTACGGTGAGGAGCTCCTTCCCTTCTCCGGCAGGCACAGCCTCGCTACCCTCTCCAAAACAGACCCCTCGGTGAAGATCGGCTGCCGCGGCCCCAACGTCTGTGCCAGCAGCCCCTGCTGGGGCGAGCTGATGTGCCTCAACCAGTGGTATGCCTACCAGTGCGTCCCTCCAGGAGCCTGTGCCTCCAACCCCTGCCAGAACGGAGGGAGCTGTGAGCCTGGGGCACACGGCAGCTTCACCTGTGTGTGCCCCGAGGCCTACGCGGGCCAGAGGTGCGAGGCAGTGCTGGTGTGCCTGGGGGTGTCCTGCGCCCCGGGGCACGAGTGTAGAGCAGGGATCAACGGTGGCCACGTCTGCCTCCCATCCCCACACCCTGCCGAGCTCTCCCTGCCCCTCTGGGCCGTGCCGGCCATCGTGGGCAGCTGTGCCACCGTCCTGGCACTGCTGGTGCTGAGCCTCATCCTCTGCAACCAGTGCCGAGGCAAGAAGTCGAAGGGCCCCAAAGAGGAGAAGAAGACCAAGGAGAAGAAGAAGAAAGGCAGCGAGAACGTGGCGTTCGATGACCCCGACAACATCCCGCCCTACGGCGACGACATGACAGTCAGGAAGCAGCCTGAGGGGAACCCCAAACCTGACATCATCGAGAGAGAAAACCCCTACCTGATCTACGATGAAACTGACCTCCCCCACACCATGGAGACCATCCCCAGTGCCCCGCTGGCTTCCCCCGAGGCCGAGATCGAGCACTACGACATCGACAATGCCAGCAGCATCGCCCCGTCGGACGCAGACATCATCCAGCACTACAAGCAGTTCCGCAGCCACACGCCCAAGTTCTCCATCCAGAGGCACAGCCCGCTGGGCTTTGCCCGCCAGTCCCCCATGCCCCTGGGAGCCAGCAGCTTGACCTACCAGCCTGCCTACGGGCAGGGCTTGAGGACAACGTCTCTAAGCCACTCGGCATGCCCGACTCCCAACCCCCTGTCTCGCCACAGCCCCGCACCCTTCTCCAAGTCATCGACCTTCTACAGGCACAGCCCGGCGCGGGAGCTGCACCTCGCCATCAGGGAGGGGAGCCCGCTGGAGATGCACAGTGATGTCTGCCAGCCCGGCATCTTTAACTATGCCACTCGGCTGGGGAGGAGAAGTAAGAGTCCACAGACCATGGCTAGCCACAGCTCCCGCCCGGGAAGCCGCCTGAAGCAGCCCATTGGGCAGATCCCTCTGGAGACTGCTCCTCCAGTGGGGCTGTCCATCGAAGAGGTGGAGAGACTGAATACCCCTCGCCCCAGAAACCCCAGCATCTGCAGCGCGGACCACGGCCGCTCCTCTTCTGAGGAGGACTGCAGAAGGCCTCTGTCCCGGACGAGGAACCCGGCCGATGGCATTCCTGCACCGGAGTCCTCCTCCGACAGCGACTCCCACGAGTCCTTCACCTGCTCGGAGATGGAGTATGACAGGGATAAGCCCATAGCCTACACCTCCAGGATGCCCAAGTTATCCCAGGTCAACGAGTCAGACGCGGATGACGAGGACAACTACGGCTCCAGGCTGAAGCCGCGGCGCTACCCTGGCCGCAGAGGCGAGGGAGGTCCGGTGGGGGCACAGGCCACCACCCCCAGCACTGGCGAGAGCTCCTTGTCCATCAAACTGGGCCAGCAAGCAGGAAGCTTCAACTGGGACAACCTCTTGAACTGGGGCCCGGGTTTTGGGCATTATGTGGATGTTTTCAAGGATTTGGCATCACTTCCTGAGAAAGCAGCAGCAGCAGCAGCAGCAAGTGAAGAGAGCAAAGCTGGGACCACAAAGCCTGTTTCCAAGGATGGGGAAGCAGAACAGTATGTATAGGCTTTATCTCCTGCTCTTGCCATGGTCAAACCAACCATTATATGGTTGTAGATAAGCAAAGGTCAGCATTTGAACCCCAGGCCAGTTAGGTTGGAGGAGACTTTAAAAAGAATAATAACCATTATGCTGCTGAAAGAGACTTCAAACGTTTCTTTAATTTATGCTTGGATGAATTGATTTCTCCTGCATGCATTGTATTGGAAAGCAAAACATTTGGCATGCAGCCTTGGGAAAGGGTTTCGTATTGACCATTGTGGGGTTTGTGATCCTTAAATTAATAATGCTTGGTTCTGAAAACAAACACATTGTGAAGGATGTGCATATTGTCTCCAGCTACTAACGTGCTTTACCATGCAAGAGTGGGGAAGATTTCATTCTCCTTGAGAAGTGGGTGGAAGAAGGATGGTGAAGGAAGGAATTACAGTAGTGAGGTGTCACAGAAAACAGAGTTACCATGGCCTGCAGTGGCTCCCATGGAACTTGATGGGTGAAATCAGCTTGAATAACTGCTGGCAACAGTGCTGTAAGTCTTATTGCATACCAGAGGTGCTAGGAGCAGCTCAAGCCAGTCAGCACTTTAGGAGGTTTTTTTTTCCTTTTCAGCTTTCTTGTTTGATGGGTTGTCTTTTTTCCCTTTCTTTGTTTTTTAACTTTTTTTGTTTTCATTTTCTTCCTTGACAAAGTTGTGTGAGAGCTTCTGAATCTCTGTGATGTATTTTGGGTTGCTTAACCTCAGTCTGTGCCCTGCCCCTCTCAGTGGGAGGGGAGTGATGGGCTCAGGGCAGCAGCATCCTCAAGGGGAGCAGGGGCTCCATTGCCACATCTCCTGGCCTCTGCTCATGGCTCTGCTGCTTGCATGTCATTTTCCCATCTGTACCATGGAAAGGTAGGAAAAACACTTACCTACCTCACGGGGATGTTGTGAGGACTAATTCATGAACTCCTCTGAAGTGCTTAGACAGGAGAAAGCACTATAATCAGTATTAGCCTAATTGTTGTTAAAGCACTGCCTAGCCTTTGTGACCTTGGAGTGGCATTTTCTGCATTATATGGGGTTGGTTGTTGTTTTTTTTTTTCTATGATGGAAACTTTGAAGAGTTATTTATTGTATAGAAAAATTACTGCACTCTAGCATTTTGGAGTGGATATGAGGGAAAACTACTTGTAGATTCATTAATGTAGCTTACTGTTTGTCCCAAATTCCCTAAAGGTTTAGGTAAGGTAGGACCTGACAGAGCCCTTACACCTTCCTGCAGATCTGATGAACCTGTTGTACTGTGTAAAAACTTCAGATGTGGGGTGGTTTGGTTGGTGGTTGTTGTTTTTTTTTAACCTAAGCTGTGTTTTTATATCAATATTTTCCTATGCCGAATAAGTTTTCTTACTTTCAGGGAAGGTAAGAAAAATTACTTTTTTTACATTTGTTACTTATGTAACACCCATATTTTTCACATTTTGATAAAATTGTAACATACTGTATGCTTTCTACCTGTAAATGCCAATCATAGAATTAAAGTATTTATTTAAAACCTTGAGTGTCTCTTACTGCAAACCTTTCCTCTTTTCTCTCTCCCTCATCTTTACCTCTTCTAGCTTTTTTTTTTATCCAGAAAATGGGCTTTCAGAAGCAAGGTGATGATGGCAAATTGCCCACGCAGAGTTCCTTCCCAGGGAAGGCAGCACTGGGATCACTGTGGAAGTGAATCTCCCTGCAGAGGGGCAGCACAAGTTGGAAGTCCCTGAGTGCAGTGGGATTGTCCCTTGCAAAGGGATGGAGTTCACTGAGGAGCACTGAGCTTATCCCTCTTGTGTCCCATGATCAGCAAACAGCAGGCTTCAGTTCCTTCAGGAAGATGGAGAAAAGATGGGAATGTGAGGTTGTTGAGCCGAAAATAATGTCCAAAACGACCAGATCTGCTCCCAGATTTCTAGTATCATAATCCAATTGTATTTTAGTCCCTAGGGATTTATTAGCACCAACTAGTTTTACATTGAACAGAGACTTCCACCTCTGCTCAAAGCAAATGTTTTCCAGGAGATAGATGGTTCAGCCTGGGGAAGGCTCCAGGGAGACCTTCACTTAAAGGGCCTGGGGAAAGGCTTTTTAGCAGGGCTTCTGGTGACAGGACAAGAGGTGATGCTTTGAAACTAAAGGAGGGAGATTTAGACTAGGGAGAGGGAAGAAAATATGTTACCCTGAGGGTGCTGAGAGCCTGTCCCAGGTTGCCCAGTGAGGTGGGAGATGTCCCATCCCAGGGCAGGTTCCTGCTCTAGCTGCAGATGTCCCTATGCTGACTGCAGGGTGACCTTTAAAAGGTCCCTTCCAACCCAAACCATTCTCTGATTGCGTAGTTAGGAGTGTGAGAGCACAGCAGTTTAATAACACAGCAGTTGAACAACAAATAACTGCATCCTTAGTGGAGAATGCAGAGTGGGAAAGTGAAGGCTGCAGGCAAGAGGCGAGTCCTGAGGTTGCACTTGGAGTTGGTTGTCTCTTGTTAAGACAACTTGGCATAGCAGTTGGAGTGGGTTTGATCTGCTACTCCTTTGTTTTAGGGGTTTTGGTCAGCTTGTCTCAGAACCAGCAAGGAGGAACCATCTCTTTTTGCCTAAAAATGCTGCCAGCTTCCCCTTGCCCCCCAATGCTGAGGAGCTGATGGGCCCAGGGAGCCTCCACTTGCATGGAAGGAGTTTCATCTGAAATAACAAGAGATCCACAAATGATTCTGGAGGTTGAGAAGCTGCTGTAATTAAACATCTGTTAAAAAGCTGCATGTTTAGTTGGAGTATTATCCTCTCATACAAGCTGTACCACATCCAAGCAGGGATTTTAATAACCCATGAAAACTGTAGCAAATGAAATCTTTTCAGTGTAACTCCAAACATATTGAGGAGTGCATTTTGCCAGTTGAGCATTCTGAGAGTATCAAGAAGTTTCATTAGAGGAAAATAATATCCTTGCTTACACACAACTCATGGCATAACTTCAGTATCATTTAAAGTTTACTAAATTGTGCATTCCTCTCCATTTTGACACTTTCTGTGAGTGTGTTTTACTGATTCCCTTGGTTCCCTGGTTCTGCAAAGCAGAGATGGTTTTGACACTTAAACATATGATCCATTTCTGCCTTCTCTTGGAATTCTTTCCTGATGAGGAGCAGAGGAGGGCTCCAAGGGAGTCGTGTGAAACAATCCTCCAGGGTTATTGGAGTTGTGAGGAGTGAGCTGCAGAGTTCTCCTGCTTCATCACCAGAACTGCATGGTCCTGTGTCAAGGTCTGGGATGTACTCCAAGGCACAAGTAGGTGGAAAGGCAAACAGCCTGCCCTGGAGCCTGCAAGCACCTCTCAGCTTAGCTCTTTGACTTGCTGAGCCATCTTGCTGCTGGCAGCTTGCAGAGAGACTCTCCTCTTTCTTTCCCATGGGATGAGGGAGGGAATTGTGCCACTGTTCACCACCTTCTAGAGGGCCACAGCTGAACTGTCATTGCTGTCCTGGATGGGGATGTTTCCTCCTGGTGACTGGCCAGATGAGAATGGGCAGGGATTTCCTCAGCATTCTCCAGGCTTCATCACAAGAAATACATTGAAAAACAGTGTTGTGATGGCAGCAAGCAAATCTCTCACCAGCTTCGGAAGGGGAAGGGGAAGAGTCTCCACAGGCAGTGCCCCAAACCTTAGCAACCTGTTGAAGCAAAACCCCAGGGCATTGCATTCCCCATTGGGAAGAAAACACCATAAGCTCTTGATGAGAGCTGCTTGATGAATAAGCAGCTAACAAGGAGATGCCCTCAGCAGAGACCATGCAGAAGCCTTCTTCTGCATGCCACTGTTGGACCTGCCCACCCTGCAGGGTGACAGCACCCAAGGCCAGAAGCTCTTGCAGCATGCTTTGAGCTGTTCAAGAGCTTCATCTGAGGGTAAGTTCCAAAATAACACTATCTTCTGCCTCAGACCAAAGCAAAGGTTCTGGCTTCCAGGGGCCCCTCTGAAGTGATGCCACCCAAATCTGTTCCTCTAATATGCCTTGTTGCTGGTGGGGAAGGAAAAGGCTCTCAGCTTGTGGATCCAAGGTGGTATTTCCTTTGGGGGAATGGATGCCATTTTCATGAAGTTTCCACCAGCTTGGCTTGAGCTCCTCAAGGCTTTTTTGTTTCAGCTAACTCAGAAAGGGCCTGCACAGTCACAGAGGGGCAGAGCAGGCAAGCTGCCCGTTCTGTGTGGTTCTGATGGAGCATAGCATGGCTGCCTGCAGCTCTGCATCATCCCTTCTCTTACACAACCTTCCTGCTCCTCTGCTTCCAGCATGGGGCAGGAGGAGACTCTCCTTGCCTAGGAGGATGGTTCTGTGCACACACAGAGCAGCACAGGCCTGCAGACATTCCTGAATGTGCTTCCCACATGGCAAGTAATACCTTGCAAATTCCCTGGCAAGGCTCCATGGCTGGGAAAGAGATGAGGAACCTGTTGTGCCCCAGCACAAGAGCCCCAGCCACGGTGCCATGCAGCCCTGGCCATGCTCTGCCAGCACTGGGGCTCTAGGCAAAAGAAACAGGTCCCTGGCCTCCCCTTGGCTGCTTGATTTCCCCTGAGGGTTTGAAAAGCCAGAGCCTGATGTAGTAATTAGTGTTTGTTCTTGCATATCTTGTGCAATTAGCTAGAACAGCAAATTAGGGAATAAGAAAGAAAGGTTAATATAAAAACCAAACATTAATATAACATAGCCTGGATGAGAAATGGAGATTGGTGAGTCATTCAAAAACCATACTTTTGGGTAATGAGCTACAATACTCCCAAATATGCATTTTAATTTCCTTTCAAGTGCAGCTCCCTCTTAATCATTTAAGTCTTTATTAAAGCAGTTTGTTACAGCTTGGCAGAGGCACTGGGTGACTGCATTGTTTGAGGAGAGTTCCTTCCAGTTGGGAGAAAGCTAAGGGAGAGCTGGTTTGTCTCTCTGAAAACAACTGCTAGGAAGCTCATTAAAAAGCAAAAAGGAATAGTTTTGTCTCATTTTGTTATACCTATAGAATTCATTACAGCTACCATGACAGGCTGGGCTTTGTAGAAAGGGGGGTAAATTATTTGTAGAGAATACAAATCTCATCTTGTCATCTTCTCAGTGTTGCTGTCACCTTCTTGCTCTCCTTCCAAAGCTTTCTGGCTGCACAGGTGAGCAAATAGCAGTTTGGGAGGGCAGGGAGGAAGCATGATGGCTGCAGACCTGTACCCAAATCTCTGCCTTCCCTGAAATGCCCCAGGGAAGCCAAACAGCCAGATGATTGTAGCCACAGCAAATACACTTCTAGGAGGAGTACCTGCAAGGCACTGGGTGCACTAACCACATCACTCAAAGCACAGCAAGTAGAAAGCAGGTCCTGGTGGAACAAATAGTTCCCAGAGGAGGATCCTTGCTTCTTCTCCAGAAGGAGATCATTCCTGGTGAGTGCCAGTGCTGTTCCAAACCTCTAGCCTCAGCTTTATTGGGGAGTTATTTTTCAGCAGCATCATGCACTTTGGGTGTCATTTGGGACTTTTCTAATCCTGTGATGTTTATGGATTTGATCCTTTATTTTTTCTCCCCAAAATCAGTTTGCTGCTTGAGTCATGTGGAAGAGATGAGAATTGTTCTGACTGCTTCAGCACAGCTGATGTTTGTGACTGAGGTTTTGAATGGCAGCAAGGAGTCAGTTATTATGAGGGAGATGAGCTGAAACTAGATGCAGTTTGCCTTCTTCTGCTGGAGTTTAGCAGAGATTCTGTTGTTTGCAGCTCTGTGGCCCAGGCTGGGGCTAGCAGTGCAGGTGAAGCCTTTAGTACTGCTCAGCAGACACTGCAACTTCACTGGAGCTTCTGAAGCTTTGTCAGAAATCCCTTGGCCTTCTCTTTTTGGTTTCCTTCTGTTTGGACTTGAAGATGTCCCTGGATGTTTGTCAGGGGAAAGGAGCTTGGCTGTTTGTTTGGCTTGGAGTGTCCTTCAGTACTCTGAAGGAAGAAGTGGAGTCTGACAAGGCTGCAATTGCCTCATTTCCCTTTGTCCATCCATGAAATAGCTAGGCATCTGCATAGCTGACTGCCCTGCTCCTGCAGCACACTGTGTCCTGGCTGGTCAAGTCCTGCTAACCTCCTAGTTTAGCAGTCTGGGATTGGGTTGTTGGGGTTCTTCTTTTATAAATGAACTTTATGACTTGTGTAGAGCACTAAGAGTTTTTAATCTGCCAAATGTCAGCGAGAAGAGAGAAAAAGCTGTGGTGTAACAACTGTGAGAAGCTTCTCCAGTGTGTCCCCTCAGCATCTCTCTGCCCTTTGGCAGGATTCAGTGCCACTTTGGGAGAAACAAAGCTGCCTGAGAAAACAGAAGGAATAAGGCAAACTATAGAGTTCATGCACAACAAGCAACAGGGTAGGAAGCTAGGTTAATAATGTCTGGAATAAGATCAAATAGTGCACATTCTGGGTTTAACTGCCTTGTGCTGGTCTTTGCTCTGAAGGGTTGGTTGTCCTCGTGCAAAACTGGCTGTCTTCACTGAAAATGAAGATGCTTTGCTGCTTTAGAGCAGCTGGAGAGCTGAGTCCTTATGGAGAAGTGTAGCACGAGTTCCTAGACATGTGTCAGCAGCTTTCTGTCCCCTCAGGGCCATCTGTGTGCAGTTGTGAGGAGCATCAGCTGAGTTAGATGCTCCTCTTACAGCTCTATCTGGGCTGGGTTCCTGCCAGTGCACTGACATCCCAGCTGCACATGGACTCAGTTCTCATGGCACAGTGTCCAGCTCTGAGGCCTCAGCACAAGGAAGACATGGACCTGTTCTAGGAGTCCAGAGGAGTCAAAGAGCTCCCCACCCCTGAACCTCTTTTACTCCCTAAGGAAGATTTTGCTTCTCTAATAAGGATTATTTAACAGACTTCTTCTCCATCTTTGACTTCAAAATACAATATGGAAGACAGCAAAGGATGAGGCAAAGTGTTTCAAGTAACCAGAGCCTCAGCTCTGGGTTTGATGTTCAGCTTCTGTCTGACAACTCCAGTGAATTCCCTCCTTAGCTGTGTAAGTACAAGGAGGAGAGGAATCCTCCTCCCCACCCCTAGCCCTGCTTTCTATTGTGTCCACCTCCAGCTGCAGGACATCTGCTGAGACAGAGCATTCTGCATAAATAAGATGTTCATATAAAAAATGTTATTTACATTACCTAAAAGGAGAGCTGGGAGGGAAGCAGCCAAGGGGCTCTGTGTCTTTCCTGGGAGGGCTGCATGGAGCTTCCTAAACAAAAGGCAGCAGGAATCCTCACGTTTCCAAGGGATCCTTTACATTTTTGTAAACTCTTAAGTGTTCTGTCAAAAATCATCTTTTAAGGTTCCTTACTCCCTGTGGCCTGTTAGGAGAGATCTACTGTGCTGGGATCTAAGTGCACAGCATTCAGTTGTCTGACTTTGGAAGGAGCTCCATGCCTTGCCATCAGTGACAGCAAACACAGTATCACAGTATAGATTAGGGCTTGGAAGGGACCTAGAAGGATCATCTAGTCCTTGGGAAAAGAGCATCCACAAAGATTCACAGGAGAAGCCATAGTGGGTTAAGTGGGAGGATGCAGCTCAAAGCATTGCAATAAGTCACTTGGCCCATGTATCCCCTATATAGTGTTGCACACAGCAGGGC
Source organism: Bucco capensis (assembly GCA_013396975.1). Classification (NCBI taxonomy): domain Eukaryota; kingdom Metazoa; phylum Chordata; class Aves; order Piciformes; family Bucconidae; genus Bucco; species Bucco capensis. The sequence goes on from VWZO01007368.1 coordinate 557,368, forward strand.
CCTTCTGTGTCTTCCCAGTGAGATAAAGGCTTGGATAACATTTTCTGTCCAATCAACAAAGCTCAGGCAGCATCTAGTGACTCCCAAATACGGGGTTATCCAAACCTAAGCACTTCTCCTTTGCTTTCCTAGGAAGGGGAAGCTTAGCAGAGTGTTGTCAAACTGGCTTATTGCTGTTGGGAGAGCCTGCTGGCACTGACACTCTGAAGGAGTTAATTGAAATAAAGACAGAATTATGAAGGATTAGCTGGGAGCAAACATTTGACCTTACAATAGCAAAAAATAGCAATATTATTGTTGCTATCTGCAGATTGTCTTTACAAGAGCACTCTTTGTGTTGCTGGGTGGTTCTTTTCTGGAAGGAAGGCTTGTTTGGAATACTTCATGATAAGAAGACCCTGAAAAAATAAATAAGCTTGCAGGGGTTGGGGGAGGGGGTGCTGAGAACTGCCCTCTGCAAACCATTGTGTTTCCAAAGCTTTCCTTTGGCTGTGGGGTCAGAACTCTGACTGTTTATTGTTGTATTATCATTGTATATATTGACAGGCTGAGCAAGCAAACTCCACGAGCATCATTCCACAAAATGCTGTGGAGAGAAAACAGGAATGAACCATCCAGAACAGGACTTACTGGAGCTAGTTTCATCTGTCAAGGAACTAGCAAACTGCAGTGAGTTTGGTCATAAAGCCTCTTTCTTTCCCTTTTCCCCCCCTGTTCTGTAACTTTCTCCTCTCCTGCTCCCTTATTGTTTGTACCCATCTGGCATCTGTTGGCATTCCACTAGGCCACAGAGTATTTGGTTGTATTTTCAGGAGGGAGTGAGCTAATCAAGCTAAAACCTCTTTCTTTTTTTCCATCCTTTTGTTTTACTTTTTGCCTAATTCCCAGCAGCTTCTAGGCTGCTCAGAGCACCAAGTCAGAGTGCCTGCAGTCTGGAGATGCAGACAAGGGTGGAAATCAATCTGGTTGGATCATCTGGTCCAGCCTTTCTTAGGCAAACTCCCCTTTCCAGAGAGACAAACTGGTGTTGGACTGACTGAAGGGCACAGCCCAGCACCTCTGCAGCTGTCAGGACTTTGGAAAAGGTGTTTGCAGGTTTTCTTCTGAAGTTACCTGAGTGACATTGCCTGCTAGATGATGTGGTGCTTAGGGACATGGTTTGCTGGTGGACTTGGCAGTGCTGAGTTAACACTTGGACTCAATGACCTTAAAGGTCTTTTCCAACCTAAAGAATCCTATTATTCCCTGTTCCCCAGCTGATCCCATCACTGCTGGATGTCTCCTTGCTGAGCAGCACCTGGCTGTGGAGGGCAAGGCTGATCCTCTTGGTGAGGAAGAGATGCAGAGCAGCAGTGCTGGTTTGTGAAATCCCCCTCAGCCTTGTAGCCTCATAAGGAAAAATATGCCTTCCTAGAAGGCAGGAATTGGCAGAAAAGAAGGGAGAGGGAGAACTCACCCTGAGTCTCCCTTCTCATTAGTTTTAAATGAGTGGAACAGCACTGGCTTCACGGGAGTTAGTTCTGATTTTTCCCTGAGATAGCTGAGATCAGAATCAGATGCAAGCTGGACTGGAAGCCTTTGTGCTTCCAGATGTGTGTGACAGTCCTGCAAAAGCAGCCTGGATTGTGCAGGGCTCTCAGGAGGCCAGCAGCACAACAGCCTGGGACCCAGAGGAGGAGCAAGCACAGCAGCCTCTTGTCACCAGCACAGAGGTAAGGAAAATCCTTGAGCAGAGCTAATCTGTGCTTCAGGAGGTGACCTCTCTGCAAGGAGAAGTGCTCCCTGAGCTCAGTGCAGTGGTGCTGTTGAGGGGCAGCACTGCCATGCTTGTTTAGGCTGGCTTGGAGTGTACCTGCACTGCTTCTCAGGATGAAATGGTCACTCAGCAGCCAAGCTTCTTTTCACCATCAACAACATTTCAAGTGAGAGAGGCTTAGTTTCTCCCTACAACTTCTCTCTCAGTACTATTTACACTGCAGAGATTCATTGATTTTTTTTTTTTCAGCCAGTCCCAGTTAAACCTAACCTAACCTAACCTTACTGTGGTTTGCTGTTCCTTGGTTGTGTTCCTAATGCTTTGGTCACACTGATTGAGTTTTAATCAGATAGGAGGCAGAAGGACTGCAAGCTGAGCCAGCCAGGGTGTTCCAGGCACACTCCGTGGGCTCTGTGCTGGCTCTGAAATCTCTTTGCTGGCAGCTGCATTTCCACACTCTGGCCTTTGCTCAGGCTTCCATCTGGACACTGAGTGGCTCAGCCAGGCACTGAGGTAAGGAGAAGCAGAACCTGATCTGTAAACTAAACTTAACAGTGAACCCAAAATCTTGGCTCCATAGTGGAACCATGAATGGCCTTTAAAAAGCCTTTAGGATGCTGTGGGGAAAATCTGGGCTGTTTTGCCTCTGTGTTCGTTCAATAGCATCAGAAGAGTAGAGGTAACTTGAAAGAAAAAAAGGAGTGATATATTTTTAAACAAAACAGAGTACTAAATGTTATTGTTTTCTTCTGACAATCTGCTTTGGCCAAATAGGTGATGGTGTTCTACAAACAAACAGCTGTGCATTCCCCTGTCTGTACCTCCTCTCTGCACAGGCATGGCCTTGCTTCTTGACCATTTAGAGTGATTTAGATTCCAGCAAGACAACATTACTGAAACAGAGCAAGAAAAGCTGCATTTCAGTAATGTCCAAAGTTCTTGGGTCTTTCCAAGCGGAATAAGATCCTAAAAGCACCAGAAATCCTTCCTGAGAGCATGCTCAGGAAGTTTATGATGGTTCAGATAAGATTGGAAAGAATTCCCCAAATTTCAAACACTTACCTCTTTCTATAAACAACCTTAACACCTCAGTTTTGGGTGAATTACCCCAGGGTTTGCCCACAACACATCCAGATGCTGATGGATTCTGCAGTCAGGGCCTGGTACATCAAGAGGTGCTGCAGTGATTCCATGACCTGACCAGAGTTAGTCATTCTTGCTGTATCCCATTGTATTTCCACCACAGTCTCTAACCATCAGGCTGTGATTCAGCTGGGGAAATAAGAGGGTTTGTTTGCAGTGACATTTTGGGGAGCCTTGAAGCTGTCTCTCTCCAGCCCCAGCTGCATGAGCTCATTCCCAGCCTCCCTCAGCATTTGTGGTGCAGATGTAAGAGTCCTGAGCCTCCCTGCTTCACTTAGTCCTGCTTCCCTTTCTAGGCTTGCTTTGTCCATCAAAATCAGAGAGGTGAAACAGAATCAAATGTCTTTATAGCCTAAGAAGAATGCACAAGGCAGGAAATGTGAGCTAGAGTTTGGGCTGGTTATTCCTGGGTTTGGGGCATCATAGTTGGACTGGGACACAAGCACCTTGTGTCTTCAGTGTTGCTGTGTTTCCAGGCTTGGGCAGAAATCTGCTCAAAATGAAGGGGTTTAGTGAGTTGATGATCTTGAAGCTGGTGGTGATCTCGAAGCTGGTGGTGATCTTCAACCTGATGCTTAATATCAGCTCAGACTGAACCCTTCGTTGAGTCATTTAGGAAGGGAGAGAGGGTTGTGATTAATCAGTCTGAAGGGGGTGACATATTTCCTGAGGGCCACACTTAGCAGGTGTGATCATCAGTGAAGCCTTAGCTCTGCAATTCCAGCTGAACTGCCTCCAGCTCCACGAGCAAAGCCCTGAGCCACAGCTTAACCTGGCTGCTGGCTCCAAAGGGTTGTATCCTGCAGGATTACACTGTCCTCAGGGGCTCAGGCACTTTCCCAGGCTTCTGTGGCAAGCTTGGGACCATCCTCAAACTCCTTTTGTTAAAGGATGGTGCATAGGTGTAAGGAAGAAGCCTTCTAACCCTGTGGGAAGTGCTTGCTTTGGAGTGCCTCTTCTGCAGTAGGATCAAAGAGGGTTTGTAGCATGCTCTTGGGTGGCTATTTCTCAACTAGAGAGATATAGAGGAAGGCAGATGGAATTGCTGCTTCTAGGGCCACACACTTGCAGGTGGGCACTGCACAAGCCCCAAGGGAAGGTTTCAGGGCTTGTTTGAAGGATGTCCCAAGCCACTCAGCTGCTGATGTTTGATCTGCTGCAGGAGAAGCTTCCCAGCAAGCAGGCAAACAAACCTGCCAGCAATGCAAATGCTTCTCCTGTTGAGGCAATGTCTATGGTGCAAATTGCCTCTCTTGCTTCCCAGCCAGGCTCATCTTCTTTGTCTGAGGTTTTCCACAGAGCAGTGTAAAACAATTTTCTGTAAATCCCCAGCCTAACAAAAATAATCCTTTATTTTTTAGCACTTCATTACAGGTCAGGAATTCCAAACAGGACAAAAAGAGGACTGTAACCTGCAGGGGAAAACAAAAGCTCCTTCTACATCAAAGCTTTTCAGAGGCACTGAAGGGCAGAGGTAGAGCTGAGAACATCTATTTCTAGCAATTACAAATCAGTTTGGCAATGACTGTATGAAAGTCTCTGTGCTTCTCACAGCAAACACAAGATTATCTGTTTCTTCTTTATTTTTGGTAGCTTTCATTTCCATGGGAAAATGATGCTCAGTGATAACAGAAGAAGGCAGAACAGCAGCAAATTCTCCTGCTCCTTCTGTGCCAGTGTCCCAATCTAATCTCCATTTGGTTATGGTAGCTGGATTAGCAGGAAACATTAGCCAATTTGGGATCTGGCTTCCCAAAACCAAACACAAATATTGAACCTGGCACAGGATGTTTCAGCAAGAATTCCCCCAAAAGTCTTAGAGAAAGCAGGTCTTGGAATACTTTTAAACTGATAAAATATTCCTGTGCCAGGCTTCAGCCAGTGCTCAGGAAGAGCAGAAAGGAATTCTCTCCAGCCACACAGATCCACTTGGGAACAGAGACAGCAATGCTGCAGTCCTTTAGGAATGCTGAGAGGGAGTCCACCCAAATTCCTGCTTTTTCTCTTCAGAACTTGAGAGGTGAAAAGTAAATGCAATGTAGTTTTGTGCAGCTCTGGCTGTGGGCATTGTCCCCAGGTGCCAGGAGCTGGCCAAGTGACCCTTGGCCCTTGCAGCATGTGTGAGGAACAAGGCTGTGGAGGCAGAGGTGTGCAGGGCTTGCTCTGGCTGCTGCTGGAGCAGGATCTAATCTCCAGGCTCCATCTAATCTGCTGCTGCCAGCACTCTTATCCCCTAGCTGGGAGAGAGCTGAACCATCCCAGTGCTGTCTGGGCAGAGAAAGGAGAAAAAACTCAACCCAAGAAGATGCTTGGCTCCTTTTCCCACTGCAAATAGTGGTGCCAGCCTAAGACAGACTGGAGGAAGGAAACTAAACATTTACTGATGCTCATTAGTTTCTGAAAAGAGTTAAGAAATCTGTTTGTGCGTGGGCTGGGGGTGATATCATTTTGCCTGATGTCTGGGAAGGATGAAGACTTCTTTAGTTTGCTTATTCAGACGTGAAGGGCTGAGAGGTGAAGAGAGAAGGCACCACACTGCCTCCTCACATCAGTCAGCAAACTCACAAAGGGCTCTAGGTGAATCTAGACTAACTTCCAACCAGGGCAAAGCCTTCCTTGTGGCTCTCCTTTCAGGCAGGAACCTTTGAGCAAGCTTGTGTAAGGTGCCTGCTGGGCAGAGCACAGGAGCAGAAGGCTGGTGAGCTGCTGGCTGCCTGGGGAAGTGGTTTCAAAGCATCCCTTTACAGTGGCACAGTTCTTCTCAGCCCCAGCAGGCAGTGGCTGAGCTGCTCAGGAGCAGGAGGGTCCCCAGGGAGAGTATGGGGGGGGGGGGGGGGGGCCTCCTACCCAGAGCTCCCTCCAGCTCTGTCCTTGAAGGTCTCTTCCAATCCAAACCATCTGATGGTATCTGTAAGAAGCAGGAGCTGATGTGTTTGACCCAGGTGAGTGAAGGCAGACATAAGCAGGGCTGTGGGAGCTCAGGCTGAGCTCAAGGTGAGGTTTTGATTAGCTTGGTGCCATGTCAGAGGATGGGATCATTAGCTTTGCTGAGCTGAGAACCAGACACACTGCTCAGCAGCAAGCAGCCTGAAGATGCTGGGAGCTGATGGTCACAGTGTGGCTGAGAGAAAAGCCAGCAGACCTAGGGAGGAATGAGAAGCTGTGCATGTGGCAGGCTGCAAAGCAGAATTGGATGGTGAGACTTGAAAGTGGATTTGCTAGAGCCATTCAGTATTCACAGATGCTGGGAGCAAAGAGATGCCTCTGGTTTGCTCACACAGGTAGTGTTTCAACACTCCAAGCAGCACAGCAATCTGAAATCCTAGCCAATAGTGCTGCAATCAATCCCTGAGCAAGAGAAGCTGGCAAGGTTCAAGACAGAGTGCCAGCTATCATCTGCTGTGAGTGCAGACAACCTGCACAAGAGTAGGCTGGCTTGTCACTAGAACAGAAGATGCTCCTTCGACAAACCTAACCCCAAAGGCTTTGATTCCTGCTGAGCTGTAGGAGGTTCTAGGTCTTATCTCAGGCTTGGTTTATACCAATATTCTGCAGGTTATCTCTCAAAGCTGCAGCATGCCAGCGGGGTTGGAAATGTGGATCCCTGTTGTGGGGACATTAAGGATCAAAAGCACACTCTGTGTCCTATGCCTGTCTGTAACATCTCCTTCCTGGTGTGGCTGTGTCATTCCCTTCCGTGGAGCATCCTGCTAGCAGCTCTCTGTTATGAATCTCTGGTAAGCAATAGCATGAAGAGAACATTAATAACCTATCAGATATGGAAAATGCAGTGTCAGGACTTGGGAAATTTGAGACATAAGGATTGGATTTGAAAGGGGGGGGAAAGGTGATTGAGGAAGCCTAGGGCCTGAATGCTTTTAAAGTGCTGGCTCAGTGTTCTCCTGCACTCTTAATTAAATCCTGATCCCTTCTAGCCTCATGCATATGGCTAAGTGTCACTGAAGCCAAAGGGATTTAAGCAGGCTCTGTTCAGCACATGGCTTGCTCACACTACTGCGTCAGCTGCTTCAGTTGCATGTTCTTAGCCAGGCTCTGAACAATCAGATACTTCAATGGGTTGAGTGTTTGGTAGGATTCTACAGTGCCATGATGAAACTCATACCCTGGGGGGGGAACAACACCTTACTCACCCTGACACCTTCCACTTCCAGTGGAAATCAGTGATGCCACAACACCATTGGCATTTTAAGTCTGCATGAATGATTGTGAGACTGATATGGCTTTAAAGCACATCAACAATTATACAGTAATTGTCTTCCAGGCTGTAATTACAGCAAAGATTAGCTTGGATTACCTTTGTTTTGCTCCTCTCTCTCACTTGCTGCTTTTGCACCCATTTTTATTCTGTTTGTTGGAAAGGGTTCTCATGTTTTTAAGTCTGGCACATGTGTTTTTAATGCATTAGGAAGATAAAACACAATCTTTTGTCAGCCAAGGTAGAGGCTGTGGCCTCCTGCCTGCCCCAAAGCTTTGTAGATCACTGGGTACCTCTACAATTGCCATGTTTGCCCTAATAACTACTTGTGGGTTCCTTACCAGCATCTTTACATTTAAAATACTTTACCAGGCAAGGTTTTCGAGACTGATTTCTCTTATTTTTGTTTGGTGCCTTGGGAAAGCAATGTTTTATAACCCTAGTGCATCATTTCCAAAGCAGTATATTCCTAGGCCCGATGCCAAGGAGCTAGGATGTTAGACAAACAAGAATGCTATCAATTATCTCAGGGCTATTTACATAAAAGCTTCAGTTTGAGAGTTGACACAATCATTCATTTTTAAGTGTTTTACAGTAGAAAAGAGGAAGGTAAGAGAGTGAAACCATTTCTTTTGCAGCTCAGAGGTCTAGAAAGGAAGATTTATCAGATGGTCAGTCACATTTTGCAGAGTCAGGAGCAATAAAGGCTGAAGTTACTATAGCTGTAGTTAGGTGACAAATAGACCACTCAGCTAGCCCAAGGCAGGAACAGGAATTGTCCAGCTCCTGCTGTAAAGAGATGTTTAGGAGTTAAACTCCAGCCACTCTGTAGGGTAACAGGTATGCCTTGCTTAGTATTAGTGGTGTTCTAGATGGACACTGGAATGGGAAAAAAAGCTTATTCCCCTTTCTGATAATAATCATAGCTGCCTAAATTCTCTGTTATTAATGTTTCTGAAGGCTGGCAGGCTTGCTGAGCAAGGAGAGTCCCCATCAATGCCTGCCTTGATCCCATCAAGACCAAGGCACTTGGCTAAAGGGATGGAGATATTCAAAGGAATCTTGAATGATTAGCTTGTTTCATAGCAAAAAATAAGTTCAAGACAATGATCCTTTTCCCTTTAGGCTTCCAGGGCCATGCTAACAGAATCTGTAAGCCACTGCTGTCAGACAGGCTGCAGTCATGCACAGCAGCAGTGATCTTCAGGCCTGAGCTATAACTCGAGAGAGGCAGCTTTGGAACTCTTAGTATTCCATATGAACCTCTCATACTGGATGTTTTTATAAGTGGCTTGCTCTTATTTTATTCCCAGCTTTCTCTTTTTAGTTTCCTCCCTCTCCCCATCCTTTAGACACCATCTCTTCACCTACATTAGTTGGACCCATGGGAAAACAGGACTAAAACCAGCTTAGATCTCATCCAAGCTCTCATGCTGAATGTGATGTTGCTGAAGGAACTTTTATCACTTAGATTATTAATCCTGGCATAACTAAGTGAGCAGCACCTGGCTGATCATATTATTTCATATGATCCCAGTGACCCCAAACTGGTCCTTGGTGTAATTAATATGTTAAAAGGAAGATTTCATGATCTGAAGCTCCTCAGCAAGCTTCTAACCATGGCACCAGAGCAAATGCAGAGGTCTTGCAAGGCTAAGAGTATTCAGCTGCAGCCTTTAGGGATAGTAGTTAATTAGCATCATGGGGAAAATGCCCTAAATTCCCTGTGGAGGTGGAACTATACATGTGTTATCAGCCACAGTTTCTGTTGAGCAGGGCAAATGTTAAGCTCAGGCTGCTCTGAACAAGCTCCTTTCTCTGGGCATGTGATGTTCCTGAGGAACAGAGAAGATTTCCTAGCTTCAGTCTCTTTTGTTCCAGCAACCACACAGAACTGAAGCTCTTTGTGTTCAACTTGAACAAAGCTAAGCAGAAGAAAAAGAGAGAGATCATGCTGATTTTCACAGCCAGCCAGAAGAATCTGTCTGGAAGCTTGCAAAAAAAAGGATGACATGTTCCCTTGCCCAGCAAAGCCTCAGTGGGATGGATAAGCTCCCATTTGTGGGCTTCCTCTGAGGCTGTGCATGCCTTTCTTCTGGATCAGTGGAGTGGTGGTCAGGTACTGCATGCCAGGCACTCTAAAGCAAATTGATGAGCTTTACTATAGTTATTTAGAATAAATAGTGTGATATCACATGTGGTTCCAGCCATGGACACACAAATTAGGACTCTGCTACCTCCTGCAACCTCAATGTCCTAAAGTTGCTTTAGAGCTATTGCTCTACCACCTCTAGGGTTAGAGCAATTCCCACAGTCAATCCCTCAGCTTACACCTTTTGTTCATCAGACTGAGCACAAGTTAACTGCTAGTGAAGCAGAGACAAGAAGCATGTGTGAAGCTTTTGGCACCTCTAGAGCATAACTTGGAGGGTGTGCTAGGCCTCAAGGATATTCCAGAGTTTAGAGTAAGAAAATGTGAGAGCCACACTCTGGGTAATCAGAAGAGCAGTAAGTGGATGCTGTCTTGAAGCACCTTTACTGTGAGAGCTGGATGTGGCCAAGCCCATGGGAAGGATCAAGCTGAGCAACTCCTTTATTCCCTTGATTTATCTGACCTCCCTGGCTCCACTGTGCAGGTAACAAAATGAACATCTAGTGAGGCAAGGGATGGAGCAGAGCTTTGGCAGTAAGCACAAGGTCACCCCACCATGCCAAGGAGATGATTTGCTCTTGATGTTTCCTCCCTGTTCCTCTTCCTCAGAGCTGAAGAAGCCATGAAGCATGGCAGAGATCTAGCTGAAGGATTACCAGCAAGGAAAAAGAACTTAGTGGACAAATACAATGCTCAGTCAAGTGTTAGTCAAGACATGTGTTGAGAGCTTGCTGAAGTTCTCCTCAGCTCCCCTGCACTATTAAAGTCACTTGTAATTAATAACTTTGCAGCACTGGCTGGCAGCTGAAGGACTTCTAGAAAGATGGATTAACTAAGAAATGAGGAAAAAGCTCACTTCGGAACATAATGGCATTATAATTTGCACAAGAACATTAGTCACGGAGGAAATGATTCCTAAATGCTACAGGAGAGCCCTGTAACAAAGGAATCTTCTGGGAGGAAATGTTCAGGGCTTTTTATGGTCTGTTCTCTATTTCAGAGCCTGATGTAAGCACTACCTCTAATGTGCACACTCAGGGTCATTCAGTGGAAGTGGAGCCAGCAGCCAGTTGTTCCAGCATCCCTCTATTTCTGCTCAGGTCTTACTGGATTCCTGACAGATTTTCTTCCCATTGTTCAGCAGAGGCTGTGTGAGGTCTAGGAGTTGTCTCCTATTCTTTTCCTTTTATTGCCTTCACTATAATTTCTCTGCTTTCATTACCCTTCCACATCTCCTTTTCTCCCACTGTTATTCCTCTTCTATCCCAAGAAGCTAAAAGCTATAGGTAGAGGTGCACGAATTTTGTCTTCTTTGCACTGCTTTATGCATGGCCAAGGTGTATTGCTGCTGGTGAAATGTCTATAGTGTGCTCCACAACCAGAGGAACTTTCTGGAGTGGGGAAATAGCCTCAAGCCCAGCAAGCTGGCTAGAAGTCATGATGCTTGTGTGTCTCCTCCACACTTGTGAGGTTTTAGAGTGGTTTGTGACTTGTAGTATTTGGAGTGTAGCTTAGGACAATTCAGCTTTATATCCTTGATTAGAAAAGCTGAACCTTCAGAGTGCTTTGCCTCATGTCAAACATGAATCCTGCACCTTTGTGCCCATCAATAAGTTCACTCAACAAAAGATCTCCTTTCATTTCAAGTGGGGCTCAGTCTCTTCTCCCAAGCAACTAACAAGTGATAGGACAGGAGGAAATAGCCTCAAGTTGTGCCAGGGGAGGTTTAAGTTGGATATTAGGAACAATTTCTTCCCTGGAAGGGTTGTCAAGGACTGGAACAGGTGGAAGGACCATTCCTGGAGATACATAATAGATGTGATGCTGAGGGACATGGTTTAGTGGTGACCTGGCAGTGTTGGGTTAATGGTTAGACTTGATCTTAAAGATCTTCTCCAACCTTAATGATTCTAGGACTCTTGGCTATTGCCAGTGTTTCCCTGCTTATTTCCTGCTGATAGCACAGCTCTGCTTGAGCTAAATTCAAGGGTGATCTTTTCAGTGTGGAGTTTAGAAGTCCTAGCGAAGAAAAAATATTAGAAGAGCCCAGATATAATCAGCTCAGCCTAATCCTTACTGCAGGAGCTGAACATGGATAATCCTTTGTTTCCTTTTCCCTTTCCCTCAGCAATGGCCATGTAACCGAAGCATCTTTCGAGCCCCTGATGGAAAATAGGTACTTAGTAAAAAGTCTGTCTCTCATCTCCCCAAATTAACTACACCTGCTCTTATTCAGGAAAAGTAGAGCCATTAAATCATGAAATTGCTTATGATAAACCCAAAGAAAGCATGAGTGAAGATGTAAACACAATGAAGCCTCAGTGGTGCCAAAATCCCAGCTTATATTACAGCAGCTGATAGCTAGCTGGAAGTCAGCAATGTGATCCATTCAAACAAACAGTTTGAGATGAATATTCAGCTATCTGGCAGAGCATGAATTAAAGCAAATTGCAAATCATGTCAACATCAGTGCAGTTCTCCTTCCCTTAGACCTTTTTCCAGTCCCCAGCCTTATCCACATGGTTTCAGTGGACTCACAAGGTAGGGGATGGAATTCCAGCTGCTAGCCAGTGGAGCCACTTCCACATGCCCAACAGCTTTGGCAGGAGATTCCCCAGGTCACCTGGAAAAGAAGTGGGATTGTCCCTCATTTTCTCAGTACAGATCCCTGGGAGTTGTTCAGGTTGGTTGTGTGTCTCAGCTTCTGGAAAAAAGCCATCTGAGGTTTGGACTTCAGGTTTCTCTTCAGGCTCTCATTGCTGTGCATCACCTGCAAGAAAAGGGTTGGGTTGGGTTAGGTTGTGAGGAGCTGCATGCCAAGCAAAATTGAGCAGTGTTTGGATTTGATGCTGGAGCCAAGGGCAGCTCACACAGAAAATAAGAAACACTCCCCTGTTGAGCAAGATCTGCTTATATGGCTGTGAGCTCTGGAGAATCTGCTCTTGCTGCTCTCAGCCTGCCTCTCTGCAGGGTTTCCTTGGTCAAGGAGGCTCGGATTGATTCAAGGTCCAAAGCTCTGCAGCTCAGGGTTGACAAAACCTGGAATCCAGTGTCCTGGTGTCAGCACACACACTGGCTTTCTGGGATCTTCAAACCACATTTTGCTGGATGACCAAAAATGGAAGGTGGGTCACAATGAGAAACATATGGCTGGGAATGGAATGTCAGACTGAAGGAGAAGAAAGGAGGAGGACTGAGAGGAAAACAGCAGAGGAAAGGAGAAAATGACTCATGATTGCTAATTTAGGCTGTTAGGAAGAATAAAAACAGCTCTCAGCTCTTCTGGTGAGCTTCCATGGGAACCTCAGAAGGCTCTTCTGTTTGTGCCTTCTCCCTCTTGCACTGATTCCCTTTCACCATTGCTTCTGTACTGTGCCAGGCATGAGGTGTGGGTATAAGCTGGAGAGCTACAGATCTGGAGTTATTTACATGCTTTCCTGAGTATTCCAAAGCAATAGGAGCAGGAAGGCAGGAGAAGCTTTTGACTCTGCAGTTCACAGAACTAGCAGAAACAAACAGCTCCTGCAGTTAGCTGCTAATGAGAGCTGACTGAAGGGCACCAGCAGCCCTGCTCTGGGGCAGCTTGGGAGGTCCAGGCCTTTGGGTTTGCTCAAGCATGGCTCTATCCACTGGGAATTTCAGAATGTCCACTTGTCATTCTGACATGGAACTGAGCTCTGGGGCTTTCTGTTTGTTTTTGCAAAACACCAGTGTGTTTTCAGAGGGAAGGGAAATGGCCTTTCAGCAAGCTGGGCTTGGGCAAAAGACAGGACAATGCATGGGCAGAACCCCTGAGAGTACTTGCAAGGTGCCCCTGGCTGCTCCAGAAGACAGTGTGTCCTTTGCTGGTGGCTCCAGAGGGGTTCCTCTGCTTTTGCCACCAAAATCCCTGCTCTCTAGCCTTGGCAAAACTCCACAGCATGCCCAAGGAGTCCTGGCACACAGAGGTGAGATGCTGAATGCAGCCAAGCCAGGGTAGGGAAGGAGAAGACACGTGGACTACAAGGCACCCCCCCTGCAAGGACCATGGAGCTGGGAAAGCAGCTGGCAATGACAGGACTGTGCCTGGAGGCAAAGGTAAGGTGGCTGCAGGGAGCCAAGGGATGTCCCACTGGTGAATTCCCACTGCAGGCTGAGTGCTGTCACTCTTGGGAGGCTATGAGACAGGGACACTGGAGGTAAAGGGCATTTCCTGGCTGGATTGAAGCATTATGGCTCTTCCTGTAGCTTTCCAAACTGCTCCAGATGTAGAAAAAGGGAAAGACAATCCCAAAGAAGAGATGCACATGGTTCACACCAAATTCCCTCTCTCTACAAACAAGGATGCTGTGGAGATGCTGCAAGTACACTGCTGCAGACTAATAACACTTGAGAGCCAAAATCATCTCCCTTATTCTGGCAACATTGCCCATGAACATGAAGGGAACACTGACTGGGAGGGGTCATGTTAAACACAGTGGCTGCACAATTCACTATATGCCAGCCCTGCTCTCATCTAAATCCTTCATTGATTCCACTGAGGGGTCAGCATTGAGCTGATTATTAGTGGTTCTTGTAACTGAGCTGAGATCTTAAAGGCTGACCAGAAAAATCAGGTTACTCCTGGCAGGTGCTTCTCTAGGTGATGTTGGCAGTGTAAAGGCATTTTATCTGTTGAGATAAAGAGGGTAGTTAAACCCTGATGGAAGTGTCACCCTGCACTCAGATCCCTAACTAGAGAACCAGATTGCATCTAGCATGGCTTCTCATTAAAGAGACAATAAACACACTCCAGATTGTGATTTATAGAATTAAATTGCTATGACACTGGCCAAGGTTATGTGGATGTTAACTGCTTTATACAAATGGATGTCTTGGAGCATTCTGAATTTGTTTGCTTTTCAGGGAAAAGAAAAATAGCATAAGTCATCTGCTTTGGACAGCCTATTAAATACTGCAGAGGGCAGGCTGCTTTAAAAATAGCATAAGCTAAACATTGATGGTTTTTAATAAACCAGACTTAAACACTGAGTAAGTTTAATAAAGCAGATACTTAAGAGAAGCATAATGAAAGGTGAAGGTCTGTTTTCTTTTTATTCCATTTCTTAACCTCTACTCTTCAATCCTATGTTTGGGTTGGGGTTTAAAATAAATGATTCTCTTAAATGAAGTAATAAGAGAAGCAGAGTTAGGAGCTGACCTGTGCAGAGAACTTTATTGCAGAGAAACTAACAGGCAGGGAGAAAAAAGTTCTCTTCTCAGCTCCCAAACAGTAAGTGCTAAGACTTTAATAACTTTATTGCCATGCAAACGTTTTTCAGGGAGTCAAAACAGATTAGTTGCAAGAGAAAATATTTAGCTCTTCTACCTGAAGCCAAATGGTGAGCATTTCAGTTAATCTCACTAGATTTATGGCTCTGATCAGAGAGTGTTCCCTGGGATGGTTTGGCACCTTTTTGCTGTAACCAAAGCCCTGGAGGCTGCCCTAAGGCTGGAGAGAGAAGGGCTTGCTCCTGCCCTGCTGCCCTTGCAGTGTGTCTCGTGTCCCTCTGCTTTGTCAGCCTGGCTCAGGGCAAGCCCCATGTCCTCTGCCATGTCTCAGCTCTGCTGTGCAGGAGGTGCATGCCAATCCCTGCCTCTTCTTCCCAGCTTCCACCCTTGCACCAGATAGCAGGCTGGAAACTTGATGATGCATCACTCCATTTGGCACTAGGAATTTCTGCAGCTGCACTTGGTTATTTGTTTTTTTTTGCCAGCACTACCAGGCCTCAGTAAATTTCTGTCTGCGCCTGGTGCTCTGAAGTTTTCAAGCAGAATTCTGTCAAAAAACAACAAAAAAAGGCAATTTCAACATAAAGAGAAGTAGAAAGGAATCATTTTCAGTTTGCTGATGCCTGAAAGAAATGCGAAGAGAAACATTGACCTCTAAAGTCTAGTTTGAACTTGCTTGTGTGTGGACAGTGGTGAAAAGAGTTTATCCAGCAATACTAATGTGTTGTGTGGAGAAGTTCTTCCTTGGGGAAGATTTATTCAAAGTCAAAGTCTGCAAACAATTTCAGTTTGGCAAGTGAAGGAAAAGGTTCTTTGGTTTGTGTACTTGTATACTACCTACTTATGTTTATTTATGACTATTGACATGATCAGGAAGGACTCAGCTAGCACAGCTCTAGAGGTTATAATGTCCAACTATGAGATGCTAGCACTTCAACAGTATGCTGCTGGTAACTATTGGGTTTGTTTCTCCAATTCCCATCATAGCTAAGGGTAAAAATGCAAGCTTTCCTGATGATGATACTGAAATGAAGGCCACTGCCATTAATGGCAGGAGTTGATTGCAGTGGACTCAGAGGACTGGGAGGTGGCAACTGCAAAGGATGCTATGGACATAGCTTGGTTTTGCTTTATTGAAGAGAAGTTGTAGAATTGGAGTTGCTCTCTCCAAGTTTAAGAATGCTGTGTTGCTAAAAGAGGGATGCCAGGGTAGGAAAGAAAGAGAATAACTCTGCTGACAAACATGTTAGTGAGGTTCATCAGCAAAGCAACCCAACACCATGTTCTCATCAACACATTCTTGGGGGAAATCTTGTGGCCTTTCTCCTACTCAGTCTTTTTTTTTTCAGATAAAGTTGCATTCTTTTTATCTTCTGTGTGTGGCAAACCATTTTTCTGTGCTCCTTCTGCTAACAATGTGCTCCAGCTCCCTTCATGTTTGAAGCAGGAGGATGGTTGGACTAGGTGACCTTGCAAGGCCCCTTCCAACCCAAACTGTTCTATTCTATGTGTGTCCAAGATACTGCCTTGTCTTTCCTGAGACATTTCACTTGTTGACTCTGTTACTCCTAATCCATAGAAATAATCTGCAGTTGCCATTTCCATGAAGCTCATTTTAAGGAGGATAAAGGTGCCTGCCAGGCTGATGTGGATCAGGAAGGGATGGTTTTCCTCTGGACAGCTGAGGTGGGTACAGATGGACCATGCCCAGCAAGCTGTGAACCAGAAACCAGCTTGCTTTCTCTTTAGCACTGTAGTGAGAAGAAAAAGAAACCTTTCATGCTTTGCCAGCCACAATGTTGATAGGTAAGTGGGAAATGTCCTGGGGAGTGGGCCTTGCTGGAGAGGAGACTTTGGGGAGCTGTGAAAATGTGAGAGCCCTGCCTAATATCAGTGTCTGTGCTCAGATACCACTTCTGACAGGACTGGCTGTGATAACACGCAGGGATGAATCTCAAGTGACTGTTTATACAAGATAATCTCCTTGCAGAACTTCAGAAGAACTTGAACCCCCTCCCCAGCCTTCCCAGCCTCATCCCAGTGGGAGCTCGTGTAGAATTGCATGTCAGCCTTGCTCTCTGCTGGGTGCATCACTGCAGCTCCTGGATTTGGCATGCTGAAAAGCTCTGCTCGTGGTCCCAAAGCAGTGAACTGTTGAGAAGACTCAGGGCAGAGCATGAGGTGCTCTGAGAAACCAAATGCCATCTATCTCAGGGGGCTCCCTCCCCACTTCTCTGCATGTGAGTACAAGCTAAGATGCCTTTGGTTCTGATTCTTTTGTGGTGTGCATGTAACACATGAATTGTACTTCAGTTGCAGGAGAGATCCTGATCCCTCAGTTGCTGAAGAGGACACGATTAGAGTGATCTCTTTTGGGTACTTTGAAACTTTCTCTTGAGTTGTTTTTGCACAGTCAAGACTGAGAATCTGACCTACTTTTTTTCCTAGTAGTGTGAGAAACCTACAGTTTTCTGTAAAACTTGTGTTTGGGTTTTGGGGTGGGGGTTAACCAACAGAATATGTGCATGACTGTGTAATGCCTTCAGAAAGAACTTGGTCATCCAGCGAGCTATTGCAAATTGCCACTGCTTCCCACATGCCTCACACCTTCTGAGTGGCTGCTCTAAGAGCTCTTGGCAAGGAAAGGCAAGGGCTGTTCCCTGTGAGCCTGGACACTGCATTGGCAGAGCTGGCCTGTGGAGCACACAGCTGCACTGACCGTGCTGTGGGAGCCCAGCCAGCATGGCCACGCTTGCTTTGCAGCTTCCTCCCCTGCTGCTGAGGGCACTTGTCACCTGGCCAGGCTGCTGTGGACACCTTTCCCTCCCCACAGCATCTCCTCTGGCCAAGGACATCTGAAAGCCTCCAGAAAGTCTCAGGATTTTCCACCCATTCATGAGGGAAGATGGCAGTGTCCTGGAACAAGGTGCCCCAGGGAAAGGATGCTCAGGGAGGTTGGAGGCAGCTCCAAAGCAGCTCTGATGCTAACCTGGAAGCCAAGAGCAGTAAAGTCATGTAGATACCAAGCAGGGCTGGGGTTGGGAAGCTGCCATACCCTGGCAGAACAGCCACAGCATTTCTAGCTCAGCCTTTGCCCACTCTTTGGTGCAACTCAGCATGTTCTCTGCAGCAGAGTTGGTGCTCTTGGCTCACTGGCTGTGCTAGTGTTCTTCCCTGCCCACTCCTTTACTTCAACCCCAACTTTTCTGTTCCTCTTCTTTTCCTTTCTAGGCTAGGTTTGTGGTGGGGCATAATGGAATGAGTTAAAAGGTGCCAAATTAAATTAGTTCCTCAAATTTGGAAGAAAGCCAGGCAGGAAATAGCATGAGAGAGAGGGAGGGAGACAGGGAGGATCTGTCTGCCTGTGTGCATGGCTAAGTGGAAACCCTGTGCCCAAACCCAAATGATTAGGAATGTTTGGGATCAATGCAAGACATTTGTGAGTGATTTCTAATACTTCTTCCTGGAAAAATCCTTTCTTTGTTGGTGGAAGCAGCCAGATGTCCAGCATGACTTGAGGGGTTGGTGTTTTGTGTGTTTAAAGCTGTGTTGCAGGAGCTGCCATCTCTACCTAGAGAGCTCTAGGAACTGCAAGAGTGCACAGTAGAAAATCAGGATTCAGCCAAGCCTCCATCCCACTAACTCCACAGTCATGGTCTGCATGGCTTTAGCTCTCCTCTGAGCTTAGGAATGCAGCAGCCATGAGGAAATCTTTCCAGCTACAACTTGCTTTTCCTTTACAAGCTGATCTCATTTCATTTGCTCATGTGACTTCCAGCAAAGCGAACTCTGTGGAGGTTTCCTCTCACTTCATTTCATCCTGAGCTTAAAATAGTCCCAAACCTCTTCTAGGGCTTGCAGCAGCTAAGAGCCCTGGTGCCTTTCAAGTAATTACATCAGGATTAGCAGGAATCTGTGCTCTCTCTTTGCTCAGAAATGTATGGATTTTTTTTTTGCCATAAGTAGATTTATGGAAGAAAAAGGCACATAATTTCTGCTTTGTAAACTGAGTATTTTATTATATTAGGGCCCTGCCAAAGTTCTCCTCATATATTTTGTGTCAGGCTGTTGTGGGAAACAGCACCAAATGGAATCCATGTCTGACTTCTCATGATTGCTAACCTCTGAAGGAAAGGATGGATTGTCCTCCACCAGCTTAGTCTTGGTGCAACACTACAACCTCTACACAAGACTACATTGATTTGCACTCCTTTAGTTGTTACCAGTGGCACACAAGGTATTGAAGTACATTGCTTGTGACATTGAAATGTTGGTTATTGAATGTGTTTGGAATTATTTGAGTGTCTATACCTCTACTGAAGGTCTTTAGAGTGGCTACCTTGCACATCTATTGACTCTAAATTTGTAAGGTGGATCATAGATGCTATATGAGAGATATTAGATATATTGCACACCTTACATCACAATAGATGATAAAGCCAGAAACCAGGAGAAACTAAGTCAATCTCTTGGCCAAGCCAGAGAATAACTGTGCAGCAACATCAGCATTCAAAGTGAGGATCCTTAGACCTTGAACAATTAGCAGTAGTGTTCAATTCTCCATTGGCATCTTCTAAAGGCTTCTTGTTCTGGAGAGAAATACTCAGTGAGACAGCACTAAGGAAGTCTTCTTCAGTGTCTTATTCCCAAATGTGAAGTACTTGGAGTGATTTGACCACAGCTCCTTGGAAGAGTTGATATGAAGAGGTGGGAAAGCCATCAGCACAGCCAGAAGAGTAGTTCTCTTGCTGCTTTCTCCTTCCCATGCTCTTTCCCAGCTTTCAGAGGATCCTAAACACAATCTTGGCAGATGCCTGGGCAGAGGAGCACTTGTTCCCTTAACAGGATTGTTCAGAAACTTCTGGAGTTCAGCATGGGGCCTGAGACTTGAGAGCATCACTTGGGGCCTTGGCTTTTTGCACATTTCTCCTCCTCTTCCTTCTCAGTCACCTTTACCTTTCTTAGATGAAGGTTTCCTTGTGGCCATGGTACCATGGTGTCCCTTTAGATGCACTCCTCGAGGGAACTTCATGTGCAGCAATCAAAGTTCAATGAGGAGAAAGAATTAATCTGCTTTTCATTTAGGTAGGGAAGAAAACTCAGTTTCCTTGAGATTTTACACTCTTTCAACTCCAACTTGGCTGGAGTGAACTTCAAACCTTGTTTGCCAAGATCCAAGCAGAGTGGGGTTTTTTTTATTGCAGAGTTATAAACCAGTGAGGGGGGAGAATTATATCATGGAAAAAAAGATGAAATAGCTTGCACTCCAAAAGTGCAAATAGCATTAGAAAGGAATAAAAAGGTCATGGCTAATATTAACAAGTAATATGAACATTGACACATTCCAACAATGCTTTAAAATGCATTTAAATGTGCATTTTAAAGCATTGTTGGAACGTGTCAATGTTCATGATGCTCCTTCTGCCACAAGAAACAATTTTCCTTCAGTGGAAGATGTCTATTGCCACTTGCAAATGGGTAATAATGAAGGGGAGAACAAATAACATCCATTATCATTCTCTTGAACCAACAACTGGAGCCTGTTTAAAAGTCAAGTGTCTAGCAGTACATGAATTAACTTGACAGCACGAGGAAAATACTGTGGAAACTGGAAAATGTACTGCATAAAGCTGCCTCTGTTCTCCCAGCCCCTATTCCAGTGCATTGGGATAATTTCTATACATAAATGAGGCATTGTGGAATCTGTGTAAATCATTCCTAAGGACTGGGAGCTGTAACATGTAGAGCATGAAGGGGATGGAGCCAGAGGAAAAGCTCTGCAGAAAACACTCATGCTGATGTGATGACTGAGACCTCACCACATAGCTTAACTGTGTGGAGAACAGAAGAAAGGTAACTGTTACAGGAGAGGAATAACAGCTATAGTACAGCTAGATATACAGTCATGATTGGCTGTAAATTTGTGCACCAACTTGAGAGCAAACCAACCTTTTTTTTTTACCTTTTTGTTTTAATATCTGTTTTCCTGTTAGGATTTTTCTCTGATCACTCTGTGTATGGGACAGCAAAATGCTCCTGTAGTTTCATGTGCCTTTGATTAACACTCCATCTGCAAGATGAACAGCATTTAAATTCATTTCTTCAGGTTTTACAGGCAGAGAAGTTTCCTAATGCCTCCTCTGTTCCTAAAGGCAGTGGTCAAGGCAAGAGGAGCCTTAGGTTTTCTCCTTTACAAGAAGAAACCTTGTAGAGGCCTCAGCTGATGATACATCCAAAAGCTTCATACTCAACACTTGGCCAAAATCCTGGACATTCAAACACTCTGCAAGTAAAAGATCTAAATATAAATACAACAATTTCACAGAATCACAGCATGTTAAGGGTTGGAAGATGACCTCTGGAGAAAACATCTAGTCCAACTTCCCTGCCAGAGCAGGAGAACCTAGAGCAACACCAGGATGGATCCTCAGTAAGTTTCAACATAGACTATCCAGAAGCATAAAAATAGGTTGATATTCAGTAAATCAAACCAGTTTTGTATGTTGCAGAAAAAGACTTTAAAAAGTCTGGGGGAAAAAAGAAGGCTAAGTTGGCTTTGGAAAGAGATGGGAGATGCTCAGCAGAGGAAGGGAATGGTCAGGGCAGAAATTGGTCACATTTCTATGGAAGGCTAACTAAAAGGGAGAAGGAATCATTAGTTCATGAAGTTTACTAACCAATGATCTTGTCTGAGGGCTTTCAGATGGTGCCATAGAAACCACTTTTCCTTGGATAGCCTCAGCCACTCTTCCCAGACTGCAGTTGCTGGTGTCAGACATCCAGAGCAGGAGCAGTGGTCCAGTTTGCAGGGGTAAGTATACAGGGACACTTGAGCTGGATTCCCTTGGAGTGACCTGACCTGGGAATTCTCTTCTGGTGCTTTAGTCTCTAGCATGGCTCACCAAAGGCTTCCCTGCTAGCCTTCAAGAACAAGCTCATTCCAAAGCCTTGTCTTGCCCAGGCCATGCAGAAACACCCAGCACTTTCCTCAGCCTTTGGCACAGGATGAAGTCCCAGCAGCCATGGCCAGGCCAGGCTCATTGGAAGCTTCCTTGCTAACAGCCTAATCACAAGCTTTTGCTTGGCCAATATGGAATCTTCATCCTGAAAATGTGCTGGTTAGAACATGGCTCTTGTGCCAGAGACCGGAATGAATCCACTTGCCCTCTCCCTGTCTGAAGGATAAAGAGGGAATTCATGGCAGAGAAAGAAAAGGAATTACCTCAGGCTTACAAGATTTTCCCTTGTTTGAAACTTTTTATATGCCTTATCAATTAATTACCCTCAAGCAATGTTTATCTCTGTCACATTTCAGTGGCAGCTCTGGCTCCTTAGGATTTCTTTCCAAAGTAAATGTTGGAGCCTTTCTTGGGCTGGAAATAGCAGAATAGACCATTTCCATGCAAAAACAAAGCCATAGAAGTCATGGAAACAGCTTTCCCAGAGCTGTTTTTTATTTATTTATATACTTTTGTATTTATTTTTTATTTATATAATTTTTGTATTTATTTTTGTATTTATTTTTGGTATTTATTTATCTATTTTTTTGTATTTATTTATATATTTTTGTATTTATNTGATGATCTCAAAGGTCTTTTCCAACCAAAATGATTCTGTGATTCTGTTCGCTCAGACACTATTTTGAGTACAACTTTTTTGGTTGCTGTTTATCTTTTCTAGATACTTTTTGTATTTATTTATATATTTTTGTATTTATATATTTTTTGGTATTTATTTATACCTATTGCTATGATGTAATAACAACACATGCAAAAAAACCCCCAACCCTTCAGAAACAGTTATTTTTCTTCCACAGCAATGTCTTCATAGGAACAGGATTATCAAGTGCAGCCTATGACCCAATACACCACAGCATCTAAACCATGCCACTCAGTGCCATCCCTCCTGCCCCTTCTCTTCCCAGCAATGCAATGCTAAAGGGCTGAGACCTTGAGCTTGCCACCTCCCTCAGGGGATTGATTGTCCCAGTGCAAGGGAAGCTGGGGAAATAATAACATAAGCATCATCTTTGGTGGCTGTTTTGCCCACTTTGAATGACTTCAGTTCTGCTGCATGGATGGCAGCTCTTGCCACACTGAACTCGTGTGTGTTCCTTCTTCACCAGCCTAGCTTAGCTCCAGGCCTTTCCCTGCTTTTCCTCTCCCATTGAGCCCTAGTGCCCAACCAATAGCTTGAGGAAAAAAGCTCCATTCTTCTTCTTGTCCTTTTAGATCAAAATTTCCTCTAAGAAGGAGTGCTGCTGCTCAGAAATGTATCCTGGGCATTGGCCTGCAGAGCCACTCACAGATGCTTACTAGTATAGCAGAAAGTTATCAGGGCAACTACTGAGTCCAAGACGTTTGTTGACTGACACAAGCTGCATCCTTGCTGCATGGGATGTCCCTCTCCTTGCTGAGGACTCCTGCCACAAAGAGCTTTGCTCTGAGGAGTCACCAGTGCCATGCATCTGAAGCACAAGAGGACAGAGCTCTGGTGGTCTGAGCCTGTTGAAAGCCTTAGGTCAGAGTTTCCATCTCTAAACATTCTCTTGTATGTTTATGCTTTTATACAGCTTGATTTATTGGAGGTGGCAAACACTGTACGCTGACTCTTTTAAAGCTAACTGATTAATTCTTGTTGAGAGTGGAGTGTGCTCATCAGCAATAACTCAGATGACCAGCACATTAGTCCATGGTGGTGAGTTCATCTGCACGATGAGCTCTTGGGTTACAGGGCAGAGAAGTGGCTGTGAATTTCCTCACCTTTTGGGGAATAAAACCACCCCATTTCATCATTATAGTGTCACTGGTTTAAAAGAAGAGATAAAATGTTCCTGCTACCTTTCTGTCTGACTGAAACCACAGACCTCTGGGCCACTCAGTGGGTGTTGGTTCAGAGGTTTTCAGTGTGAAAAGGATTTTCTGTTGGGAGATGGGAGCCATTCCTGCCTCTTAGACACACAGACATACTTTGTGTTTAGGGTAAGACAGTTAAACGTTGGGCTGAAGACACAATAGTAGTAAAATAGCATTTTACTTCTCCTAAGCAGATTGACTCCCTTCCAGTGCAGAGCTTCCTGACCTTGTAGCTAGCAGGAGAAATGGAGGAGAGAATACCTCTTGCTGTTCACTCCTGCCCAGCACAAGATAAGCTCTGAGTAGATCAGTGTCATGAAGTGATAATACAGGGATAAAAAACATTTTTGGGGTGTATCTAGCAACCTAGTGTTTTCTAGTCAAAATAAAACCAGCACAAAACATTGCTTTGAAAATCAAAATCAGTAATTGGTGTTTTGTTAACCTCTTATTTTGAAAAATAACAATTAAACAGTGGATTTTCCTTTTTTTTAAAAATCCATTTATAGGCCTAAGTATGTGATAGTTACTTTATGATCTGTGATCAGCTCACAGGTACAAAGAGTTTATGGCTCTGTAAGTACAGACAATCCAACATCAAAAAGCAAACAGACTTTCACTCTTACACTGGTCTGAAGAAATTTGGTTCCTGGACCCGAAGTAGCAAGCAGGCATGAAATGTGATCCTCTTTAAGGGTGAATTTCAAACCTTTCATGGGTGAATCCAGGAGAAAAATGACCTCTGAGCAGCCAGAAATCCCTGGCTGCCAACTGCTGACATCTGTGCTTCTGGTGATGCTCTGACATTCCTGACAGATGAGGCTCAGCAAACAGAGTGAATTAATCAAGCAAAGGTAATAACTCTGGATTTCAGTTTCTGCAGATGACAGATAGCCAGCAGAAACTGAAGAGAACACCTTGTGCTGTTACTCAGCTCTGTGTGCAGATGAGTTAATAGCTCCAGACTCAGCCTTTCATGCCGTGGTAAGGATGTGTTCCCTCCCTGACCTGCCCTCACATCCTTCCAGGCTGAGATTTTCTCACTCCTGAGGTGTTCTTTACTAACAACCCAGAATTTCAGGGCCCAAATCAAACCTTTCTGGATGGTCAGTCCAGCTCCAGGTGTTACAGCTCCATTTCCTTCTGTTCCTGACTTGCACACTCAAAGAGCTATGAGGAAATCCAGTATACAAACAGCATTTTCCACTTTCTGCTGCAAGGTTTTTCCCTCTCTGCATTTGTTTTCGTGGTAGGATAGTTTCTGGTTTGAATTTGGTGTCTGCCTGAAGGAGCAGAGCTAGGTACTAGTCTGTGATGCCTTTCAGATTTTGGCTGCAACAGAACCATGGAGGAAAAGCAATTGTCCTCCTTTTCCCTGCTCTGAAGAGAAGTGTGACATGAAGCACATGCCTCTCTTAAACACTCTTGCATGTGTGCAGTGTTTTAGGTCACTAAACCCAGCTCTGGAACACGGCTGAGGCAAGCAGTATGGATGAAGGATTTGTCATGAGGGCCAAATTCCAGGCAGAGCTTTCTCCAGAAGGGTTTATTCCTACACATTACTCCTCTTTTCATGTCTCTTTGCTTTTCTGTGCCTAACCACTGGATACTAACAGGATGCAGCCCTGCTTCCCCTCCCTTCCAGTGCAAATGTCCAAAGGATGGAGATATGGATGTCCACATCAAGCTTCCTTTGGCAGCTCAGAGGACATCAGCACTTCTGTGTTTCCAGAATTCCCAGCAATCCATAACTTGCAGTTTCTTTGTTGTGGCCTCAACAGGCACCTGAGCTTTCAGAGCCTTTGGAGCTGTAGTACCTACAAGTATCTCCTACTAGGGGAGGGGCTGGACTTGCTCTTGGGGACATTGCTTTGGGCCATTTCTCAGCTTGGTGCCATGTGTGTGACACCATGGAGTGGCTCCTCATGGGCTGAGTGTGCTACCAAACCCACTAGCCATCATGAGCCAGCACAGGAGGGGCAATACCCAATCTAGATGCACTTGGGGTTTAGAAGCTCATGTTCTGATGTTGCCTTGCAAGGATTTGATACCTGTGCTCCCGGAATTCTCCTAGCTGAGTGTGCCAATAGAGGTGCATCTACCATCTTAGACTTCACAGGAAGTATAGCAACACTCCCTGCTTTCTTTTAAAGCACATTCCCCAGAGAGGTGGAAGCAGTACCCTACTCGTACCTTCTACCCCATGGGGAAAGGTTCCCTGCTTCTACCCTTGCAGCCATGAGGCTTTTGCAAGCAGAGGTTGACATTAGAGTGTGCACAGCAGCTGGATTCAGATGCCAAAGGAAGCATTTCTCCTCTCTGATTTTTGAATGCTACATGAAATGACCCCAGAGAAACAGGCCAGTGTGGGAGAGTGAGGCCATGGAAAACCCCAGCAAAGCAGCAGGAGGATGAGCTGAAAGGATTCAGCTGTGCTTCACTTTGTACTGACAGCTACAGCTACCACCAGAATGAAAACAAACAACTTCCTAATGCTAGTATCTTCTGGAACACCTGGAGTAGATCTGAGCACTTGTGGGGCCACACTCAGCAGATGAAAGGAGCAAATGGAGGTCAGAGCAAGGGCTGAAGCTGAGGACTTTCTCCATCCCAGGTACTGTTCTATTCTTGAAGCAAAGATTGTGTTTATCTTACTAACTCATATCTTTGATGAAAGAAAGGTTGTTATTTGAATTTCAGGTCTTAAGGCTGTCTACTCAAAACAGTGTTAGGAAATGTGGTCCTTGCTCTGTGCTTTGCAGTGATTTCTGGTCTCAGTCTTGGGTGAAGCAGGACATCCATGTGTCTGTGTTAGCAACCTGCAGAAACTAAGAGTCTAGAGTTGATCAGCAGCTCAGGTGTGAAGCAAGAACCATTCCTGTTGTCTCTTAGGAAACAGTGAAGGTTCTGGATCTTTCTGTGGTGGGCAGACAGCTGTAAGCTTAGCACAGTGACAGCCAAAATGACTCTTGTACACCTTGACCTTGATAGCACAACCCCCGCCCTCTCTGCTTAGCTAGAAACCTTGCTCTCCATGGGGACAATAGGATGAATTATATGGCTTTCAACTGTTGAAGAACAGGGGTCCTTTCTGCCTTTAAAAATAGAGAAATTTGGCCCTGAGGTTTCTTATGTGTTTGCCTTGGCCCTGAGAGAAAGGAGACAAATGAAACTCATTTCTGAGAGGGAATAATGTTGCCTTTGCTTAGAAGAAAGTTACCTCCACTCCAAGAAGCTTTCTAGGAGCTAATTATCTCAGCAAGAATAACTATGGTCTTGCTCCTGGTCCTTTAGGAGGGAGCTCTAGGAGCACTGCTGGTTGAAGAATCTGCCATATCATTTTATTGTGCCAGTTGGGATTGCCTGCTGAGCACTTCTAGCTGTCCTTTGAGGAGCTCTCTCTCTCTCTCCTGGGGCTGGGGAATTGCCTTGTGGAGTGAACATAGGAGTTCTGACCCTTCAGTAAATGATTACAGGTGCTATAGGTACTTTTGCCAACTTTGCTCCCAAGGTATAACATGAATAAGAACAAAAAAAATCAGGGTTAATTCTGATTTTTCTTATACCAATCATCTAGTGACATGCATCCATCAAAAGATCCATTCCTCTCCCTGAGCCCAGGCTAAACCCAGCAGTCTATTGCTTGCTTGCTTCCAGTATTCCTGAGAGGAAATGCATGTTGTGGAATGAGCTATAACATGCCTGGTTATTGAGGTTCCTGACTGCAAGGCCTGGCTATGTTATTCTTGCAAATTTCATCTCCAAAAGCTGAAGGTCAATTTCATTTAGCCCAAATTACAACCTCTAGAATTTCCCTGTGAACAAGAGAGGCAGCAGGGTGGATGGAGCAGTCCCTCTGTTATTGCTGGCATGCTCAGAGTTCTTTCCTAGAAAGTTCATGTCCTTCTTGCTGGTAAAGGCTGCTTTGCCCCAAGCTGTTAGCTCTTGCAGTTAGAAACCAGACCTTTAATGGTGCTACCTGGGGCCATGCCAGGGCCTGGCCAGGGGGGAGAGGTGTGTGTGAGCAGCCTGGGATGCATCTGTTAGCCTCAGCACTGGCAGCTGGGCCAAAGAGACAGAAAGCACTGTGTACACACCTCTGACAAGCACCCCAGTATATAAATAAGTAAATAAATCTGTATTTATCACAGATTTTCTTGTATCTGCCTGCAACTGGCTAAAGGACTGCTAGCATAGAGTGGCACCAGGAGTCAGTCAGCCTTGGGTACGAGATCTGTTGCTTTGCTCTTTAGCTCTACTGAGCTTCAAGTAGACACAGGAATAAATCACCTATAAATAATTTGGGAATATCTAAATATTCATGTTTCAGCTCCTTCAGTTGTTGGTTGTTTTTTCTTTTCCTTAAACCATATCCATTTCTTACTCATCTGGGCCAGTGATGCTGTCTAGAAGGATTTCCCAGAGCATCCTCCTTCTCCACTGACTACCTCTACAGATGATGTAGACTTGTCATGGTATTTTCTGGTTATCTCTAGATGAAAAGAGGGTGTATGGAAGTCCTGGTAGCAGCTAGGATAGGCAATTCCATGTTGTCTTTATTAAACCCCATTCCAGGGGAAGTTTATACCATTTGAGCTAAAGCAGTGACTCCAAGTTGAGAGCTGCTGCAGACTCCAGTGCTTTTCAGCTGAGTTATTTCACTTTCACCAGGGTTGATTTATTTGAGAAAGCAAAACCTTTCCAGGTTATTATTGTGGTAAAAGGAATGGAATCTCACATTATGTTAGATATGATATTGTATCTGATTCTTTTTTCTCTACTTCAAGTCCTGCTCTTTACAAAAGTCTTCAGTTTTAATTGGCTCCAAAGAAGAATTTGCCCACATTGAAGTTATCAAATCTTGAAGCAGAACAGATAGGAGTAAAGCAAATTATCTGTGTTTTATTTTTAGTGGGCCAAAATGATGAGAATAGAAAAGGCAGAAAGATTAACCCAAACTCTCTAACAATTTAACTTCTCAAAAAAACACCAAGATTAGGACTTTGAAAAGCATCCAAGTAATAAATCCACAGAGTGAAAACACACCATTTAAACAAGTTTGTTAGAGAAACACAAGAGCTGATGGGCAGAGATGCTAAAAATCCTTCAGCAGCCTCTGGTGTCTGTGGCCTTGCAGAGAAGGTGTTCAGAGGCAATAATGAGCTGGTTGGATTCTCTGCTGCCAAACCTGGTGAGATGCGGGGGCAGGGGAAGAGAGGTGGGAAGAGAAATGGTTCCAAGCTGCTGCCTGCAAGCAATAAAAAGCAAACTCTGAGCCTCGAGAGAGATCAATCTGCCTGATGCAAGGGTCCTGAGTGAAGTGGCAGAGGAGCCAGGCTCAATGGGCTGCTGGCAATGCTCTGATGAGCACCCCTGTCCCTGCAGAGGGGCCAAGCTCCAGGCTGATGCAGTAGGGCTTCCCCAGGCAGGCATACATCACTCTGTGGGGCAGGGAAGGGAGCACAGGTCTGGAGACAGATCCCACCTGGGAGGGGATGTTCCCTTGCTGGAGCTGCTGCTGTCAGGCACAAACCTAGCTGAATGTCAACATCCAGGAGGTTATGAAGAGCTTTCTCAGCAGCTCAGTTCCTGGGCTTTGCTCAGAACCAGAGCTGCTGGCTTTTGGGGGGCAGGAGGTGTCACTTCCATTCCTCTCTCACCTGGCAGATGTCACTGGAAGAGAATTCCATCTCTTGTGAATACAAACAGAGCTGTTTACAGATGCTGAGTAAGCTCTTCTTTTGCAAATCAATTCAGCAGGGAGAATGAGCTCAGCTTTGCTCTGAGATGGCTGGTTGCACCTCAGGATGACAGAAAGCACTGCTCCAGCAATGAGCAGCTCTGAGCTGGGGCTGAGCTGGCAGCAGCAGTTTGGAGCTTGCTCCCAAGGGACACCTTTGGAGTCACCTTCCAGAGCAGGGGTGTGTTGTACAGAGCTGTGGATCTTTTCCCTGTTTTCCTCTCAAACCACAACTCTCTACACTCATTTTGTGTAATGAAGCAGAAGGAATCAGGCTCCTTTCCATCTCTCTCCTGCTGTTTCTTGTTGTGCTTCTTGCTGCCTCCACAAACCTGGCCTGATGGGTAGCAAAAGGAGCTGTGTGCTTTCTCCTGTGTGTGTCATCTCCAGTGGATGACAAAGGAGATTTCTTTGTTATCCTTCTTCCTGTTAATACTCCCATTTTTTTTTCCTTTGTCATATTCACATTTCTTTTGGGAATAACTAGATGGAAGGGCTTAGCCATGAGGCACCTATTCAGAGCCAAGTGAAGCATCCCTGAACGTGGCATCACATTTTCTTCTCCTTGTATATTTAGCCTGTGTGCTTGACTATCCCTCTGCAGTTGCATGGCTAGCACACCCTGACCAAGCTGTTAACTGATTGACTGGCACAGCAGAGTCACTTCTCCTCTCCATTTTCCACACTGCTGGGCTGCCAATTCTCACACCTCAGGGGTGACTCCTTCTACTTTGTCTTGCTTGAGCAAAATTCCATCAGTCTTTCCAAACTGATGCTTGCACCCAGGCATTTCTGAGCTCACTGGGCAAGGTGCTGGAAGGTGAAGGAGATCCCATATGACACAGGCCTGCTTGCCAATTATTCCTGGAAGTGCTTCTCCAGGCAGTCCCAGTGCCACTTGACTGTCCTAGCCTCCTGACTGCTCTGCTTCATCTCCATTTAGTTCCTATAATGCTTCTCACAACAACAGGGATGGCAAAGGAACGAGGATTCCCTCTTTTGACCTGTCTGCTGTGGTGTTGGGATCTCCTGGATGGGTTATTTCCAGGTGCTGCTGCTAGCTCTGGCCTCGTGGCTTCACCAGCCTGCTCAGGCACTCCAGGGCATCACAGAGGTTTGCTATTAACATAAACCACTCAAGACCTTGTACTTCTCTAAAAACCTTCCTCAGTGTGAGGGCAAGTACAGATCCCCAATGCCCTGCAAGAACATCTTGGGTCAAAGATCCCATTAAAGCCAATGGGAGTCCTGGGGCTAACCTGTTCACACAATGCCCTTAAAGTCTGGGGCTGAGTGGCTAACCTCTTCATATTTGTAGGTGTTTCAAGAGCATTCTTTTAGAACAAAGCCACAATCTTTTGCAGGGAACTGAAGAACTTCAACGCTTTTTCTTTCAACCCTCTTTTCCTTTCTCTTTCAAGCATCCCACCTGGATTAAGCAGGAGACACTAGAGGGATCTCAAGCTCCCACTGCTTGAAGGACAGAAAACAGAATCCAGCTACAAAGATTTGGTCTCCATCCCAGACACTTAGGCTGTTAAATGAGTCAGGAGGTTACAACTGAAGAGAAGGGAGCCCCACAGCAGAAGTGTCTCTTGCCATCTGCTCTCTCTGGAAGGTGCTGCTGTGCTCAGACAGCCAGGGCAGGAGATGTGCTCATTGCTGTTGAAGCAGATGGATGGGGACAGGAGGGGACACAGGCATTTGTAGGCTTGTTGAAGAGGGCAAAAGTCATGCCTTTAGGGACTTGCTTCCCCCCAAATGTTGGCTCCCAGTTTCAGCAAGACGTGACCTGAGGCACTAACACTTCCCTCCTGACAGGCTATAGAGTTTCTGTGTGATGTGGCTGAGGAGTGTGGGAGGTCTAGGAGCTGGGAGCAAAGGTCTAGGAGCCACTCAGTCACTCTGTCACTTAGGACAAGTTACTTGATCTGCAGCTAAAGAAAAGTGGCTTGACACCAGGATTTCATGCAGTACAGAAACCTGACCTGGAACAAACTTCCCTGAGCTCACTGGAGAGGTCAGCTGTTAAATCTTCAAATGTCAGCTGCAAAAATCATTAGGCCATCTCTCAAAGCCTGTCCTATCTCTGCTTTTCCATAGGAAATGCAGGGTTTATAAGACACAAGCCATGTTTGTGGGCATGGAGCAGGTAACTGAATAGTGATTCAGCTTTTGTCATTGCTGTAACTCTTGGTGATCAAATCTGGTGACTTAGAACCATGTCAATGTAACACTAGATGCTGCTCCTGAAAGCTTGTGCCTGTGCAGGTGTTACAGGTGGCTAAAGCACATCACTAACAAACCTCCTTCAGCATTGCATTCAGCACGTGGAGGATGCAGTGCTGTATATGCTGGAAAAACACTTCTGCAGCCAGCCAAAGTGTCTAAATACATGTCTGTCTCCAAAGTGGTGATGGAGTTGGAATGAGGGGAAACTCTGGGGACTGTAACCTGCTCTAGCTTGCTGGTCCTTCTGGAAGTCATATGCCAAGCCAGATATGATACAAAAGTCTTGCAGCTCGGTGCCTGGCTCAGCCAGACAAAGCTGCCTGCCTGCCCTCCTCTTCCAGGGACAGGTTTGCTTCCATTTCCCTCCATGAGGTAGTTCCTGAGGCTGCAACAGGGAAAGGATTCCATGGGAATGTGACTGGGTGCTGGGAAGGGTCTTTGCAACCAAGCAGAGAAGGAGGTGCTGGATTCATTGGAAAACAAAAGCTGATATTTTGAGGGAATCTACAGCACAATCTGTGCAGAGCCTTAATTCCCCAAATCCATCTGTGCTTTCACCAGGACAGTAAATGAGTGGCCCTAGCAATGCCCCAGATGGCAGAGCAGGAGGCAGAAAAGGATTGCTTGTTTTATTAACTCGAGCTACTGGGGGGAAGGCATAATCCAACCATCCTAGATTGAGGACAGAATAAAGGGTAACAAATCCAATTAAAATCTCTGTCATGAGAAATCATGACAGAATGATGCTCCTGAGAGCTTTTCCTCTTGCTGTGGGAGGTGTGGAGGAAGCTTGGGGGTAAAGCTGAAGGAAGGAGTCTTGCCTCCCAAATGGGAGAAAATGAACTAATATATTTTGCCACTAGGAGCAAAGCCTATTTCATCAGGCTAATAACAACTGGAGATAAAATGTGCTGTAAAGCTGTAGCTCCCATTTGGTAGCCTCTGAAATGCACTGGTGGTGTTCTCACAATTCAGCTTAAAATGAACCAGGCTGTGTTTAGTTTACAGCAGACATCAACACATAAAAAGGCACTTGCAAAAGCTGCTGGCAGTGAGGAGGGGAGTGCTTGTTTATCCATCAGACAAAACCAAACCATGAGAGATATGTTAGCCAGAATAAAGGCATTAAAACAGCTGACAATTTATGAGGGGGAATCTCTCTGTGATGGGATGAAGAGTTAAATGAGACTGAAGCTCATTGCTGCTCTTTTTGTAGAGTAGCATATGTAGCTTTCATTTTACTGTGATTTCTGCCTGGTATATCTGCTGTAGAGCCATGTACTTCAGGGATGAGTGACATCTGGTCGAACCCAGCACCCTCTCTATTAAGATTGATTGGGACTAGTCAAAACAAGGCAGATTGGACCATGTAAATCTCTTTAATGATTACAAGTTCAGCTGATGCAGGATGGATGCCAAATGTTAGCATTGTGCTCAAGGAACACTTTATTTGCCTGATGGATCCCACAACAGAGCCACATGAAGCAAACAAAAGTGATGCCCTTTGGCCTCCCTTTGCTTGCATGGAAAATGGCTGCTGGTGCTGCAAAGGTTTTATCTTGGTTTACTCCCCTAGCAGAAAGCAGACATTTTAGCTGAAGATTTCCTTACTTATTGAAAACAACTGTGCCAAATTGAAGCAGAAAGCCAGTTGAACTCCCTCATGCTGTTTCATACCTCTGTCTGCAGTCAGAGCTGTGTGATCAACAGCACTTGAGTTGGGCTGGACAGCCCCCAGAAGAGCAGACACGATGGAAATCAGAGAGGATCATCTGAGAGCCATGTGGGGAGGGAATTGTTTGGAAAGCTACAGACCTGCACATGTGTTTTGTGTGCAGTGTTTTCACATGTGGAGCATGGACGAGGAGACTGTAAGGTCTCCACAAGCTAGGAGATAAGAGATATGCAGGCATCACAGCAGAACTTGCAGTAGGATCTCCTGAGCCTGGGAAGGATGCTGTGCAGGCATTCTCCCTCAGCTGGGAGGGACTCAGTGCTTTCAGGAAAGAGCATCTCAAAGGAAACAGTACATTTCAGGCAGCTGAAAGGTGCTTAAACCATCCTCATGCAGTGCAGAGTGCTCTCTTTGGTGTTAACAGGCCACGGTTTGAGTCTAATGCCACGAGAACGTGGCCTAGAGCCATTTGAAGGAAACATTGCTAGGAAGAGGAGGAGGAGGTGTAGGCTAAAAGAAGGAAAAATAATAAACCTAAGGGAACTGTAAACAATCTGCTGAGGAATAGATTGGAAATGTTATGCCCTGAGTCACTTGAGCTGCATAGAGTTGTTGAACGTGCTGATGGGGAAGAATCTCCACACTGGCATGAGAGTGACCTGCCAGGAATTTTCTAGCTGTGATCTTTCTTCAGACCATAAAGACTGGGTCAGCTCTACAATGGGCAACACTCTTCCCCTTTTCTTTCCTCTTTTTTTCTTGCATTTTTAGCTTAGCTTTGACACTAGGCTCTGAAGCAAGTGCTGAGAGGGAGTTCTGGGGAGAGCTTGCAGCCAGGACAATGTGCAGAGTTCTTGTGGCCACAAGGAGATAATGTCAAAAGTATGGAGCCAGACTCCTTTCCGTGGTGCCCTGTGACAGGACAAGGGACAATGGACACAAACTAGGTCCTTTTGACCCAAATAACCTTTAAACCCAACTCAGCAGTGACAAGGTCAAATGGTACCAACAGTGTCATACCATAGTGGCTACTCCAAAGCAACATCAGAACTACTTGTTAAAGTGACTTTGGGCTTGCACTCAAAACCCTTGTAAGAAACCATTGACAGGTAGGACATTAAGGGGCTGGCCAGGCAGCTTTCTGGGCAAAGAAATCAGGAAGAAGCAATGGTGGGTCCTGGTGTGCAGTGTTTAAACAACTTGAAGACATTTGAGCGATTGATTGAAACACACCAAATGCAAAGTGAAGGTAGAATTAGTTAGGAGTGTGTAACTTGTAAATAATCCTTGAAGGAAAAGGACACGCAGGGGAAATATTTGCCTATATGAGCATCTTTGATCTGATGTTTCATCTCCTCACCACTACTGAAAGCTGAGCTGTCAGCACTGGCTGCTCAGCACTGTTCCTGGGTGCTAATGAGCAGAGCAGAGCCAAGTAGTTTATACATCAGTTTAGGAATGTGCTTTCTGTTGGTCTAAAATGACTCATATCATTTGAACTAGCAGTTTCTTCCCAAACCCCCAGGAGAGTGCAGAACAAGGCATGATACACATATTATCAAAGGGCTCTGAATTCAAATACCCTCCCTAGCTATGGGTACAAGAAACCTTGCCACTGATGACATGTGAAACCAGGAGGGCAAATATGTTATTTAGTAGTTAGAAGTTCTGTTTCCCCCTAAAATAGGAGGATACATAGCCCTTTTTGGTTGCTTTATGATGATTGTTTTCACTAACCTTACATAATCCCTTCCACCAGTGCCTATGTACCTCAATGTCTAATCCAGAGGGGTAAGATAAACAAGCCTGTCTTTTCATTCTGAATTCATGGCTTCTCTCTTTAATCAGGCATTCCTTGTTGTTGCAGGATACCTCAGGAAAGCTTCAGCTTCTTTCCAGCTAGTTTGTTTTCACTGGTATTTAGTCATTACTGAAATCACCCATTAGGATTTACTCAAGCCTCATTTCCTTGCCTTGAGAGGAAAGGGAGGGATGTGTGGCTCCTCTGCAGCAGGTAGAAGGGATTGTGCAGGAGCATGGCAAGACTACAAATGGTAGTGCTGCTCCAGCCCAAGAGCTGCAATCTCCTAGAGAGGAGCAGACACAAAGGTTAGTGTTGCACAGCTGAGCTGTGGGGATAAAACTACCTTTCCAAACCAGACCTGGCTGGTTTTCCCTTCCACCAGTGCCAGTTCTGGATAGCCCTCAGGAACTGAGGAGCCAGCAGCTGCCATGCAAGTGCTGTTTGCACAGGTGGTTAGCCTCCTGGGACACAAAATGTTTACCCTCAGATCAATTATTCCCAGGCTGTCTGTTGAATGTCTGCTAGTTTCGATAACAAAAATATTCTTCTAGAAAACTGCTGATGCAACATTTAGCCTCCTATCTTTATGGGACTGCATTTTAGGGGATTATTTTCCTTTTTTTTTTTGTAAGGATAGAGTGAGCAAAGGTACTGGAGGAGCTGCCAGGACAGTAAAGTACCAGACCAGTTGAACTCTATCCCACATTTCCATCACTCTCAAGGTAAACAAGATGAGAGACCCTGTGGGGACCTAGACTGGTTTAATTTCAAGTGTGGTGTGGGCTTCTGCACAATGAAATCCAACCATTCCTTCTTGCAGCTACCAAGAGACTTACCTGTCTCCTGCAAAAGCCTGACTCATGTGAAACTCTGCCAGCAGCTCCAGACACTGCAGAGAGTCTCCTACCACACACAGAGAGCTGCTGCAAAGCAAAGCTGTAACTTTTACTAGCTTGTCCCTCTGCAAAGCAATGCCTGCCATAAATCCTCTGGGATTTCCCTAAAGAAGCAGATGTGGAGGCCAGAGCAGGCCTTAAAAGGAGGCAATGCCTCCTCTTTCCACAGAAATCCATCCAAGCTGTAAGGGGAAAGTCTCCTCTGGAGCAGCCTGTTCACCTTCTGCATTGTGTGCTTCTCTGCAAGCCTTCCCTTGTAAGAGAAGCACATCTCCTGAAAGAAAAACAACATGCAAGATGAAATTGCTAGCTCACCTATCTAAGGAGGAAATCCAGAAAAAACCCACCAAACTCTAATTTGGGACCTCAGTGCCCCAAATGTACAGATTTGGGGTCCTCAGTGCTGATTGCAGAGCACTTGCATTGCCAATTCTGTGCAGTTCTGAGCAGCACTAAGCAATCAAGCAAATGCCACCCACCAAGTGCAGCAGCTCAGCTCCTCTTGTTACCTCAGGTAACCTAGAACTGCTCCCTAACCTAACTGTTTGTTTAACCTAAAGAATAATAAGGATCCAGTGCTGCCAATTTGTCATGTGGGAGAAGTTATTCAGTCCCTTCTAAAGAGCTTGTGGGCCCAAAGCATAGGAGAAAGTGTGAAAGCTAGCAGTGAGAAACAGGAGAGCCCCAGGAAAGGGGAAATGGAGGCAGGAAACTACTATAAAAGTCTATGAACATCTCCAAGGAGAAACCCAAGTTGTTATTTGAAGGTGTGCAAGTCTCACCACTTGTCTTGGCCCTGCTAGGTTACAACATTGTGTACAAGGTGTCACAGGCACATGGGGTGGTGATGGACATTGCCTGCCTCTGGATGCACCTCTGGCACTAGGTCCTGGCTGGGGAATTGCTACAGGAGACAGCTTTGCTTCTCTGGGCTCCTGGAGACTGAAGCTTGTGCTGTTGTCACTGCACTGCACTGGTTTCTCCTGCTCATTGCTGAGATCCCAAATGTCCCTTTGCTTGGCTGGAACTAGGCTGGTATGGACTGGAGAAGATTTGTGATCAGCAGGGATGGGTGGAAAGCATGGGTGAGGAGCAAAGAAGCCCTACAGAAAGGAACAAAAAAAGACTTTAAAATGATTTGAGGGTGGTTACTTCCCTCATACAACAAAGCTGAAGAACCAGTGCTGGAACTTTCTGAGGCTCTTGGTGTGAAGCCAGCATAGAGAGATGGCTAGAAATGCAGAGAATGATTCTGTACTGTTATTAACCCAAAACCATGTTATTCAGATACAGGCAAAGGGGAAAAATCTAGGGGCTGTGCTCAGCTAGTTAAGGGATTGGCACATACCCTTCCCTGCTAAAGGCTAACTTAGAAGAGATTACCTTCTGCAAATGCACAGCACTTAGGAGCTCACAGTCATTTCATGGACAGTTATTCTTTCCTTTCTGTTCAGATTCTGTGTGAATGAGAATTTGAGGAGCCTTTGGCAAGATAGAAAGTGCTAGCAGCACCATAACATTCGTGGTCACATCCTAATGTCTAAAGAGAGCCTAATCCTGCATCCTGCCCAAGAATCTGGTCTTTGCTTTTAGGCAGAAAGTGTAAAGGAGCTCAAATGGTAATGTTTGCCTTACAATATTTTGCTTTCAGGCCAACTCCCTTCTCCCAAGGACCCATCCAAGGCAGTCCTAGAGGTCACCTAGCTCCCTGACTAATCTTTTCCTTCTGGACAGGGCTGAGTGTGTGGTTTCCAGGTCAGACAAAGCACATCCCCCAAGGAGAAGGATTCCACTGATGGATTTCCTGTGCTTTCCTATTGTCTAGCAGTGTCTGGGAGCTGATGTCAGTACTGTGCCTAATTATCATCAGTCCACAAATTGTACTTTTTCAAGGCTAAAAAAGTCTCTCTCAGAGTGTTGTTTGGTTCACATTTCTGAAGCAAAGCTTTTTGCTGCTGGTTTGGGTAGTGATGGCTTTGCTTTGGGTAGGTCACAGTTGGAAGCTCACCCTGCAATCCCATGAGGTGAAATGACAATAATGTCATCCAGTGTTCCTCTGGGTTAGTGAGTTGTATGCAGTCAGCAGCAGCTCTGTGGCAACTGGTCCTTTCTTATCATTTTCATCCAATTGCTCTGTAAAAGAAAAGCCTGAAGCATCACTCTTCCACAACTGAACTATGGAGAGAGGCATTTTCTCTTCCTGCTGTGCCCACCTAGCACCTTCCCACTGTTCTCTAGCCCCTACAAAGCTGTAAAGGCTTCACAGGGTAGGGACTGGAGCAACAAAGCTTTGAAGATGATTGATTTTCTTGTCTGGCACGTTGGCTCTGCCTGAGGTTGCTTGTAGCATCAGGAAAGTAATTAAGAGCTGATTTTCAACACGAGATCTGTCAGGGCACTTATGAAATGTTATCCTTCATCCTGACAGAAATGCACAAACAGGGACTGTCATTTTTCCTCAGCATCCATTATGTGCTTGGCTAAGCTAGAGCAAATGCAGCAGCTGCCCACTCCTTTATGCATCCTCTAATTGCACAGGCAGCCAAAGGAGCTGTAGCCTGACAGTCAAACACTGGGCTCCCAGAGCCTCTCTAGAAGCATTTCTAATGAGCAGCTCACATGTTGGTCACATAACCAGCATGAAGACTGAAGTGGGACTTGGGCAAACACATTTGGCTCTGCTGCTGGTTAGTTAGTGACTGGGCTAATTTGGCTGTGCCCAGTTCTGGGCCTGCCCTTGAGGAGGCAATTTGAGGGAGGTCCTGGGTGCTCTGGAGCACTCACTGCTGCTTGATTGACACAGTATCACAGTATGTCAGGGGTTGGAAGGGACCTAGAAAGATCATCTAGTCCAACCCTGAAAGCTTGCTCCCTTCACACAGAATCACACAGGTAGGGGCTGGCAGGGACCTCTGCAGATCATCTAGTACAACCTCCCTGCCACAGCAGGAGAACCTGGAGCAGCTCACACAGGATGGATGTGTCCAGCTGGCTTTGGAATAGCTCCAGAGACTCCAGCACCTCCCTGGGCAGCTCCACCATCCTCCAAGGAAAAGAGTTCCTCCTGATGTTTAGATGAACTTGGCTGCTAGTTTGTGCCAATTGCCTCTAGTCCTGTCCCTGGGCACCACAGAAGCCTGGTCCCATCCTCCTGAATCCCAGCCTGGAAGGACTGATAAGCATTGATAAAATCAATACTTAGATACTCAGTACTTATAGATACCTACATCAGTATCAATATAAATACTTATAATACTCAATACTTATAAATACTTAGATACTCAGTACTTATAGATACGTAGATCAGCATCAATATAAATATTTATAATACTCAGCTCAATACTTATAAATACTTAGATACTCAGTACTTATAGATACATAGATCAGCATCAATATAAATACTTATAATACTCAATACTTATAAATACTTAGATACTCAGTACTTACAGATACCTAGATCAGCATCAATATAAATATTTATAATACTCAGCTCAATACTTATAAATACTTAGATACTCAGTACTTATAGATACATAGATCAGCATCAATATAAATACTTATAATACTCAATACTTATAAATACTTAGATACTCAGTACTTACAGATACCTAGATCAGCATCAATATAAATATTTATAATACTCAGCTCAATACTTATAAATACTTAGATACTCAGTACTTATAGATACATAGATCAGCATCAATATAAATACTTATAATACTCAATACTTATAAATACTTAGATACTCAGTACTTACAGATACCTAGATCAGCATCAATATAAATATTTATAATACTCAGCTCAATACTTATAAATACTTAGATACTCAGTACTTATAGATACATAGATCAGCATCAATATAAATACTTATAATACTCAATACTTATAAATACTTAGATACTCAGTACTTACAGATACCTAGATCAGCATCAATATAAATATTTATAATACTCAGCTCAATACTTATAAATACTTAGATATCTGGATCAGCATCAATATAAATACTTATAATACTCAATACTTATAAATACTTAGATACTCAGTACTTACAGCTACGTAGATCTATACGAGTTGGAGGAAAAGAAGGGATCTGCTTTTTGACTCTTGTTCTTTAAGGATGTCAGAGGCAGTTGAGGGATAAGCAGTGAAAGGAAAAGGCAATTGCCTCAGACAATTTCTGAAGGCTTACTTCTCACCATGCTTCTGCCATGTCTGCTGCAGAGACTGGGAAGGAGTTGTCTCAGTGATTTGGGGCTGCCAAAAAAGAAAGAGTCAGAAACCCTTAGGGATAAAAGCCTTAGAACAAATATTTTTCTTCCTGCAGTGTGGCATGGTCAGGGCAGGATAAGGAATGTTTGTGAGGCTCCTGCAGAACCAAGTGTGCCTTATGGGCCCTGCTGATGGGCTAGCTTGCTTTGTGCTCTCTCTCACAGGGTCTATGGCCAGCTCCCCAGATGAAATGAGAAAGCAGACTAGATTGCTGGGAAAAGCACTGTAGCCAGGCTGTTGATACCAGCACTTAGTGAAGCAAAAGACATCAAATCATTTTTGTGCTCTGAACTGGAGTCAATTGTACAAGAATTTGAGTCTGGAAAGATCTATGTCTTCATTTATTGCTCTTCTTGCAGGCCTGGGGGCATGAATACCAAAGACAATGGGAAGAGGTCTGAACTTTCTGTAGCTAAAAGTGCATTGGAAACCAAACTACATGCAATAGCTTCAGAGAAACAAGAGCTGGCAGCATTTGAGAGACCAAATGTGTCTTAGATATTTTGCAAGCATCTAGAATAGTTGGCCAGATGAAGAATTTCAGGGGAAGAGAAGTGCACCATCAAAGATAACTTGCAAGAGGATGGAGAGCTGGAGCACTAGGCTGTTAGGTAGACATTGCTGAGAGCTGAATTGCTAGAGGTGAGGGCTGATTAAAGCTAAACACCTTGGAGAAAGCAGTAAGCAACTGGGAAGGGAAAAGAATTAAGTCACTGCTCACAAACCACTGGGACCAGAGCTCCTAGCCTGGCAGCTTCCAGCTCTAACTTCCAGCTTGTTGGCCTTTTCCTTTTGCAATGTTTCTATTATTGTGATTTATAAATAGAAACCATCCAGACCCAAAGTGTTCTCCAGAAAGGTTTCATATTCTTGCCAGTGTCTTTGTTATGTGACATTTGCTGCAGTGGGGGCTGGGAGAAAAGACTCTTTTAAAAGTCCTCTCTATTCTAGCCTATCTTCCTTCCTTCTGTGGTCAAGGAAAAACCCTTCCCTGAACAACAAATGTATCACAAATACCTTCAAATCTGTAAAATCTGAGGATAGCTAGTGGCAGAGTCGAGCTGGTGATGGTTTTGTATGAGCATAATCCCTTAAACTGCCCATAGTCTGACCACTGTCATCTTAGAATACAACTTTTTTTCCTTTTCTCCTCCTTGAGAATACATTTTTGAGCTTTTTTTGCCTCCCTTTAAGGGACAGATGAGTTCATGAACTTCACTGATAAACAAGATTGCTCCTATCTGGATTTTTGCTTCCCTTTCCAGAGTTTTGCTGAGACATCTGTGGTTTGAATCTTCATGATTTTGGACATACACTATTCAAACTATTCCTTTTTTTCCTAATAAGGCAAAGCCATTCCTACTCAGTAACTCTCATAAACATTTGCATGAAGTGAATTGTGTGCTTGAGCTGGGGCCTCCAGCATCTCCTGTTTGGTACCCTAGAGCTCATCAAAACAAAGACAGAGCCAATCTGTGCCTGTGTGGGAGCAAAGTGCTGCTCTGCTTCCCTCACCCAAGCCTCACAACCTCATGGGGAGGAGAGCATCTGGGTGCTGCCTGCTCTGGAGCCAGCCCTGGCTGAGGAGGAATGCTTTTTAGGATGCAATGAAGTAGTAAAGTGTGAGAAAACCCTATCTATAAAATAGAAATAGCTTCTGAACAGCTCAAAGCATTTTTGGCTCCCATGCTAACCAGAAACCTGGTGAGACTCTTCTCTGCTTTCTCTGCCTCTCTTTGCTCTCTCTTGGCAAGTGCTGAGCACTGCAAGGTGTGAAACAGCAGAGGGAAGGCAAATAGCTCTGCAGTCCTG
This sequence comes from Bucco capensis, assembly GCA_013396975.1. NCBI lineage: Eukaryota > Metazoa > Chordata > Aves > Piciformes > Bucconidae > Bucco > Bucco capensis. Next base: position 599,168 of record VWZO01007368.1, read on the forward strand.
CAGCAATGCTGAGAGCACAGGGAAGAGCACAGGGATGGGATGTGGATCTGGAATGTACTGTCCAAACTCCATCAAAGCTACAGGAGGGAAGGGTGCCTGAGATGACTTAGATTGTGCTTGCTCAAGTAACAAGCAATGCCTGGGAAAGGGAAAGGGCTGCAGAGATTTTGGGGGTTTCTTGTAGGTTTTTTCCCCCCTAGCATATGGATGTAGAAGCACTTAGGCTAGGTCAGTGTCCTTTCCTTTAAACTCTCACCAGTTAAAGGGTAAACACTGCTGAGGGAAAGAACTCCTCTCCCTGCCTTTGTGTGCTAGGAGGTTGTATGAACTCTTCCTCTCTCCTCTAGCTCTGCAAAGCTGTCTCCCTCACAGTGAAAAGCTGCTCAAGAGGAAGGTGAGGAAACCTCCCCCTTGGTAGCAGCTGATTTCTTGGTGTTAGGAACAGCATCTGACACAACTCTGAAGAGCATCAGGCAGAGGATCTGCAGTGTGCTGTGCGATTGCTACAGTTCCTTTGGCTGCCAATGGAGCCACCTGCCTCCAAAACCATCTCCTTGCCCATTGCTCAAGTGGGTGGATGGTCAAACAGGCTGTGAATCTCTGACAGGAACTCATGGCATCTATCCTGAGCACCTCCCTGCAGCCAAGGATAGGACATTGCCAAGGATAGGATGTGTGCCATAGTCCTGCTTCTCTCACTGAGCTGATCCAGGAAAGAGAAAAGGTAAAGCAGAGAAAACAAAAACAAAAGCAGTTTGGTGCTATGAAATGGAAGCAAAAGATGCCTTTAGGAACATTAAAGAAAAAATTCTGTACAGCTCCTGTGGGTCAGCCTCAGATTTTTCCCAAACCTTTATTGTTTAACCAGATGTGTCAGAAATGAAACTGCTGGGCAACTGAATGCCAAGAAAGTGATGGTAAAGAGCATCTTAGCACTATATATCACTGAGAAATCATCCTGCAGGGGATAAAGATATGCAACAAGAAGGGAGGGAATTTCCCTATAAAACAGGCTTTAGAGGCACTTTTCTGATCTTTCTTTCAGAAGATTATGGGCTCTCAGTATGCATAAATGCAGAAAGGAAAAGGGCTATATTAGATAGCTTATGGTACAATGCAGTATGTCACCTACTGTTGGGCCTGGAGCTGCATTTCTGGCAGGTTGATCTGCAGCCTTTTGTCCATGAAGGAATTCCTTTATTGGTGCATGGATCAGATCTTTATTCCTTTTCCCATATGCAGGCAGATTTTAGGGCATGGCGAAGAGATTTCTGTGTCAGGCATTTGCTCCACATGGGATGGAAAAGAGCCAAGCTGGAAAAGCTGGAGGGAAGGAACATGGTTCCAGGATTGCAGAGGCATTGCAGAGGCTTCCCTCCTAGTGTTTGCCTTTGTTCCCTTCCTGCTGGGAGGAGCAGGGGCAGCTCAGCCTCACTCATCTTATTGGTGTCTCTAATTAAATCTTGCTTGCATGGGTAGAGTGCAACTCCCAGAGTCCCTTGGGTGTTTTCTGGGTGTGCTGGGCTGAGGAGGGGGAAGCTGGCTGCTCTCCTGCCCTCCTCTGCACATTCCACAACCTCTAGACATGCAAGCTGTTTCTAGCCTTCTGGAGGTGGAATCTGGAATCTATTTGCACCAACAAACCAGAGATTTCACTTTGTCAGCAGCAGCATCCTCATACGTGTGTGTGTGAATTTAGAAAGACAAATATCTATTGGCAAGCTCTGGTGATGTCTAAGGTGACTGCAAAGTCCTTGTTAGCTCTGACCAGTGCATGGAGATGCTGAATTGCTCTCTTGTTGTCCTCTGACTACACACTCTATTGTCTTCTCTAATACTCTTCTTCATGTTTGATTATTACCCCACCAATAAACCAGGCTAAGATACTCATGACAGTGCCTGGGCCAGTTCCATACTGCTTTGGAGAGAAAGGATGAGTGCAGTGAAGTCACAAAGGAGGAAACCTTCAAGAGCTGGTGGTTAGAAACATGATTTATTTTTCCATTGTACATTAAGTCAATGTCACTGCTTCATGTTTTTCACCTAGGTCCTTCCATGCTGAACAAGGCCAGGTATTTTCCCAGCAACACCCAATAAGTGTATAGCAAATGGGAGAAGAGTGACTGAATGGTCTACTTCACAGACCACGAGGTCATCCTGGGAATAATTCCCACTTTGGCTAGCTGTATCAGGACAAGATGCCTTGCTGGGTTTATTTTTTATTGTTGTTGTTGGTTTTAATTCTGTTTATTTAGAAGAGAAAGGATCCTAAATGCTGTTTCCATGGCCCAAAGTTAAACACTCTAATCCACAAATAAGCCCTGAGGCTCATTTTGCAAGTCTCCCCCAAATCAGACAGAAAGCTATTTCCTCTGAGTAGGTGACTAACAACTCTATAACTTCTTTGGAACTACAAAGGCTGAAGTGCTCAGGCTCCAGCAGGCAAGGCAGCTGATGCTCTCTGTTGCTGTTGTAGCATCTAGCTCAGCTGCTGATGAAGAGGCTGATGTCTATTTCCACCTTTGCTTGAACTGACTAAATGAGTTGGGATTTCCACTGTGTATTTGCTCTAGAATTTCCTCTAATTCCCCTCTGATCACAGCACAACATTTAAACAAGGGCTAGAGCAGTAAAGTGCAGCCTGTAGCTTGTTGACCCTGAAGCTCTGGCAGTCCTTGTGCTGTCTGCTGGGGCCGACGTGGCGCTGCTGGATCAACAAGAGCAGCTGGGCTCTTCATCCTCTGGGGAGCCAACATGGAAATAAAGCTAAATATTAGGTCTGTGCTTAGACCTACTCTGTAAATATTGCCATTAATTTAGGAGACATTTGTTTTGGGGTGTTTTGTTTTGTTTTTTACATTTGATTTTTACTGTTGAGCTTTGCAGTCTTGTGTTTGCCCCTTGGTTCTGGAGGTGCTCCTCCTAAGAAGTGTTTTGTTGGTCATACTTTATTAGTGCCATTTTTTAATTGTGATTAGATGTTACTAATAGGCTTTGGGGATTTGTTTGCTTTGCCTCTGGAGTGACTAAATTATCCATGTCAGATGGAGCAAGGGGCTGAGACTTGCTAGGGTTTGGAATCGCTTACCCCCTTCTTGGGGTCTTAGTGATGGCTTTTGACCCCCCAAAAATTCACTTACCTCTGTGATCTGAAATGTTAGGAGCTCACAAGCAGGCAGTAGTTACCAGGCTCTATTTTGTTCTGTTTGTTTCATATCATGGCTGGAGAAACTCTGGCATTACAGGCTTTGCCTTGGAGAAAAACCACTCCCTGGGGTGGTCCTTTTCCTACCAAATCCATCTCTAGGTCTAACAGGAGGGAGCCACTTGTAGTTATGCTGAGAGATGCTACAGGCTCAGCATCTGTGCCAGGGAGTGACCATAAAGCTGAAATGATCAGTGATGAGCACCTAGAGAACCCTTCAAGCCACTTTCAGTGGCAAAACTGGGCTCCTGCATGCATCAAGAGAGTAACACAACATTTTTTACAACAGAATCAAGCATGAATACAAGCATAGTGGTTATTTGATAAAGGCAAATGTTGTTTGTGGATGAAGGTACCACAGGGTTAATTAATTAGCATTTACAGCCAGTTGGATGAGCCATTCTCACCTGGTGTTATTTGTCCTTCCACACAGAGCTCCCAGGTTGTGGCCAGACCTGCCACACCTGCTCACTGTGTTTCTGTTGGAGCACACTCCCAGCCAGCCAGCTCCCAGAGAAAGCAGAGCAGTGCCTTCCTGCCATTGTGCAGCAGGAAGGGCAGGCCAAGCCCTCACATCCCAGAGCCTGCTGTTTCCCTCCTTTGGCTCTGGATGTGTTATTTTTAAACAGCCAGAGGAACAGGCACAGCAAGTTGTTGCTCCACAGTGTAGGAAGAGTCACTGAGCTGTGGGGCCAGCAGGCCACAGCACCCTCTCCCTGCAGCACCCTCTCCCTGCAGCACCCTCTCCCTGCAGCACCCTCTCCCTGCAGCATCCTTGAGCTTGAGGGTCACCTTGGGCTGCTCCCAGCACCCAGCTCAGCTAGTGCAGGAGGAGAGGGACAGTGTCACCTCTTTGTGTTCAGTGTTTGCCAGCAGACAGCTCTCAGTGGGAAAGGAGAGAGAGACACATCATCTAGCTGGCCCAAGATGCCCAGCCACAGCCTGTACAGTGGATAACCAAAAATGTGCATATTTGTGTAAATATCATCTAAAGCAAGATGCTTTGTTTTGTGCTTACAGCATTGTCTGATGCTATTAAATATAATACAATGTATTTATTTTACTAGAAGTGGAATATGAAGCTCACTTTAATGCTAGAGAGCTCTTCTCAAGAGAGAATCACTCAGGTTGGGAAAGACCTAGCCCAGAACACCTGAGGCCAGGTGCATTAAGATGCTTCTTGGTCAGTCACAAGCAATAGGAATTGCTCAGTCCTTGCATTTCCTTCACATGTCCTTTGGTCCAGCTTCACATGCCACAGTGAGCTACTATCCCCCCCAGCTCAAATACTGTCTGTCTGTGCTGTTTCCTGGAAGATTAAGTTATCATTTGGGGCTGGAAGACTATAATTTGCAGGGCTTCAACCAGAGATAACTGAGGTTTGTTTGTTTCTGCATAGAATAGCAACAGGGATAAGATTTAACAGCAGCAAACAGGAGCATTTCTAAAGTGTTAGGGAGGATGGAAGACAGCAGCTTGAGAAGAGATGAGGATGCACTAGAGCTGATTCTCCCAGTGTTTAGACAGAGAGCCCCAGCATCCTTCACAACACTGGGAAACAGTGGCAGGAAGAAATGTCAGCACATGAAAATGTCAGCACATGAAAAGCCACCAAAAAAGAGATTTAAAGATTATATATATATATATATAAAACAAGATATTAAATAAATTAAATAAAAACCATGTGCTGGGTCCTTTCAAATCTCAAATAGCTCAGTTTATACTCACTGAGTAAAAGAAGTACACTCAGCACTCCCTAAATCCCTGAGGCTCACCTGGGAGTTTGTGATGTGCTTCAAAGCCTGAAGCAGATATGGACAGAACTTGATTTCAGACTTTTGCACCACATTAGGAAAATAAAGGCTCTTCTCCCAGAGATCTGACAGGCTGCCAAATAGCTCTTGGATATATGCAGCCTCTCACAATTCCATTAGAGAAAGGAGATTATCAGGTTCAATGTTGCTTGTGTTATTAAAAGAGAATTGAAAAGAAATGGGGTTTTTATTGCATTTTTGTTATAGAATATCATGAATAAAAGAACTAGAGGAGGTTCTCACTGTATTATAGAAACACAGAATTGCCCCCTGATGCTTAGTGTCAGGCAACTGTTCTTCATGCTCATATGCTTTGGTCCCATTTTTCACGAGTGTCTCAGGTACAAAAAGGGATGGAATAGTAACAGAAGTGTTTTTAGCAGATTTCTCCCCAGAGGTGTGAGTTAGGAGGAAATATCCCCAGGCCTCTCCATGCAGGCTGTGATGAAATCTCCTCAGCTGGATGCAGCAGCTGCACCTACAGCCTCTGGACACTATGGAAAACAAAGGTTGAATCAGTATTTTGTGAGTCAGTCAGGCTGTTCAGAGTAAAAAGGATGTCATGTCCTGGATCTTTTGCTTTTCAGCCACAGCCTATTGTGTGTCACGCTGGTGGGAAGAGCTTCCAAAGAGCTTTGGCAAAGCTTCCCAGAAACACTGGTTTCAGGTTTTAACAATCTCCTCTAGGCACAGCATTGTCTCCCTGAGCTGCCTGGAGCAGGTTTGAGAGGCTCCAGCATTATACATCCTTGTTTGTGTGAGGCTTAACGTTTGGGAAAAGCAGCAGAGAATAACTGTCTAATGAACAGCATCCAAGTTGTAAAGACATCTCAGATTAGACACTGCAATTAAATCCTTAGCCTGAAAAATCCCTGCTAAGCCTCTGAGCAGTATCAGCAACAACAGGAAAAGGCTTTTCCTCTGTTTACTTCCAGCACTTGAAGTCGGGAAAGGCTTTTACTGATGAAGCTGGGATGGGATTTGACAGTGCAGGCCCAAGCCTCGAGTGTCATGGAGGTAGGCTGATAAATCAGACAATCTAACCCAGCTGAGGATTTGGCTCCTAAGGCATTGTTAGTTTAACAGAGACATATTAAAATAATAAAAAGACAGTGAATCAACAATCTTCAGAGCAAATGCAAGTAGTTTTGGCTTCAGCAAGTTCAATCCCCATCAGAAGTTCTCTTTTCTTCAAACATTTGGACATCAGCTCTGGCTGCTGTGTCTTTTGGAGTTCCCTCTTTGTAATTCTGAGCAAATTCCTGCCCAGAGCTACTTCCATGTGTCAGAGCCAGTGTCATGGAGCAGCTGTGGTCAGGAGACAGCAGAGGCAAGGCCTGGTCTGCAGTGCTGCAGCAGCTGATGGAGCTGAGGAGAAAGCAAGCAGCTGGCAGGCAGCAGGATGCTCTTCTCTGCCTCTTGGCACACAAAACCCCTCAATTCCTGAAAGGTGTGATGTTTCCCTCCCTCTTACACACACACACCTCCCCAGTAATATCATTTAACCTAATAAGTGCCTTTTCCTGTAGAAATTGCCTTCTTTCTAGTGCAGGTCAATGGAGCCAGAGAGCTGCCCTGGCTACCTCAGTGCTTCAGTGCCTCAAGGCTCTCTGCAAACTGGTGCTCATAGCTCTTCCTTAGTGGGATTTGTCCTGCCCTAACCAAGAGGAAAACAATAGTCCCTAATGGTTTTTAATGCTAGGCAATAGGTCTTGGGAGAAAAGGTCTTCATTAGTATTTAGGAGTAATAGAAATGTACTACAGATGTGTTGGGAAAGTGAGGATGCATGCTGAGTCAGAATTTTTCTCTCTTTATTTCCACTTTTGTAAATCAGGCTTTTTCTCTCTTTATTTCCACTTTTTTAAATCAGGCTTTTTCTCTATTTCCACTTTATTTGGCTTACACAGAATGATTGAGTTCTTTGGAAATGGAAATAAGTTGTTGTGGGTGAAAGGAAAGATGCTTTTGTAGGAAGAAAAATAAAAGATAGTTGTAGAACAAAACTCCCTGGTGTCCCCTCTTGTGCTATTTTCAGCAGCATCAGTTTGAATGAAAACATCTAGGATAAATGAGGTAAAACTGGAGGAAAAGGCCAAGGAGAACACATTTGTTGGGGAGAGTCATCTAGTGCTCTAACTTGAATCCATGTGTCCTGACCCACAGAAAGTAAACCTAAATATGGCCTGTATTTAAAAGAGCAAAGCTCTGTGTGTGTGTGTGTTGTTATGCACATGTTCTACAGGAAAAATGCAGGGATTAGGAATGTTAAAGCCAGGCATTAGAGTGGCTTATGGAGCCACAACATTACATACATTGGAGAGAGCCTGTGTGGGAATTATTGTTCTACATGGCTCTGGAATTCAACTAGAATAACTTGCATGGTAATGGCACTGGGTTTTCTCCCCAAGCCTGGCTTGCCATCCCTCAGATCCTTCTGGTAGCAAGCACACATGAGACTTGAATATAGCATCTCCTACTCCTTCAGAGCTCATGTTTTTTGCCCTGTCCCTTTGTGTCACCTAAACACAGCTGCTTGTGGAGCTTGGTGAGTCAAGTGACTGAGTTCTTGTGGTGCTGCTTCATTTAAATTCAAGTCTTTTTGGCAGAGGAATACCCCAGGGAGAGCTGCTAAGGAAAACCTGCCCTGTGTAGTGTGAGGCTTTGCTGATATTGCTCTTCAGCTGCTGAAGAATCACACAGGTAGGGGCTGGCAGGGATCTGGAGATCATCTATTCCAACCCCCCTGCCAGAGCAGGAGAACCTGGAGCAGCTCGCACAGGATGTGCTCTAGTTGGGGTTGGAATATCTCCAGAGATGGAGACTCCAGCACTTCCCTGGGCAGCCTGGGCCAGTGCTCAGAGTAAAGAAGTTCCTCCTGATGCTCAGATGGAACTGCCTGGGTGCTGGGTTGGTTTTTTTTCCCATTCCCTCTAGTCTTATCACTAGGTACCACAGGACAAAAGACTGGTCACAACCTCCTGGATACCCACAAGAAGCTAGGGAAAGCTGTCCCACATCACTGGTTTGCCACCCCAGCCCTAAACCCAACACAATGATGGGGAGAGAGCCCAAGCATCCCTGCCCAATGCCTTGAGGATGTGAGGATGATCAGATGACAGCTAAAGCAAGCTGCACCAGCTCTGTCCCACACCATCTCCATGGTTTATCCAGGCTGGCACACGGCAGGCAGGAGTGAAGCTCACCCAGCCAGCAGCCAGGGAGGTGGGATGGCTGCTCCAGCTCTCTGAGGAACACTAAGTGCATTCAATATGCTACAGAGCCAGGGAATTAGGCTTGGGATTTATTGTTTTTGCAGTGAGGAGTGAATGAATGCAGGAGGGAAATGATGAGCACGAAAGAAACCAGAGCAATTAAAGTCAAAGGACTGCAAATAGATGAAATATGGCCACAAGTGTCCAGCCTGCACCTTTCCCCAAATAAATAAAACTGACTTCCAAGAGATGGGAGCCAAGAAGTTGTGGAGAGGGTAAAAAAAAAAAAAAGAGCCTCTGCTCTCTTCCATCTGGGCACAGGATTTAAATCCATAATAATCTCTGAGGAAACCAACTAGAAGGAGGATCCATTTCTCATCTCTGCCCCTGTCTGTGAGCTGTAATTGTGGTGGAGGTTCTACTCCCTTTCACGTGGGAACGGGAAGCAAGTTCCACCAAAGAGTGAGGAGCTTGTCTTCACTATTCCCTGGAGAGCAGAGAAGATGGAACCAGTAAAACCCCACCAGGTTTCTTTATTTCTGTTGGAATGTGGGAACTGGAACTTTTAGGTATTGTGAAATCTCAGCTCCTCCTACCCAATGAACTTAGAAGAATTTATTGGGAGAGGAGAAGATACTGAGGTTGGGGTTTATTTGCATTCAAAGATCTGGTTTGGAACTTGGCAGAAGATTTTTTTGCAGGGTTTGGCTGTTCTTGCAGGACCTAATCCAAAGCCCATTGAAGTCAGGACAAATCTCTCCCTAGACTCCAGTGAATTTTGGGTCAGACCTCTACACTAACATTGATTCTAATGGCTGCAGAGGTTGAGATTTTATGACTGTAATCTACATAAAATATGCCTGGCTTTCATTTTAGATATTTCCCTCTTCCCTTTGCACAGAGTTCAAAAAAAAACCAACAACAAACTCTATTTTTTGTCTGGAAAAATATTTATTTATTGCTACACACCGTTATGAAATATATCATCATCATCATTATTATTATTATATGAAGTTGCAGGGAATTCCAGAAAAGATTAGCCTCAAAGTTTTGTCCATTACTTTCCCCATGCCTTTTGATATTTATGACATTTTTACATTCTAAGACATGCAGCTTTTAATTCCTTTTCCAGAAGAAGATTATCTCTCCATGTGGAAAAATAACATGGAGAGAGAATACCACAGGCTTGATCCAGGTAATTCTGCCTCTAACTCTGGATGTGGTTTTATTGACATTAGCATCAGTGCATGCAACTCTCAATGCATGGCTGCCATGGAATGGAACTTAGGGTCCTTCAGGCCATTTTGAGGCCATTTTGAGGCCGTTTTGAGGCTGTTTTGAGGCTGTTTTGAGGCCGTTTGAAAGTCTACACTGAATCACAAAAGGCAATGGCAAACACCACAAGAAGTTGACATTTCCTTCCTAGGAAAAGTAGTTCCCTTGTGCAGCGCTAGCAGTTTTCTTCTGCCCCATGGCAATTGCTGGATTAGTCTTTTTTCTACTTCTTTTCTTAGCTTTTATTGAAGTCCCTTTATTTGCCAATTATCAAGCTAGAAATCTACAAGCTGCATTCCTTTTTTATTGGGATACAAAATGCCTTACATTGAGGGTTTCAATATGCTTAGGCCACGATCAAATCCTGGTGCCATCTCCTCAGGTGACTCCAGGAAAATATTCCTTGATGTTTCAAGGTATGGAATTCCCAGACTGAAGTTATTAAACAAGGAATTTTAGGGGGAATGAGAGAGTGTGGAAACTGCCTGTGTGCTGTAGTGCTTTAGTCTCAAAATCTGTATGACACAAATAATAAGTGGAAATATTCCACACCTGGAAATTGTGCTTTTCATTCAATGTGGTGTATGACAAGTTTAGGTAGGTGAAATTGCCATGTTCCTAATATTTTTGGTAACAAATGTGGGGTGATTTTATACTTAGTGCTTAATCCCTAAGGTTTCTTTCAGATGGAGGAGAAAGAGAGAATTAATGTTGTGCAGCTCACTCCGGGAGTGATGGATGATGCTGTTCTAAATTCACATCACCCAGCCCTTGATTTATTCAGGAATCTCCAAGAATATGGCAATACATATTTCTTATTTCCACTGAGGATGAATTTGGTGAAAGGAAAGAGAAATTATTGGCTAAAATAGAAGCTGGGATGAGGTACTGGATGCCAATATTAACACTCTTAAAGAGGAGTTGTTTCCTGAATTAGCTGAGGGTGCAAGCAGCACTTTCGGCAGTGAATTGCCTGGGCTGCTGACAGACTCTCCCCTTACAGGGGGCTCGTGTGTTTAATTAAAAGCTGGTGATGAGAGCTTTCACTGCCACTCCTGCCAGAGCCCCTGCCCTCCCCACAGCCTCCTCCTCTCCTCTCCCAGTGCTGGGCAGCAACCTCCTGGCAGAAAGAGTGATGTCCGCAGGCTGTGGGTATTCCTCCAGCCCTCCTGTTTCCCCATAGAAATTATTCATTACAGCTGCATCAATATGAAAAATGACAGTGGCTTTGACAAATTAAGGGGAAAGAGTTCAATTAGAGCTTTACATTTGGAGCAAGGTCGAAAGGCATCTGAATTAGAGAGAGCACAGCTGAATCTGAACCGTTACGCTCTGCTCCAGATAGAACAGCCTAAGTGTGAATAGCACTTCTCATCCCAGAAGCTCAAGTGCCTTGCAGATATGAACAAATTACCTCCCTCTCTGATAGAGCCACGAAGCCTGATCATTGCATTTGGGGTTTGGGGGGAGATTGAGATACCAAGAAATGAGTTTGCTCGAGATGGCAAGGGAAAAATCAATGGCAGAGCAGACTAAAAGCTCAGAGGACAGCATGTGGGTTGCTGGATCCTTGCTGCTTCCCTGGAAAGTGTTTTCAGAAGCATTCTTTCCTCTTGTTTCACAGCACATCTTGGTGTTTTTTTCCTTAGTTTAATCATTCTCACACATCAGACTGTAAGAAGAGTGATGTGAGCTGTGGGGTGACCCTTGCTGGCCAGCACAGGAGAGCTTTTGGACTATGCATGCCCCATCATATAGTCATTTACAGCTTTGTAAAGTGAGTAGAAAATGAGCATCAGGCCCTGTGACCACAACATTGTCACTTATTACTCAGTGAGGTGGAAGGCAAGGTCAAGTTCTTGTAGAATTGCAGTCATTTCTGTAGGAATTGTTTTCTTTTTTATTGCTGCTGTGAGGTATCCCAATAAAGCCAACATAAGCACATAGGAATGTCAGCTCTCTATCTACCCCAAAATCTTTCATGTTGCTTTAAACTCTCCCTCATCAAGCCTACACCACTCTAAGCTTTCTAGACTGCTGTAGGGTACTTACTATTATGCTTTTTGAGGGCCCAGGGATTGACCTCTCTGTATAAAAGTAAAGAAGATAGTGTTCAGACGAGGCTCAACCTGCCTTGGTTTGGGGAGAAAGACTAGAAAAAGATAAATATGGGGAGGGAACAGGCTGTTGCTGTCAGTGTTTAAAATGCAGAGGTTATGGATAACCTCTGGGCCAAAGCCTCAGGTCCACAGCTTGAGTTTTCCTTTAGTAATTTATAATTAGAGAAGGGCATTGGTCAAAACCTCTGGCTCACCTCTAGTTTCTGATGCACCCAGGAGCAAATGGTAATTCCCACTTGGGTACATACATCTAGGCACACCTATCTATGAATAAAGCATGCACACACAGCTATGTGCATGAGGATTTTCAACAGCCAAGTGTCTGTGTGCACCAGGATTTCATGAACAATAGCTGTATGCTTTGCAAGAGCATTGCCTTCATTAAAGTCATGTGTTAAATGAAATTTAGCTTGTTAATTGGACTTCCATTTCCAGAGCAGAGAAGGGTGGTGGCAAGCAGTCTTCTTTGGATGGACAAATCCAAATAGGTTGAGGAACAAGATGCATTGAGGATCTGTTTAGAGCCTGTGGGGAATAGGAACTAGCATGCATTTGTTGGAAAGGTCTGCCTGAAAGAGTCTCTGCATTGAAGAGCCAGAGCCCTGGGCTGGAGCCTATCATACCTCCCAACAGCAGAGGGAAAGAAATGTTAGCTGCTCTGACTGCTGGCCTGGGAACTTAGTTCAGCTAACATCAGCTTTAGGACCCAGAGTGGAGGGAAGTGGCCAAAGCTGATCAACACCCCATCAATCTAAGGATGATCAAGTAACACTGGATTTGGCAAAGCCACAAATAAGCATGTAATAGCTTTGTAATTCTATGGTAATTTCTTACACATGGCTATGGATGCCCTGGAAAAAAGTGTGTTACCAATCCCCCCCATCCCACCTCTCTGCTCTTAAATACAGGGTCACTGACAGATCATGACTGCTTCATGTACTTCCAGTCTCAGACAGGAATCTTACACAAAAATGAACCTTAGCAGCTGCTCAGAACCTTCTCTGCTCTTCTTTCCTTTCCCCCCCCCCTCAGAACACATCCTTTCTAGATCACTTTTGGGGTTATTAGCCTCAGTTTGTACTTAGCCTTTTCTGTCCACTTCCAACCTGCCTGCAACTAGGGCTTTGAGCAAAGAGTGGGATTGCCTAGGCTCTACTGATTTTAAGGCAGGGACTGAGGATGTATTTAGTGAGGCAAGTGACTCCTGCCCTAGGGTCCAGACCATCCTCTAGGCACAAAGGAAAGCACTGGCTCCCACAGGCAGGATCCTTAGAGCTGTCCTCCCACTCCAGGCCCAGGATTCACTTGCAAGACAGATTCATTTGCAGGATCAGGCCCCCAGCAACTTCATCTTCTCTTTGGAAGAGAATTAGCATCTGACTAGGCTTCAGCAACTCCAATTGTCAGGTAAAGAGAGCCAGGGGAAAACAGAGCCATCTGTGCCTGGAAATAGCAGACAGTGCCCCTGGCCTGGTGCTAATGAACAAGAGCCATGCCTCAGTCTCTGGCTTGACACCATGTTCTCCAAAACACACTTCTGAATTTAATTAGTTGGTAGAAGGCTGTTTGTGTATGCTGCATACAGCTGTGGAGCACAAGGAATCCTGTGGTTTCTGTGACCTTGCCTTGCTCCTTGTAGTGTTTCCTCTGATGTTGCCTTCCAGCCAGTCCTTCCACCCCATCAGCTTAGCACAGGCACCTTAAACACCTAAACATTGCTGAAGTGTCTCACAAAGTCTGCTGAATCTTCTCTACCAATAAGAAAATTACAAAGCTAATTCCCAGTGTTCCTGACTGGGATGCAACTGGTGTTTTCCATGGCATGGAAATCCCTGTTGACCTTCAGAGTCGTTGGCAGCTTTCATTTTTTGCACAGACCCTCATTAAAGAGCTTTTGACTTGGGCTTTGGTAGCCTGTTGACCCTGTCCCTAAAATCCTGGATGAGGTGGTGCTTCCAACCTGTGCCAAGCCAGTTGGTCTGTACATTGCTGTTTGGAGCTGCATGGTTGTCCTAGTTTGAGTCCAAACAAGCTATTCCATGCCATAGAGGTCATATTCAGGTCATGAAACTTGGACATCAAGCTTAGGCCAACCTACAGAAGGCCTAAGACCCAAGCAAAACAGGTGCATTCATCAAGCTATTTAGTGCCTACTTAACAGCCAGTACAAATAAGGAGAGGGTTGGGTTTCTACCCTTCCAGAAGGTTGAGCACCTGGATCTTGTGAAGATGGCAAGGCCAGCTCTGTTCCTGCAGGACTCTGTTCTGTCCTCCATCTCAAGCCAAGCGTTCCAGTTCCAGGATCCAGCTCCTGATTCCTGTCTGCTGCTGAAATCCTCCTGCTCCAGCATCAGTGGTGAGGTGGGTTTGGGTGTGGGATTGGTTTTGTGTGTGTACATGTATATCTATCTAGATACACTTCATCTCTTCCATGATAATCCCTGCTCCTATCACTGGAATCTGGCTTTCTTCCAGGGAGCAGCTCCCCTCTCACAAAATGCATGTTAAATCTTCTGATGGGCTGAAAGCTATGCCTTTTAACAACTGACTTTAATGAGGAGAGGACAGAAGCATGAATGTATTGTTTGTGTTTGTAAGCCACTTTCTACCTGTGCAATAAGGATGTAGAACAGGTTCTTGGCCCCACAGGACTTAGAATGAGCTTCCAGACACTTGCAAGCAGAGGCAGTGCTAATTTAAAGCTTTTTGCTGTGGCCCAGTTCAGCTCCATGGGCAGAAAGAGAAAGCAGCAGCCCCCTGCAAGGGAGAACCTTCCAGCATCCACAATGCCTTCATTGTTCTCCTGCCTGGAGAGGCTGCAAGCAGCCCTGACCCCAAAGCAGTCCCTTTGGAAAAGGAAAACTCCTTTGCAATAATAATTATTCCTGGAGTTCAAAAGACTAAGCCTTCTCCCCAAAGAACTGAAAATGATTACAAATTCACCCAACAGCTGGCTGCAGTTGAATGAAGATGTCAATTACAGAGATAAGGAGGAAAGAAACGGTGCCTGAAAAGGCTCCAGAGGAGCAGCTCCGTGTCCGTGTGTTTGGGGCTTGTAAAAACATCTCGGCAGTGCCATGATCTGCCCAAGGAATGCTTCTCTTTGCTCTGCCATTCCTGCCTTAAATGCTTTCAGTTCCCTGAATAGCCACAGCTTTCCCCGAGTGAATGAAGCCTCCTGTTACCTTTTCACAGTGTCTGAAAGCTCCAGCTCAAACATTGCTTGATCCTCTCTCTCTCTTTCTCAGCCAAATGCGTTGCTGTTCTGGGGCAGATCAGTGTGTTTGTGCTCACTTGATGAACAGAACAGCCTTATCCAGTGTCCTGCCTCAGGAGAAGGGACAGCTTAGGACCCATGCTCCACTTAGGGGTACAAATCTTGGCTGAAAAGCTCAGGATACAACTTAGAAATAAAGGACACCTTTCTGACTGCAATAGAAAAGAAATCGAGCAAAAAGCTGTTGGTTTTCCTTTTTTCCCTTCCTTGTATGAGGAAATCTCCAAGTGTAAAGCTCAGGGGAAGGTGAATGGTAGCTGACACCCAAAAGAAACCAGCTTCTCAGTGCCACTCCAAGGGTGACTTTGCTTTTGTGTGATCTCACATCTAGGTCAGGTCAGGAGAAGTGCTGTACATTAAATAAGTAGATGGAATAGATAAGAAACCAGCGTGCAAAGGGGAAAGGATCCTGTCATCTCATGCAATGCAGTGGTTATTTTTTTGTCCTGTCAAGTCATTGGTTTGAATGTGTTCTTGAAGTGTTTTCACAGACAAATGATCTTGCCTGTGAAATCCCTTCCTAGAGGAAATCTGTTTCCCTTTTATTGAAGTGTGTGTATTGCATTTCAGGTGTGTGGCAGGTAAATGTTATGTGACTTCTAGACTACTACTTCTCTTTTTGGGTACTATAGGTCTTCACATAAAAGTAATTTCCATTTCCAAGCTGTACTTGCATCCAACTTCAGTACAGAGGTGGAAACTCAGGCTTTTGGGGAGTCATGATTTCTTCAGGACTCACTAACCCAACCATCACAGAACGGTTAGGGTTGGAAGGGAGCTCTGGAGGTCATCTAGTGGAACCCCCCTGCAGTGGGCAGGGACATCCCCAATTGCAATTACCATTGTAACTGGTGCTCAAGGTCTTAATGTTGCCACAGAGTTGGTAATGAAGTGATTCTCCTCCCTTCAAAGGGATCTAGAATGGAGCAGCAGAGCCAGCTCCCTCCTCTGAGTTCAGTCCAGTGCTATATGAGATTGTGTGAGGATGATCTTTCTAAGGGGTGACTTCACAGCACTGATATCTGGAGGGGGTTTAACACCTAGTATCCTGCATGCTTTCCTGGGCTGGTACCCTCAGAGCTTTAACCATCACTGCCATTGGCATCACTCAGCAGACAACATCTTTCTTGGGTGAATGGCAGAGCTGGGTGCATGGAAAATAAATTACTCTGAGCAAGGAAGGGAAGAGAGTTCCCTTTCATAGAATAATAATTAGACTACCTAAATTAGACTCTGACTCTATTGAGTGCTGTTATCTTCAGAAAACTGAGTATTTTTGCCTCAGAGGAGCTGGGAGTGATGCAATAGTAACTCTTGTTTGGGTTCATGCTACTATTTGTGTATCCACAAGAGCATTTTTCTTTCTGTGTGTGCATGGCACATTCCTAAACTGTAATTGCTAAGCTTTCCAAGGCTCTCTAGCTGCCAAATCCCCCACTGTGACTCCAGCAGTGTTTTGCATTAGCTGTACTCAACAGTAAATATTATCAAGAAAATAACCATCAGTAAGCATGCTGCTAATGCACTGCAACCACTAACCCCCTGAAATTCCTTGGGACCAGTGCAGTGTGGCCCCACATTTCAAGGCTGTTCACCAGAAGAAGTCCATCTAGCTCCTCTTCTTGTTGTAGACATCACTCTTAGTCCACCAGGCACTGTGAGAGCCTTTTTATCTTCTCCCATAGCTGCAATGGCTTCAATCCTAACATTTCTCCTTTGTTATTAAATATTGAAACTGCACTTACAAGGCTGAAACCTCCAAAACACAATGCAAAAGGGGAAAAAAAATGCTTCCTGTCCAACAAGAAAAAGCACAACAGCAATCTTGTTGACATAGTCACTGCAGAAAGAACACACTGCATGAGAGGAAGTTCAGCAGGAGGAGGGAGCACCAATGCCTGGCAACATCCCAGGCTCCAAAACTAAATCCTAACTCAATTTTCTTTGGAAAGAATGGCTAAACACTCCAGTTATTCCTCCTGTAGTTAGGAACCTGCTCTCAAAACTTCTAAAATCCCCTTTGAGAAACTAATATTTCTCATTATATGTATATATATATTTCTAAGGAGGCAGCATGCACAATGTTAATTAGAATAATTTGGTTTTTAATTGGTTTAAATGCTAAAATCAATTACAACAGCAAGAATTGTTGTCCAGAACATGAAATAAAGCTACCTGGGGTGGAAATAATGTTTAAGAAATACTAAAAAACAAACTGCTGTCTAAAAAGGAAGGAAAACAGGAATTCTAGATTTTACAGATTCTGTGATTCTCTGAAATCTAGAACTTCTTTAGGCTTCCTGATCAAACTAAGGTGACCTAGAGAAGGCTGAAAGACTAGGATACCAACCAGCAAAGCCTCATGGTGATCCACTGTGAAACTGAGCAAGGGATGGGGAGTGCTGCCAATTGGTCAACTGATCTGTGCATCAGTGATGAAAGGGTTAATTGCCTTTGTTTCTGAAGTTTTAAAGGACAGACTACATTTGCTTCCAGAAAAAGCCTTTTTTTCCTGTGCTCTTTCAATCAGCTCATGGCAGAGATCAGGAAGGGTTCAGTGGATACACAAAATGAGCTTGGAAAAAAGATCCTCTGGCTTAGGAAGATTGATTTGGTAATGACAGAGCTTGCTGAGGATCAGAGGAGTGCTTTAGCACTGGAGAGGGGCTCTGGAGAAGGAGCACAGATCACAAATAGACGGGCAGGAGGTGGGGAAAACGAGAAGGCTTAGAGCTGCAGAGTGGGAAGAGAGTTCCCTGTGTGGAGCTGCTCTCAGCATGCTCTGGAGCAAAGCCTAGCCAAGCATGCACAGCACTTCCCTTGCCCTTGCATGGGCTCCCAGCAGCAGCTCGCTGCAGAGAACACACTGCTAGGACAGCCTGCAGTTCAGGAAGGGGCTGCACCTCTCAGCCTTCCAGCACAAAGTCAGCTTGGAAGATCAGTTTGCCAAGAAGAGGGAAGGAAGGTGTTGTTCCTCACCTCCTAGGCACTGAAGAGCATCCATCCTTGCCAGGCTTCTGGCAAGAGGCAAAGACTCTAACATGTCTCTGTTTCTAAAGCACTTTTGCTGGGATGCAGTTTTTGTCCTGTAAAGCCAAACCACCAACCAACCTACAACTTTCCTCAGCTGACTGTGGTCTAGCAGCATGTGGAACCCAGATACTGCACGGTGCAGAAGGGAGACAGCAGCAAGAGTTGTTTATTTGTTGGCCTGTATGTGGAACAACAAATCTTAGTGAAGAGAGAGAGACAGAGCATCCATGTGTACTTGTTTTCCCCAGCTGTGAGTGCATTCCTATCTTCTGGAATTACATTTCTTTCCTGCTGGATTGGAAGGGAAGGAATGGGACTGAACTTCATCAGCTCAAGTGAGAAACGGTTGAGAGTTCAGCTGGGGATTAGCAGTCTCCAGTTTAACACTCTCTTTCAAGACATACTAAGTTTAGGAGAGCTACTCCCTTGGTATTTGTGATGCTCAGCTAGCACTGCACTGCTTCAACAACCCAAGGCAGCTAAGTGTTGTATTTGTGGGCTGAGGATGACAGATTCCTCCAAAGAATACAGAAATAATCAGCATCCTCCTTGCTCTTTGCTGGGAGCTCTGTGTTGAACAAGTGTGCCATTCCTTTGGGATGACATGCTGTGCTGCCTCACAGGAGTGCTTCCCCTGTGCCATTTGTGTCCCAGATTCCCTCCTGTTGCACATCTCAGGGAGATTCTCTTCTGAGACTCTTGTCCCTCTGTGGTAGCTACAGCACCACTCTTCCCTGCAATCTGCATAGAATTTAGGCTTGATTAACCAGTCTGTCAGTTATTTCCCTGGAATGAATGGCAGGATGGCAGAGAGACTTGACATGCCCATATCTGCTGATTAATGGTCTAATGTTTGAGAAGAAAAAGGCAAGGTTACATCTAAAGACTATAGCAGAGCTTGTCTGAAAAAAAACAACCAAGCTTCTGAAACACATTACAAATATTTGTGGTTTGCAAAGTAGCAAGAAAAAGGCAGAACTGCCATTTAAGAAAACATTTATAATGCAACTGGATGGCTCTGTGACAGATGAGACATTTGCATCCTGGAAGGAAACATCCCTAGCTGGCCAGGAGTAAGTAGAGATGAGGAAATCTTTTCCATAGACTCCAATGTTATGCTTTGTATGGAGTTCAAGTGTTAATCCAGATATGATTTAAGGTGACTCTAAGTCTAATGACAATCACCAGTCAGTTTGGGACTTTCCTCATGGTTAATGTTCCAGTTAAGCATCGTGTGGAGTAGATCAGTTAATGATTATATTCCTATGTAGAGCAGAGTATTTAAATGTTAGGCTGGATGTTCTCCCCACATACCCAACACAATCCTCTCCTTTCCTTCTACAAGAGCTCTGTTCCACTTCTTTACACATCCAGCTTTCACCAAGAGCCAGAGGGTTCCAGGTTTTAGTCCAATCCTCAAATCAAAGCTATATACACTCTCTAGTCTTGCTCAGACTCAAATTACTAATAGTTTTAGCAAGAAAGAGCCTCAGATATTTGTGACTACAAACAGAGGCTGAAATTTGGAGTTTAGTTATTAAACAAACAGGTCAGTCAGGAGATTTAAAAGGAAAGATGTAAACAATTCACATTCTTAGTGAAACTGGAAGCCTTTCCACAATTTCTGGGGGTTTTTTATGTCTCATTTGAACTCACTGGAATCACTCAGTAAAAAAAAATAGCATTAAACCCCCCTGCATTCATGAGTTTGATGTGTTAGACCTGCAACAGTTTGGAGTGCTGAAGGTATGTGGTGCAAGACTCAGCTGTTAGTGGGAGGATCTTTGTGTTCCAGCTCCTCCCTGGGTGATGGGAATGTTTCCAGTAGGATTGAATTTGCTTTTCACCAACAGGACTTACAAAGATTTTGCAACTACAACAAACAGTTGCTTTCCTGACAACTATTTCAGCTTGTGCTCTGCATCCTCTGTGGAAGAGCACAGGGATTGTCCTCCAGTCCCCACAGCTGAGCACTAAACCACTGCAAGTCAATGCTGGATAAAGACTGAACGTGCCACACTTTTCTCACAGGTTCCTATCAGTTTTAAGTCTTAAACTGAATACAGAGCAAAACTTAACAAAAGTCTTCAGAGATGTTCATATTCCCATGGATTTAACTGAGCTTTGTTTTCCAGAGTTGGGCAGACAGCACTACTTCAGCAGAGAAGACACAGAGGCAAAGCTCTAATTGCTTTGACTCAGTGACTGACTTGAACTTCTAAAGTTCTGACCTTTCTCTGATCCAAAAAAACACTGCAGCTGCCAGGCTTTCTAGTCCAAAGCCAATTTTCTCCTGTGTTTGAGCAGTCCTAGGGAAGCACCAGCTCAGTTAGAAGAAATACTGCCTAATCCCATCTACTTCAGCATGACTTTTCCTCTCTCACACTAACTCTTACTCTTAGTAGCCCCAGACAGGATCAGGCTCTATGTGTCCCAAGTCTTTGTGACTGTTCCTACAGCACTAGGAGGGATACACAGGTGATCCCACACTGAGACCCTTCCTCTTTGCACAGGGGAAGGTGTCTTGTCTCCTTTCAAAGGGAATGACCCTCTGACACTACTTGGGATTGCTGTTCAAAAGCCTGATTGGAAGTGCTTTGGCCTTGTGAATTACTTTGCCTGAGTGTTGTGTTGTCAGCTGTCTGTCCACACAATGTTCAACAACATGGCTTTTGCAACTCCTTCAAGTTCCCTTTTAAGTGATGGCTAAACTGCCAAGTCTTTTCCTTGCAGGCAGGGCTACAGAGGTTTACTTGGATCATGGGAACTACAACTAGTCAGCAGGAGAGAGGAAAAGGCCCCTCAGTTGGCTCCCTGAGGAAAACACTGCTTGTAATTAAACTCTGCTGCAGATTTATGGATGCAGAGCAGTGAGCTTGACTGAGCTGCTTATCAGGTTAGGGCAAGCTCATTATTTCAATTTTCTAGTGAAATGTGTTTCAGAACAGAGACTACTCAGCAGGACCTTGCACTGAAATAGTTGAGCTGCTTACTAACGGGTGGCTACTTGTTAATTATCAGGGTGAGGGAGCAGGGCTCATTATCAGCATGAGGAGTCACCTCATCCCAATGCTTTTCACATCAGTTCTCTTAAGAAGTCAAAGAAGATGTGAGCAGGAGTAGGAAACTTCCATGCAAGCTCTGAACTTTCCAGTGAAATATGTATTTTTGTTTTCACTTCCCACTTAGATTCTTAAAGCAAAAGAACAATTAGATGTTCTGTTCCCTTTTAATCCATATTAGAATCATAGAACAGTTGCAGCTGGAAGTGACCTTAAAGATTGTCAAGTCCAGCAATTAACACTCCTACCAGCTTATAGAAACAATACAAATAAAGTAGCAATTGCTTTACACTTGGAATTCATCTATAAAAGTTTTAAAACCTATCTCTGGTCACTTGTTAAGGCAAAGATTTAGCCAATTTGAAAGAAACAAATGGATCAAGAAAAGGAAAAGTGAACAGCACTGGCCCAAATCCCTGATGTTTCTTGAGAGCCTTGTTAAGGTTTTTCCAGCCAAATCAAAAGGAATATCAGGATGCTTTCCTGCCATTAATGGAACTGTGGCACCTCTTAGAGACTTGTTAAGTCTGGTTCTTTCTTTTCATCCTCTTGTAAGCATATCACCTAGTGGCCTGTTGTTGTACAAAATCAAAAGCAGAGTTAGTTGTAGCTGGAAATGGAGTGGTGCTGTGATGCTTTGAGCTGCCTGTTGCTCCAGCCCACTGGAATGGACAGAAGTGCTAATGCCTTAAGGTGGCAATCCCTTCATCTCAGGACACATTTCTTCACTCAGCTAATTGTTGTTCTTCCCATACTTGAGAGGATCACTTTTATCCCTTCCCCTACCTTCTGAAAGGAGACATTCCCTGAGTTCTCCAGCTTTTCACAGCCAGGTACCTCCAGCTCTTAGCTGCTACCACCTCTAATATCACAAGTCAAACACTTCAGAAGTGCTCCAGCTATTTGATTCTTTTTTCTTACAGGAATGAAGTGAAGTATAAACATTTCCTGCAAAAGTCCATAGAATAGAGGTTTGTTTGCCAAGTGGTTTTACTTTCCTCTCTGGCTGTGAGTCTCAGAAAAACATTTAAACAGTGATGTAAAAATAAATGAATAGATTTCCTTCATTGCTCTTTTCTTTCCCTACAAGAATCTGTGCCTGAGGGGAACTAGGGGATAGGAGAGATTCATAAGGACATGTTAGTGGGAGCCCCTTGTTGAATATTGGCAGCACATCACAGTGCTGGGGAGCAAGGCCAGTTTGGTGCCCATGGAGCTGGGGCTGATAAGTGACTGCAAGATGCCTTCAAGGCTGCCATTTATCTTCAAGAAGTGTAATTATTAGAGCTGGGTGAGCTTGGGCTGTCTCTGTTCAGTAAAGAGGCAGATATGGTTTCATGATTCAATTCCTGTGAGGTCATTAGTGAACCTGGAAATCTCTTCAGGCTGTCTGGCTTCACTCAGCTTCCAAGAAGGAGGAGGAAGAATAGAGCTCTTTCTAACAGTGTCAGAGAAGAACTGAACTGTTTATTTGAACACATTTAGGATCAAAACAACCAGCCCAAAACACACCAATAACTTGCTTAGCACTGTCCTGTCACCACATAAGGCAGCAAGAAGCCTAGCAGAGCACTGTTAGCCCACGTTATAGCACTGGCTCTGCCTGCCTTCCTGCATCTGCACTCCTCTGCCACTTGCAAAAATAACTTAGCAGACTCTTGCAAGTTGAGTGATATTCCTGCATACCTCTGAGCTCCTGGGCATCATCAACACCTTCCCTGGCCAGGGAGTTCTGAAGGAGAAATGAGTAGCTACCCAGTATTTTCCAACCTAACTGAGAAATAACTCTCCCCATGGAGGGAGTGGGATAAAACCAGACCCATCTGGGGGGGTTAAATATGCCTTTACATGTAAAAGGTTATCATCTATCACCATCTCAACGTGCTAGCTCCTCTTTCATTGAAACAAGGTGTTGCATAAAGCTAAAATCACTTCAGTGGCTGCTAAAGAGGAAAATCAATAGGTATGTGTGTGATCTAGCCAAACTATTCCTCATGGGAGTGATATCCTACATGGGCAGCACCTCACCCCTTCAGCCAGTCCCAGAGCAGCACCCAGCAAGCTCTGGGGTTTGGATTACACTCTTCTCAGGCACTGGAGGGATCTATTGTTACCCCCAGAAATCTGCTAGCACAGAATAACAGAGGCAGGAGGATAATTAAGGACTGAAACATCTCCAGGAGAATTCATTATCTACCTGTGGGAGCACCTGCATTTCAGGGAAACCTGATCCAGCTTTCCTGATCTCAACTGGAAAAGGGCAACAGGAAAACAAGGGTGTAGGTGCCAGCAGGAAGAATGGCAGGATGAGGCCCAAACCCAGCACACAAATTGGGAGAGCACAAGAATCACCTTGGGATTGCCACAGGAGACTCTGAAGCTCTGCCCCTTCCCTGTTTTTCCTGGGAGCTGTGCAGGGAACAGGTAAGCAAGCCATTAATCCTGCCTAAGAAATCTATTTGTCAACTGTGAGCAGTAGGAATCCCTTCCATTGTTTTGTCAGCTGGAACTGTTGGAAGTGTTAAGATTTACTTCTAAGTCCATCTCAAATGTCTCCCTTTCCCCCTCCCCTCTGCCTGTATATTTGATATATGCATTTATTTGCATGTGTGCACCTCTAATTGCTATAATGCTGAATACAAATCATGTATGAACTGCACTGCTAAGGGGAAATGTTTATTATCCCCTTCTCTAAGTGTTGTGCAGGCTTTCCTTGCCAGCTGCCAGGGGAAAGAGCCAGAGGAATCATTGATTAGGTTGTGAAAGAAGCCTGCCAACTGCCTGGTTCCCTAAAGCAGCCCTGATGGCTCAGTGGTGATGGACAAGCAGGCCTGGGCATGCAGTCAGGCCTGGGCCCAGGATGGCTCTGAGCACTGGGGTGTGCTCTGGCTCCCTGTTCCCTGCCTTTGGTTAGGCACCAACAGCCCAGGCTGAAACTCAGCCACGTTGCCTATCTTTTGCCTAGGACTTGGCTCTTGCAGGGAGGAATGTGCCAGTTTTCCAGCCTCCTTTATGGATGTTCATTGGATTCAGATGTCTGTCGTGCAGCTCACTTGCCCAGGGCAGAGCGATGAACAAAGAGCGCAGAGGCATACATGTATGGAAACTAAGCTCAGGAGAGCAGCAGGCTTGGGAAGGAAGAGGGAGACAGTCAGAGGGAGGGTCCTGATGGGAAATGCCCCTGCAGGAGCTGCAGACCCTCCCTGTGAGGAGGCCATCTCCTCTGCTGTGCTGGTGGGCAGAGGGGGGGTTGTATTGCTGGGGGTTGCAAGGCTCTGCATGCTGGGAGCTGGGCAACTGCTCTGCTCCAGCACAGCTTGTTTACAGGCACTCTCTGTGCTTTGTACCACACACAGCTCGCTCAAAATGCTCCCTAAGTGTCAGGCTGGCTGCTGCACAGCCTCTCTGAGAGCTGCTTTTGCTTTGCTCACACTGCTTTGCTGGCCAGCCTCTGAGTGTCTCCATGAGCCTGAGAATAAGCCTTGGCCCAGGCTGCCCAGGGAGGTGCTGGAGTCACCATCCCTGGAGGGGCTAGAAACATAGAGATGTTCTCCTTAGGGACATGGCTGAGTGGTGACCTAGCAGTTCTGAATTCATGGTTGGACTTTCTGATCTTAAAGGTCTCTTCCAAGCAAAGAGGTTCTGTGACTGCTGGAGGGGAACACAGCATGCTGGGTACTGGTGGCAGCAGCACAAGGGGAGCTGGGAGGGGAGCTAACAAAGGCATCAAATAGCCCCATTGGTCCATGGCAGAGAGCTCACTGCATCAACTCAGATGCTGGAGCAGCCAGTAACCACACATAGGCTGAAATGCTTCATTTCTGCACTAACCAGCAAATTTGATGTTATGACTGGCCACTGAACAGCAAAGTGATCCAACTGTGCATTTCTCTTAATCATCACAAGTGCTTACTTTGTATTAGAATGAAATACCTTCAGGGCTAGATCACAAGAGGGAAATGATAAATCTTGTCACAACTCCTGCTTGCCCTGGCAGCACAGGGGCTCTGTGGTTTTGGCTATAATGCATCCGTGCTCTCTGGTAAGCTGAGGGCATCACACATGCCTATTTAAGGTTTGGGCTTGGCTGTCTCCCAGCTCCTTGGGAACTCATTTAACTTTCTCTTTAGAGACCATAAAGTGTGCACTGCTTTATTTGAAGCTTATTTTCCAAGAGCAAAATGGAGGTGATGTAGCAAGATGTTCTAATCATCTCTTCTGGTCCAGTGTGAACATCTCTGAGAGGTTGGTGTCTATCCCAGAGCAGGTGGTGCATGTGGGCCCCAAAGTGCCCCATGCTCCTGCCTGCTGCTGGACGTCCAGCCCCAGCTCTACATCTCTGGGTTTTCTTCCTAAGGAAACCAAGGCAAAGGCAAAGAAGAACTATCTGTGGCCATGAATCATCCTGACATAGGTTCAGAGCCTAGCTGGGCTGGGTGGAACTGCTTGGTTTGTTAGGGCCATGCTTTACTGGTATGGTAGTGATGGGTGTGCTTGGACTTGATCCCAGAGGTCTCTTCCTACCTTGGTGATACTGTGAAACTTACCAAGGAAGAACATTTCCCAAGTGCTGGAAGTGTTCCTGGGAAAATGAACTCTCTGGTAGTCTTGATGTCTTCTAGATTTTAGCTGTTTTAGCACAAAAGCTTTTTGGAGGCTTATTCCTCCTTGACATTTGATCAGGGGATTTCAGAGTGTCCTTCTAGTTCTTTTGCTTTCGAGAGCAGACAGCAATGGGGAATGATAATATCAATTGCTTCCTCATACTGTTTGCATGGATTTTTTCCTCCTGTTTTGGGCAATAGTTGGATGTTCCATGAGGAAGCACACATAAGTCATCTCTTCTACTGGGGCAGACAAATTACTCTGGGAAACAATCCTCTTGTGCCCTTCATTTTGATTTGTGCTTGTATTAGTCACTTCTGTGGATTAGTTTTGTAAACCCCGTGCTTTCCTTCCAATTTTTGGTGAAGTGCAGGAAAAGGTCAGTGCATCTTTGTGTAGTTTGTTTCATGATGAACTGGTAATGAGTACAGAAGTTAGTGAATTTACCCCAGATTGCACTATGGGCTCTGTTCAAATCACATTGTTTCCCCCAGATTTTATGTACAGTGCTTAACTGAGATTTCTCAGTAAATAGGAAGGATAATTCCACAGCATTTCATAAAATGAGTTGTATTTCAGTCATTGGTAAGAAGTGCTGGCCACCAAATTGCAGCTGTCAAGCCTTACAAGAAGAGAGAGAGCTCCAGAAAACACCCTCCCAGGGTATTCCTTTCTTTCCCAAAGGAATAGCTCTTCACCCATCTCGGGAAGCATGGGAAGTCACTGAAAAATAACATGAGAGTGGACACAGGAGGACTTCTGCTAATGCTTACTTCTACCACCTTCTCATTCCTCCTTGTCCCCTGCAGGTTTTAAGTAAGATACCAAAAATTCTTGTTAATTTCTTTGGCAAGTTTATGACACAAATGCATCTAGAGTGTTTACTCACCCTGATCCACAGCTCAGCTCGTGGCTAAAGGAGTCTCTTCTAGCCTTAGAGAAACAAACCCTCCACAGATGTTTTTCATCACTGCCACAGCCCCAGACATGGAAGCAGGGAAGGAGGCAGTGTGGCCAGAGCAGTTCTCCTCCTCTGTCACCCTGCTTACTAGTGGCCTAGGGAATACCTGGAGAGCTCCCTGATAATCCATGAAGGAATACACGGCCAGCAGCAGAATTAGAGAGGAATTCAAGTGCCTTGTGCTGGTTTTGCACACCCTTGCTTGCACTGCTCTGGGAGCATCAAGGCCATGGACAAACCATTGTGTTAGGAAAGGCAGTCTCTTAGCAGGGATGTCCCTGCTTAGTCATTTTGTGGTTTGATAACTATTCTCTTCACTAATCCATCTTCCCTAAATAAACTGAGCTGCTTTGTTGTTTGGATTGAGATAGCCCAGACTTGCTGGGAGTCATTTATTGTTTCAATTAAGATATCTTTGTGGTTTTCTGCATTTGTTGACTGCAGTATGAAGATCATTTCCCAGAGGGGAGGGAGAGTGCAAGAGTCCATTCCCTTCAGCATGCTGGGTTTGCTGGGATGCCTTTGAGGGGTTGGGGTTGGGTTTTTTTGAAGGAGTTTTTAGTGGGATGCCATTCCCAAGAGGCATTACAGATAGTGCATTTGGCTTCAAAGGTCCTTTTTATGCTTTAAGCAGCAATCAGGCATGTTTTACCAGAGAACCAGGATCTAGTATGGTGCAGTATATGGTATGAAATTCTGCTCCTGTGCTGCACATCTGTGCTGGAGGCTGTCACAGCCTCTGCTGCTGCTACCCACCCAGCCACATTTGCTAGGGCTCATTACCTCCAAACAAATGCAATGAGCACATTGTGGTCTGCATGTCAATATTTTAAAGTCAAATCAGGTAAAATTGGCTTCAGTAGCAGGCTAAAGGCCAGGAAGCAGGATGGGCATGTGTTTAAGGTATCACACTGATGCTCAGAAGAGCTGGTTTCAGTTTCCAGACTTGTCAAAGGCTCTTTGTCCCATTTCCAACAAGCTGCTAAATCTTTTGAGCATCAGTTCCTCAGCTACAAAGAGGGGGATAATATCAGCTTGCCTTGAAGAACACTTGTGGGGATGAAGCTCTTTGCTGGGGCTCTAAGGTGAGGTGGCAAGGGCTGTTGCTTGCAGTCTGATCTCACAGAGATGACCTCATTGCTGAGTGGTTTAGGTTCCAAATCTGTCAAGTGGGAACAATAACTTCACTAACTCTTCAGGTCTGTTAGGAAACTTACTTCAGTAATAGCTGGAAGAATCCTTGCCTTCCCATCCTACCTTCTCCCAAGGGATTCCTCACCCTCCCCAGGGAGCTATAGGCTAAAGGGGCTTGGCTCCCATCTCGAAGCCAGCTAAGGCTTTCCAATGTAAACCCTCAAAGAAGAGATCATTTCATGATGAGCACCTTCAGTTTGGCCCTGTGCATTGTGACTCTGGCTTCTAAGATCCCTCAGCAATTTTCTCCTCTCTCTCTCCTTATTCCAAAAGCAGAATTGTATTCATTAAACTCACTAAGCCAACACTTGATAGTGCTTTTCTCTTCAAGGCTGCACTTGCAGTCTTTGCTGTCATTTGAACACTAAGTCACTTAGAAAGAAACAGCAAACTGGTTCCTAACTAAAGAAATAATACATTAAAAAGATTATGGTATCATCTTGCCTAAAAGCTTGAAGATTAAGCATCTAATAGTTGTGTATTGCAGAACTATTTCCTCTCCCAATGTTAATTCTACATACAAGTCTTTAAACACACTCCCTCTTTCTCCTCAAGTCCATTTCTGTTTCATCTTGGCACCTCTCTGGTGTTATTCAGTCTCCTCAGGGATGGAAAAGGGAATCTCCAAAGACTCATCTTTTTCATTGTAAGACTATAACTGGTTGCTTGAACTCCCTGTTTTTCAGTGATAAGTTTCTCTAGGCAAATGACACTTAACATTTTAGGAAGTGTCTAAGATTCACCTCGTGAGCAAAAATGTTTACCTCAGGTTAAGTGAAATTCGTGGGGAGAAATAACAAGGTTTAAAAGTTAGCAGAGGTTTGCTGTCCACTTCTCTTAAAAATATAGCAGATAATGGGTTAAATTGCACATGATAGCTGAGAAGGAAAAAATGTTCTCTTTAAAAAGCCTGTCTTCTAGATGCTCTCCTCAGGGCCATGGGTTAGTGGTGTGGTAGTGACAGGGATAGTTGGACTTGATGAGCTTAGAGGTCTCTTGCAACCTTCATGATTCTGTGATTCAATATGAAAACAGACATGGAACAGTCTCAGCTTTTCAAAATACTGACCAAATGATCTTTTCCCAGTACCAAAGAAGCAGTGAGGAAGGCTGTGTTTGTCAGCCCATGTGAAAACAGACAAAAGCCATGCTGTGACTCCTGTCAGAGCTGTGTCTGGTTTGGCAGCTGAAGAGTCACATAGCATACAAATCTCTCTGGCCAGTCATGAGGAGAAGTCCTTGCATTGCATCCACATGAGAGGATTGCAGTCCTGCTTTACATGCCAAAAGTTTACACTGCATTTAGCTATTATTCCTTCCCTCTGTACTTCTGACCTCCTCACTCTGAAGAGCCAGAAAATCACTTCCCTTTCCAGAAGAGAGCAATAATTCAGGTTGGAGTAAAAGGAGCTGTTGGAAAGGGCTGATCTTCGTTCTGCCTAATCCAAAACTGACCTTAGCTAGTCCTTCACATTTTCATTTGTACTCCAGAGAAGTTATGACCCAAGTTTGCTTAGGCCTTCAGGCTGTGCTGAGCTTGGAGCCTTGTCCCACCATGGAGTTAGGAGGTGGCTGGTGGCTACAGCTCTGCACAAAGCATGAGGAATATTCTGGGTCCTCCAGCAAGCAGAATGTGACTCCTGTTTTAAATGATTTGGCATGAGACACATCACAACTTCTCTTTGCCCAGGGATCACTTATATAAATGTAACCTCCTTCATCCATCTTTTTGTCCATTCCATGGAGAAATCAGCTTTCACCTCCCTCTTTTTAGGAGCCCTGCTAATACTGAGCATTGGATTAGTCTTATTCTAGTTGCCTGTTACTGTCTTGGAAAGCTGGCAGGGAATCATTGGATGGATTACACAAGTGTTGCTCTTGTGTTTTCCCTTCCTTATTTATATATATTTCTGTTTCTTATCTATTCTTAGAGGGACTAAAACCAGCCCCTCATGTTGGCTTTTAGTCACTGCACTCACTGAGGGTGCAGATCCCTTCTGTTCCTCTGCTGTGCTTTAGTGTCCATGACTTCACGGAGTGTGTGGAAGGGTAAGCTTCAAATAGGCTCTCCTTGCTGAGAAATAGGTGAAAGGATGAAAAGAACCATTTCTGTGCTCATGGCTGATGGTCTGCTGAATAGAGATCCAACTCCTCATCTTGAGGTTTTTCTGCCTCAGTGCTTGGTTGCCAGATTCTTTGAGGTTGAGAGCTTACACTTTGGCCTTCAAGGTATCTCAGTTATCTACACATTAATGAATCAGAACAACATCACTCCTCAGTCCTGTCCTTATTCTCTTTGAAGAGGCAGTATCCAGAGAAGGAATTTTGTGACTTTGGCAGGGGGGGTTTAGTAAAGTTAAACTAGGAAAAGGATCAAATTCCCTTACAAAATATCTCCTCCAAATTCCAGTGTGGTTAACTAGGAAAAAAATGACCACGTGTCTCCTGAGGATAGCAGCTGCTAGCATCCACAAATAACACTAGGTAGGTATTAGCTTTAGTGTCATGCCTGCTGGGTTTTAACCACCCCAGGTGCCCTGTGAAGAACTTGGTGCCTTTTCTGAGCAAAGCCCTCCTTGTCCTCTGCCATTCATGCCAACCCTGCATTGCCACGGATGCCAGGGCAAAAGCTTTTCCCCTGCAAATTACTGCAACTACAGGCTGCTATCTGCATCTCCTCATTATCCATGATAGGCAATGCTCAAGGGAAATAATCCACTGATCACCTGCTCAGTTTATGCCAATGCAAACAAAGGCTGGGGACGTGCAAGAGCAATGCCACAGATGTGCTCAGCACTGCTTACAAGGAGAGGGAGCTGGCACAGAGGAGATGGAACAGCAGCTGGCATTTATCAGGGTCTCTGTCTAATAAAACAGTAGTGAGTAACCACTTTGTGCTGCTGCTGCATTCTTCCTCTTGGTGACAAAAAGGTGGCACACCATTTTTAAGGGGCAAAATACCATTTCCCACGAGTGAAGGAGTTGGAAAGAGCAAAGGTCTTAGCATGTCCTGAAAGTGCTTTTGAAGTTGTTGGGTGTTTTCTTTTTATTTTGCTTGGGGTTTCTTAGTAAACCTTGTGGGTGATAGCTGTTGTCCCCAGCTAGCTCTTGGACTCACATTCCTCTGAGGTTTACAAGGCTTGGCTGGACAAAGCCGTGACTAACTCAGTTTAAGGCTGGCTCTTGTCCTGTTTCAGCCAGGAGGTTAGAGCAGATGAAGGCCAGCAGTCCCTTCCAGCCATTCTTCCTATGATTCATTAATTCTGTGCTCAATTTGCAAATATGGATCAAGCAATAAGCAATTTCTCAAGACAGACCAAAACTGCAATCAGAGCTTCTTAGCCAGAGAGAAACCTGCTCCTTGCTGCAAGCACAAGTCGCTCACCAGAGTGCCTCTGGTGTCACTGAGCTCCTTCACAAGCACTGTCTTTCTCTAGTCAGTTCTTTGTGGGAAACCATTCCTTTCACATTCTGCTCCAGCTTGTACCCAGCACCAGCCCAAAATAGCCATTTGGAGCTGAGGAGTTAGACCACTTGGTAAAAATGGAGTAAGCCAAGGCAAGGCAAGGCAAGCCAGCTCCTCTGTCTGCTGCAGGCATGCAGAAAGAGTTTGAAAGACATCTGTCATTCCTTCAGGATTGGCCTGACACTAGAGACTAATCAACTTGTGAAGTGAGAGAGTCATGCAGGCTGCATTGCTCAGGGAGATATTTTCTGATTCCAGCACCAAAGAGAGAAAGAAATGTTGCACAAGTAGGAATAAATTCTGCTAGATCTAAATTGGAGACCAAGACCAAAGGCAACACTGAAAAAAATCTCTAATTACCTAATCCCAGTTTTAATTTGAGCATGCCATTTGCTTTATCTGCGTGGTCCTGTGCAATGAAACAAACACTGTGTGAGTTTATAAACACTACGAGGAAAATAGAAAGTCTGAGTTTCAAAATATAAACAGTGTAAAGGATCCAAGATGAAAAAGAATAACAATGGCTGGACAGGGGAGTAATAAAGTGGAACTGATGGTAGTCAATCTGAGAACACCTCTGGAAATTAAAGATATAAAGGTAGGTTTTAGAAGTTAGGAGGGAATCAATAAAATCCCTTTTTAGGGGGATTGTGTTGCCCCCCACAGTTAAAATCCAGTCACCTGCCAACTTCAGAACTGAGGGCAGAGTAGGTGTTAGGTTGTTGTGTGTCTCAAATTCAGCCAGGCCCAACACCTTCAGGGCTTTCCAAATGAATAATCCCAATTCCAAGCCACATTCTAGGTTAGTTAATGGAAGGAACATAAGGGGAGCATGATGTGCTTACAGCAGCTCAGAGCTCCCCACTATTGCACTCTGGCACAGACATATCCCCAGCAAAGTTCTGGGAACAGGCAACATTCCTTCAAACACTATATTCACAACAAAAAAGTGGAAGGGTGGAAATCAGCAATCATTCCTCTGTGGGAATAGGCTATTTGGGGGGCATTTTTTTCTCTTCCTGCTGTATTGAGGAGGAAGTTCTGGTTTGTTGTTGCTTTTAGCCAAGACATGCCAAATTTGTCTACCAGTGATCTAGGCTGTGCCAGCTGCTTGGTTACTGTTAGTTAGAACTGACTTCTTTAATGACTTGAAGTGGTGTTTCTAAGCTACCCTAAGCAGGACTTGTGCCAGGAGAAGCTCTCCTCCTGTCACTCAAACACACAGCACAATTCACAGAGAAGCTGGTTCACTAGAGTTATGGAGACACTGCACACTGCTGCTATGTTTAGTCAACCTCTTCCTTCTCTTGGGCTTGTTTTCCTTTCCATGCCTGTTTTCCTTTCCATGCCTGTTTTCCTTTAAGACACTACAGAAAGAATTGAGAGGCAGAAAGGACCACAGAAAGAACTTCACCAAATCCTGCAGAATTCATACAAGACATAACTTGTGCCTTGTGGATTAGTAATCACAATAAATCTTTCCCTTGAAGAGCATATCTCCACAGCACAGTGACAGAACTGACTGCCAGCTAGGCTGATAGATTGAAACTAGCTAGTTTGGGATGTCTGATGAGCATACTAACTTAACTGGTTTTTGCCTTTCTAGCACAGATAAACTACACCAGACCTACTCTATGCATATTGCTAGAAAAGCAGATATGCATCTATGCAGGGTGTAAGCTGCATAAATAAATCTATGCATACCCTGTGAGCAAATGCAACTGCTTGGCCAGATGAGAGCCAGCAGAAGCAGAATTGCCTGGGATAGTTATGCTTGCCAGGCCCAGCAACTGTCTGACATCCCTCCAATGAGCAATGGTAAGCACAGGCTCCACACCAAGAGGGCACAGCATCCAATGTGCACTGCTGCTTTTCAGTTATGTGTCACAGCTTGTGCATTCTGCTTGAGGTTTAACTGGGGAGCTCAATGGAAATGGTATTAATTATATGCTAGAACTATGTCAACCTTCAAAACAGCTGTAGAAGAGCAAAGAACCATAAAAGCCTTGTAAGCTCTTTGGCAGAGGGATGGGGTTAAGATCTGATCACAAGACCTTCAGTTATCCTCATGAGACAAGCTTCCAAGGAGTTCATCTTCACCCTTTTTTTCCCCACATCTCTTCTCACAGGTCTCAGTTTCTCCCTCCAGAAGACAAAACTGCACGTGCCCAGCAAGAAAAGAGGATGCAGGCAGTGAATTTGGGTCCAGATCCTTTTCCCTGCCCATCCTGCCTAGAAACATGATAGGACAAGAGGAAATGACCTCAAACTGTGCCTGGGAAGGTTTAGACTGGATATCAGGAAAAACTCATTCACCCAAAGGGTTCTGAGGCTGAAAGAGGCTGCCCAGGGAAGGGATGGACTCACCACACCTGGAGGTATCTAAAAGCCATGCAGATGTGGCACTGAGTGATGGGCTTGGCTGTGCTAGGTTAAGAGTTGAACTTGATGAACTGAAAGGTGTCTTTCAACCCAAATGATTCTCTGATTCCCTTTCTCGTGGGCTTGTCTTCACTCTAGCTGTGTGCAGCTATGGGAGCTTGACTTGCTGCTAAACTTGACTGAAGCATGTGTGCACATTCTGGCTAAAAAGGACACTGTAGGGCCAGTGCTTAGATTCTGTGTTTTCTCTGGGATTATCCTTGTGCTCCGTGAGGCTCCTGAGGCTCCTGGCACTGGCACAACCTTGTTTTTCTAACAATCCTTCAAATGGGCAGGAAAGTGGTGACAGCAAGGGACACAACCACAAAGACACAGCATTTGAGGAATGGAAAGGGCTTTTTTTCCCTCCCCTCCCCTGTGTTTAGATCACTGGTGGGCTGCTTTTTCAAGACAAGGCACATATTTTGGTGATGACTACATGATAATGAAAAACTTGTAACTCTTTTATAGGCAATGGCATTGCTTCAGAACAACATAGTTGGTTTCTGGTCTGGTATTTGACTCTTTGAAGTCAGTGATGTTTGGTCTGGCATTCAGCTATCACCTAGAGTTCCCTTCTGGCCTGTTTGGAGCAGACTTGGCTTTCTATGGAGCTCCCAGGCTCACTAAGCAAGACATGATGAAAGGGGAGGTAGGGATGTGAATGAGCTACCAAGCCCATGAAGGTGGCAAATAGGAAGCCAGTGCAAGATCTAAGCCATTATCTAATCACATCTGGCACTTCCTATGGAGAGGCCTCTGCACTAACAACAATGCATTAATCCCTTACATTTCTCTCCCATCACTCCTGGTGTTTCTTGTCCTGCCTCCTCTACTCATCCTCTACACACCCGAGTAGCTCCACACGTGTGTGTGTGTGCGTGGCACTGCTGACACCACACAGAGATGTTTTGGGGAGTGTTCTCTCCAACCCAGGATGAACAGCATGCCCAGTCACACAGGCCACATCTGCTGCAGATAATGAGGAGTTTCCTGAAATAGGAATCAATATTTGATGTTTTACTTCAAGGCAGGCATGGTTTGATTCAATTCTCTGTAAAGATACCAAACACTGGAGTGTTTTTCATCCTAACTTCTTCACAAAAGCTTTATCAAAGCCATCTTGGCCACATGCTTGTGAGTCCTCTTTGGGTGATGTTTCCTCAAAATCCTAGCACTGTGTTCCCTGCTGTTGGAGAATTTTAGTGCTGTTCCAGGTTGAGCTCTTTTTATCATTTTATGCATCTATGGTCAAACCTCTCAAGCTTTCCAGCAAAAATAATCCAAAGATCACTTCTGTTGCTACTGCTTACAGAAAATGTTATGGGAATCTCTGTGCTGACTCAAGCTCATTTAGAAGATGCCAAAATCCAGCAGGTTTTTTTCAGGGGAGCTGGGACTCCTCTACCACGTTCCCTGAAGAGGTTGTTCCAGTGAATTATTGTTCTTAGTGTAAAACTGTCTTTATTATACCAAGATGAAACCTCTCCCCAAACCTCTCCTTGTTGCCCCTTGCCTTCTCCATCTGACAGTTTAGGAAGAGACAGCTTCTGTTCTTCTTGTAGCCACAAACCTACAGTAAGTCTGCCTGGCTTCAGTGAAAACAACTTGGCTGGAATGAAATTAGACTTAGGAAGTTTTGAAGTACAAAAAATGTCCACATTAACAAGGTGAGTTAGCTTTCTATGCAAATCAAACCCCCAATAGCTTCCTTTCTGGGATACCAAGCTGGCATGAACTTCTAGGCAAGGAAATCAAGCAATGTCTTTTTCTCTCTCTCACTGCATTTTTCTCTGTCTCCTCCCTGCAAGTTTCATAATCTGTTATCTCCTGACAGCTAACCTTGTCTTGGCTGCCACAGCCAGCTCAAAGTAACCTTCTGATGGACACATAGATCTATTGTAAAAGGCTGGATCCATTTCTCTTCTCTCCCTCCAGAATGATGAGCATCTGCAGATAGAGGCAGGTAGCAGGGCTTGTATTGCCTTTCCTGGGAGTTACAAACACTTGTAAGCAAACCACAATGATTTAATACTCTCTGTGCATTCAATAATTTACATGATTGTGCA
Organism: Bucco capensis; assembly: GCA_013396975.1. Classification (NCBI taxonomy): domain Eukaryota; kingdom Metazoa; phylum Chordata; class Aves; order Piciformes; family Bucconidae; genus Bucco; species Bucco capensis. The sequence continues at coordinate 634,883 of VWZO01007368.1, forward strand.
GATTTAAAGGCAGAAATCCTGGAAAGTATGTGCAGAGTCCATTTCCATTTGACTCCTCTGATCTGCTCTTTCTCATGGAGAAACTCCCCGGGGGGGGGGGGGGGGGGGGGGGGGCGTGACTTCTCTTACAACTCATTGATATACTTGGAAGTTGGCAGATCTACAGCTTTTGAGTGTGGTTACAATGCCATTTGAGGTATAACATAGTTTAGTTATAATATCCAGCAATAACTTTTAATGCCCTTAACATTGCACAAATGATTTCTTTCTCCAAAGCTTCCCAAGTTTTCTGATTTATTATGCTCTTGAGCTCTGACGTGATGACTCTGTATCATTTACCTTATCTTAGCTATAAGATTACAGCAGACAAAAGCTTTGACAGAGATAGGCATAGGTAATGAATAGTTTAGTTTCTTTGTTGGATATTTTCCTCTTCTATATCATTCCTGCTCTAGAGTAAGAGAAGCAGAGATTAGCTTGTGAAGCTGCGCTGAGGAGATTAAGAAAGAAGAATTTAGAGTTGATGAGGTGCAGTTCAGCAGATGGCAGTGAAACAAATGGCCTCTCACTTTGAGACTTTTTATTTCTACTGAGGCAGGGAGATTCAGAGCCCTCTTTTTCCTTTAAATATTACAGAATCATTCATGTTGCAAGAGACCTCCAAGACCATCAAGTCCAAGCAGAACAATCACTAACATAGCACCAAACCAGCTGAACCCCTCAAGCAGGGCCAAGCACTCTGGAACAAGCAATCTGACCCAAAGAAGGGGGATTTGGTTTAGGTTGGATTTGTTTGGTGTTTTTTATTCCCTACTCAGTAGTGATGAGCAGAAACTATAAGCTGTTTCCCCTACCTTCAGCTCTTGGCCTTTGTGTTCAAATGAAACAAAACTCAGACTGAATTACTCCATCATTTGGGTTTGCAAAATTCATAGCCAACCAAAAAATGCTCTAAGCTCTACATTACTGCTATTAGGCTCTTCAGGATATATATCCTATGTTTCACCTTCCTTAGATGTGTGACAGGAGTAAGTGAAGTGGTTAAGATCAGACACAACTTGAAGTTTTGTATGTTTATTGCTAGCCTGGCTATCAGCAGCTGGCAGATTAGTGGCTCTGTGAGAGTCACAGCAGTAAAACCTTCTGTTTAAATATAGCAAAAGTGAATGTTTTCCCTCTGTCTCTCTCTGTATCTAGAAAGAATCCATGAAATCATTTGGAAAGGTCCTCTTTAAATAACTCCTGATGTGGCTGAAGCCAGAAAGGGCTGTGGTGCTCTAGCAGAAACTCTTGTGTTGTATTGCTACAGCAGATCTAAACTGAATTTTCCTGTAGAACTCCTTACAATGGAATTATAGCACTCTACTATAAATGATGAAGAAAACCTGCTAGCCAGATGCTATTTAGCAGGTCTCTAGACAAACAGATCCAGCTGAAGGGCTGAAGAACTATTTTAACAAGGTCAACAACTCCCATCTAGATGTTTCTCTGCCATTGGAAGCAGCAAGCACAGTGAGGGAAGAAGCCATGGAAAGGGCTGCAAGTGCATTTCTCTTCTGAGAACAAGATAGATATACTCAGCTGAGCCTGGTGGTAGTTGGCTTGTTGTCTCTTGGGCAGAATTTTGTCTGCTCTGCAGAGAAAACAATGATGATTTTGTTCTCCAAACAGTTTGGATCTCTGTGATTTTGATCTCCGCTAGGGATGGGGTTGGTGCTTTTTGAACACAACCATCAATGGTTGTGAGTTGAACCATTTTGCTATTTCAACACAGATCAGAAAGAAAAGGGAGTAAAGGGCAGAAGGAGATCTGCTGTGCACGGAATTCCCTTTCATCCCATCACACTTGTAGCAAGGAGTTATCAGCATTAATGTGCTTAGAGGGAGAAACTGAGATTTGATAGAGAGCATTATCAAATAATAACTGAAAGTGGGATGAAGTAAGGGTAGGAAAACCAAACAACCCAAACATCCTAAATATATCAGACAATTTCCTTTCATCACTACCTTTTTGAAACCTTTCCCTCTGAAATTCATGGTAGAGGGAATGTGATGAAAAAATGGGGTAGGTTAATGTTCTTTCCAGTGAGATTTCAAACTGAGAGTAACGGGGTGAGGAGTTTGGATGGCTCAGAAGTCTATCTTCTGGCTTGTCCCCATCAGCCCCAGCTAGGTGTAGAAGACAAGGAAACACAGCTAGAGAAGTGACAGTTCTCAAGGAAATCTGGGAAAGACTGAGTGAGGTTTAGGAGCAGAACTCAAGCACAACTCTGAGCAAACACACAGAGATCTCCTGTCTCTTGCCCATTGAATGTTTAGTGAAGCTTCCCACAGCTGAATAAAAACATGCTATAAATGTCTTACAAAGTCATGGGATGTTCCTAGTGGCTAAGTGTGATTTGTTTCCTGGTTTAGCCTATTAACAGCAGTGTTTGGAAAGGCTGAAAAGACTTTTACGAGTCACTTCCAATAGTCTTTCAAGCCCAAGATTTTCTTTACAGATCACAAAACAGCAGCAGAATTTCAGGTTTTATGAGCAAGAACATTAAAGAAAAAAAGGTTTCTATTTCAGTGATCAGCTTTTCTGTCATTTTGATTTTATAGGCTTTAGAACTTCTTTGTTTCACTAATGTGGGATTTACATTTTCAAAGTACTCAGTCACACTCTCTTTTTTTCCCAGTTTTCCATGGAAAATCTCTCTCAAACTGCCACTGCATGAAGAATGCTGAGGGAAATGCTCATTCTAAGGAGTGATTGCAGTTGTTTTGCTGGTGTTATTGTAGAATTACAATAGAGAGCAAGCACGATGAGTAAACATTGGAGAGATGTGCTGCTGCTTCTAGGGCAAGGCTGGGATCTTCCTTTTGGTCATGTGGATAGATCTTTCCAAATTCCAACAGACACAATAATAGACACAATTTAATCTAAGATATTTCTATTTCCAATGATGGGGATTTGATTTTCCTCCATCTGTAGCTTCTCCTCCTCCTCCATTCAGGTGTTGCTCACTTTCTCCTCACATCAGCTATCTGTAAGCTTTTGGCTCTGTAGCAAACTCCACGATGAAATGGAACAATACTTTTTTAAAATATAGGCCATTTTTTGGTTTAAGTTAAAACATATTTAGCCTTTGAACAGTTTGGCCATGCTCCAGGGTTCCAAGAAACTGTTTGGAATGGCACCATGCACACAAGGCTGGTTATCACCTTGACACTCTTAGCCATGATTAGGAGTTCAATACTCCAATAAATAGAGTGCATTATGGACTCCAGGGATTTCATTCCTAGAAAAATAAACTGTTAGATCTTTGTTTTCATTTGTGGGTTGTTTTTTTTTCCTCCCCTAGCTCTTTTCTGTCCTAGATGATCTGCACAAGGTGCATGCATGTGGGGAGGGTTCACTCCTGCTGCTTTGCAGCAAGGTTTCCCACTGGCCTGGGCAGCAGGCAAACAATGGGCACATTATGACCCAGAGGTTTTAGCAGGGAAGGGGGTTTGCAGTGTAAAAGCTCACTTTGAGCTGTTTGTCCCTGCTTTAGCAGACACTTTATTCAGGCTCTGGATCCTGCTTTCATTTTCAGCAGTTATTTATAGCTCTTGGAAATTCTATAGGCTTGATAAATAGTGTAGTTTTACACATTTTTTACAAGATGAGTAACACTCCCTAAACCCCTGAATAGAAACTTGAAATTGAAAGAATTCTGGAGATTAATAACTCAATTCAGCCTGCTGTTTTACCAGGGGGTGAGCTCACCCTTACAATAATGAACAAATTAACCTAGGCAAGCCATAAAATGATTCCAATCATAATGCCCATCAAAATTCTTCCCGTTCAGAAGTCCATGACAAGGATTCTAAAGGATTCCAAACTTTGCTTGTTAGGTTTCTTTCCTCTTTCCTCCTCTCCTCATCCATCCTCTCTCCTTTCTCCTCTCTCTGTTCCCAGGGCAGTGGTAGCCCAGATGCCTCTTCAGCTTTTGGATCTAACAAGGCATGGAGAAAACATGAGCAAAAATGTAAATATTCAAATGTCTGCTCTCCTTCCCTCCAAGTGCCCAGAAAGCCACAGGGCACTTCCATCCCCTCCCTTCCCCTCCAACTCGCAGTGGAACAGACTCTGTGCATTAGGATTCTGACAAACTACTGACTTGTATTAAGCTCTCTCCCTCTTTCTGAGTAGCTATCAGAGCTGCTTTGAGTCTTGGCAGTTTCATTTTGCTGAGGTTTGTGCCAATATTTCCTCCAGTTTGAGCCCAGATGGGTTCACACCCCTAAATTTAACTCTGCCTCTGAGGATGGAGCAAACTGAGGCTCTCCACTGAAATGGAAGGCAAATGGCCTGCACTGCAAGGACATCTGAAAGCACTTAAAGCCAAAGCTGCAGTTACCCAAGCTTTGTTTGAAATTTAGGCCAACCTGACGTATGAAAGCCACAAAGCTCACCTGCCTTTTGTCAGATTGACTCAGGTTTCAACTGAAAATCCAGCTCTGTTTTCTTGGCAAGCATTGGAAATGTTGCCTGTGCTAACAGCAGAGCTTAGGTTCGTTCTTTAGCACCGTGATGGAGCAATGCTCTTTTAATCCACAGATCTGAGGCCAAATTTGCCATGAGTACAGTGCTGAAGAGTTTGTTCACATGCTCTAAATGCTCTAGGCTTTCTTTACCTGTTGGCTTTCTGAGGAAAGGAAGTGATCAAAGAACAAGACTTGGGTTCAGTTCCTTGTTCTGCTAATGATCCACTGAGCAGAATTAGTTCATGGTTAAGGTTATCTGTGCTCTTTTCCTCCAAGAGATTAGAGAGTTAAGTGAAAACAAGGTTGGGAAAGGATATTTTATCTCCTAGCTGTGTAGTCAAACTCTTCTTAATGCTGAAGACACTTTCCTTCTATATAATCCAAGAGGAACAAAATCCTTTTCCAGCTGTACAGGACAAGAAATATGATTTAAAGGACTTTTCTGAGTATTGCAAGAACTTCTGGAGAAGTTAAGAAAGGACATAGAGAAATGTGTCTTAAGGGTCCTTCACATAAATATTTTGCCTTCAATTTCAGTCCCAAGATGAATTGTCTCCAGTCTCCATCCTTCCTTCCAGTACAGCAGAGAAGAGGCCAGAAGCAAACTCAGCACTTTTTTGCCTTCTTAGTGGAGCATTAATCTGTAATTTTTGTGATTTAATGACCTACTTAGAGAAGTTTTCTTGGCTAAAATCTGATACACACTGCTGGTGACCTCCAATGCCCTTCCTTTCCCTGCACCAAAAGCCTTAATTGTTGGTCCTCTAATCCCTACAGAGAGGCCACTCAAGAGGATGAAATCCAATAGAAATAAATGACAGTTGGGGATAAGGTCAACTTTCAATTCAGGGCTTAATTTACCACCAAATGAGTGGCTAGACCACATTTCAAGATTCAGGGGAAACTGAACAGATATTTGTCAGTGGACTGAAGGAGTGACAAGCATCTGCACTACATTACAGTTTAGGGAGGCTACTTCTCCTTCAAACTCCTCAGGATGTCAGCTTTCAGGCTGAGGACTTCAAGCCTGAGAAAATGGATATCTGACAACTGGAAAGAAGAAAATAGATTGTGCTAAGCAAGGCCAAGCCATCCCTGTCTGTTAAGATTCTGCAAGAGAATAAGCTTTACCAGGTCACTTACCTGCTCCTAGTAAGCTCAGAGGGATGTAAGCTAACGGTTTGGTTGGGAATGGACTCCATTCCCACTGAATCTACCCTCATTTAACACGAAGATCACATTCATTATACAGCTTTAAATCCTCCTCCCTACACCTTTATATAACAGACAACTGAATAAAGCTCAGATGTCCTCAGAATCTACACTAGGTATAAAACCAACTAAGCATCCAGCTGTGTGAGAGTTAAATGCCAGTCAAACTAGATTTGTGACTGGGGTTTTTAGTCTTCATTTTGTCATTAATTTCTCTTGTATTTCTGGTAAACAGAAAAAAAATCCCTTTCTTGTTCATAAAGTATATCAGAAATCCTATTAAAATTTAATTTAATGCCTGATACTTACAGCATGTTTATTTTCTCTAATTCTCTTGGCTTTAGTACTCAGGAAAGTACTCCAGTAAAGTTCATTTTGTTTGATTTTTCAGGACTTGCTGTAGATATTTCTTTCCAAAACTTCAGTGAAATGTTTACAGAAGATAAAGAAACTCCCAAACGTTGCACTGCAGTGTTAAATATAGCATTGTATCTACAATACAATGGATAATTCTAAGGACAGGAGTAACACACCTTCACAAATCTACCTTCTCCTCGTGGTCCTGCCTGAGCACATCCTCTCCAGGTGCCTAGGATGCTCCAGCATGGCCAGTGGCATCCTGAAGCATCACTGTCACTATCAGGACATGGTTACAAGGTGTCTGTTTGCACAAAATATTTACACCACTTCCCTCAGAGGACAGGCTGTAAAATGAACTGGGAATAACACAGGAGTTGCTGAACTCTCTCTTGCTTTGACTAAGTGGGTTTTTTGGGGTGCTGTTAATGATTTCAGCTGAGCTCAGGCACTTCACATGCAGTATCTCTCTGCACATCTGAAGCACTGAACCTTTTCACCCTGAGCTCTTCATTTGCCAGGTGAGGATGAATTCAAAGAATCAGAGTCTTGATCTTTTGGAAGAGATATTTGAGAGCATATGCTGTAAATTATCCCCTCTGGCTTTCTCACTTCTGTGTGTCCAGCAAATTGAGAATAATGGGTCCTGGGAGAATAAATCCCTGGTGAAGCAAGGACTAGTGCCATGCTATCAATTCTGAGGAAATAAAGTGTTCTCCTAACTGTGTTTCAATAGCATTAGGGACTGGGAGAGCCCCAGATTAAACAAAGTCCAGGGAAATCCTGAACAGCTACTTGTTGATCTGCCAGAGTTCCTGGGATTCAGTCAGGAAGAACAAACCCAACCCAGCAACCAACAGGAGTACCAAGGCAGACAAGGGATCTGGAGTGAAGCTGCACAGAGAAGCTCCCTGCTGGCATCTCCCATCATCTGAGAGCTTGGCTCTGGTTCCTATTGTCCTAGCTTTGTTTAAAAGCAGCAGTGGATCTCCATCTCCTGACTATAAAGGATTACCAGGCACAGAGAGCTGGCTTAGTAGAGCTTTCTTATGAGAACAACTCCTCTTCTGAGAGCAAGATGAGTGATCCCAGAGCTCTTCAAGCCATTGCAGGCTTGCTACTGTTCTACAGCAGATCAAAACTTCACCTCTAAGACTGCTAAGGGTCAAAACACAAAGCAAAGAGTAGCAAAACATCAGCAGTAAACCTGTCCCACAAATTATTTGTGTGGTTTTACAAGGATGTAGTTAAGAGATGAAGTTGTTGTTACCTAATTAGGTGACTTTTACTGGGCCATCCAAAAGCAAGCTGATCCCAAATGGCAGAAAGAGAGATTGGAGACAATGTTAGCTTAGTTATGTTGGAATAATCACTTCTAAAGTTGAATGCACATTCAAGCAATAGAAACTAACTTATGAGAAATGTAAGCAGAGATTTTGGGAGTGCTATTGAAAGCAATTAAGGAAAATCATCTTCTCCAAATAGGAAAAAAAAATCATCAACAGCCTTTAGTCTGTTGCTTTGTCCTAAAATATAGTTATCCTAAATATAAATATATATAGATATAAAATATAGTTGTCCTAAAATATAGTTGGGTTTGGGGGTTTTATTTATTTTCTTCAAAGATGTGATTTTATTCTATGTTCATAATACATTAGCTGGCAGAGGGACTGTTCTTGTTTAGCTTTCTTCTTCTTCTTTAGCTTTCTTCTTCTTTAGCTTTCTTCTTCTTTACCTTTCTTCTTTAGCTTTCTTCTTCTTTACCTTTCTTCTTCTTTAGCTTTAGCTTTCTTTAACTTTCTTCTTCTTTAGCTTTCTTCTTCTTTAGCTTTCTTCTTCTTCTTTAGCTTCCTTCTTCTTTAGCTTTGCTGCTCTTGCAATGCTTGGCTGAATTGACCTCCTGCCTCCTCCTTTGTGGTGCCAGCAGCAGAGATTTGTTGGAACTCACCCCATCAGCTTATCACTTTCTGTTTAAAAGCTCTTATTTGTTATTGTAGTCAGCAGAACCCATCAGCAAGAGGAACATTTGGTGGGGTTTGGCTTATTTTGAAACTAGATGCTATCTAAAAAAACATAACTCTGGGTTGAGGAGAAAAACAAGGCAGGAGTGAAGAAAAGCAAAGTCCTGCTGAGGAATGCAGAGCTGAGCTCCTCACTTGGGTGAGGATCACTCTGCATTTGGGGCTTCCTTAGGAAATAGAGGGTTCCAGTCTGCTTGCTGCTTACCACCAGGCCACCACCTCTGTACAAAAGCAGAGCAATTAGATACTGGCAGGAAAACATTGCTATCTATTTATCCTTACTGCTTTTCAAAGTGCCCTTTGAGCTGAAAGGCTGAGTGAGCCTAGCAAAGGCTTCAGAACAGTGATGTGCTAAAGGGATGAAGCACCTAGAGGTCTTCTAAGCAGCTTGGCAATGACAGCCAACAAATAAGTGTGCAAATCACAGTCCTACAGAAAACCTCACTCACCAGCAAGCATAATTCTGAGAGTGGAAGTGTTTTCCATTCATTAAGAGTTTTCAAACAGTGTCCCAGGAGCTACAAAGCACATGCCATTAATATGCACTTGGAGGCTAAAGGATAACTCTGATCCTCTCTGTGCTCAGCAAGGGTTTCATTCCCACTGCTATTTGTCATCCAGATTCTCCTGCAGCACGAGATTGCTTCCTTCAGACAAACAGAGAGAAAACTTCCTTCTCCACAACACTCTGCAGCTCTTATTGTGGTTGTTTGTTTTTCATGCAGTGGATTGATTAAATGGGAAAACAAGATGCTTGTTAACATGGAGAGAAAACTTCCTTCTCCACAACACTCTCCAGCTCTTATAGTGGTTTGTTTTGTTTTTTTCAGGCAGTGGATTGATTAAATGGGAAAACAAGATGCTTGTTAACATGCCAGGATGCCAAGAAAAAAATATACCTTCTTGAGTAAAAGGTATGAAAAATGCAGTTTTCTGCAGAGAACAAAAGAAACTCTTTTCTTATCTGATACCAATAGGTTCTATATTCACCTAATCTTTTCTATTGGGTGTTCTATATTGCTTTAAAGCTATAAACAAAGCTCATAAGATTAACAAAATGCCATTTATTTTTTTTTTACAGTCAAGCTTTTGTCTATTCCCTTGTTTTTTTCCTAGAAGTCAGTTGCAGTGAACAGATGGTGAGGGAGCCCACACCAAGGCTTTCAGGAGTATTTGCTCTAATCTCTTCAAAACAAATACATTCCAGTATAAATCTTCAAGGCAATGCATACACACACACACATATATAAACAAGTACATATAAATACACATATATAAAAGCAGATATCCCTTATCAAGCAGTTTCTAAGAGCACTTTCTTACATCAATCTACTTTTTCCTTCACCACTGCTATCATATCATGGCTTTTTTTTTGCCAATGTGTTTAGAATGGGTATTAAAATGAATATTTAAATAGCACTATTAAAGTCACTAATTTTAAGCAACATAAGAGGTTAGGACTTGTCATGGCTATGGCTGAGCAAATAATTGGAAATATTCATCAGAAATCATTGCTTCATTAGATTGTTGAGTTAATAATAAGAGTTATTTCATGAATGGCTCAGGGCCATGGGTTAGTGGTATGGTTGGGCTAGGTATGGTTGGGCTTGAGGATCTTAGAGGTTTCTTCCAACCTTCATGATTCTGTAGTAAAGCTTCATGGCTTTCCTCTATATTATGGAATAAAGTGAAATGTTGCTGTTTATTGATGAGTGATCTGTTAATTTTGTCACCTGCAAGCCCTCAGTGAATTGGGAGAACTGGAGCCACAGTGCCTGCTATTCTGCCATGCTGCTGAGCACTGATGCTAGACTAATTCAAAAGCTCCTTGCAGAGAATTGTGGCATGCTTCCAAGAAAAAAAAAGGAGTACAAGGAAAGCAGCCTGCTAGCTGTATGATATTAAGGGTTAAGCCACTGTTAAAGAGAATTAAACTCACAGGCTCCAGTTGTGCAGTCACACATGTGGTTTATTTTAACCAGGTCACTAGTTGTGTTGATGCCTCCTTGCATCACAGAGAGGGGATGAAATATTATCTACATGCTGGAGAGAAATTCTTCCTGAGCTCTCTCCTTAAGCACCAGTCCTGCCTGGAAAACAAAATCTGGGCAATTAATGCCAGGAGACATTGCTGGAAATCCTCTCTGCCAGCTGCAAGCAGTGAGCATCCCTCCAAACTGAACCAGGAGACAGGAGCATCTGCTTTCCAAAGGAGCTTCTCTGCCCACCACGTTACAGAGGTGAGTAAAGAATATCCCAGCCTTTTCACTCCCTTAGCTATGATCCTAACTCACTGTGATGCTTGGTGTTCATCCAAGTGTATAACTTTCTGTGAGTAGGCATCAATATTTGCAGGCAAATGTATCCACATTGAACAACTTGTAGGTAAGAGCCAGACATTTCCCTTGCTCACAATGGCACACACATGCCCTCCTCCTCCTCTGCTGTTTTTCCAAGGTAATATGAAAATATTGGGCAATTTCACAGGCTGAACCAATTTCAGTCCTGTCTGATTGAATGGCTGCCCACCTCTTCATGTGGAAATAAAAGCTTTTGTTCAAGTACAGATGAATTACTTCACTTAAACCCTGGGAAAATAAAAGAAATCAAGTCTTTTGGCTGTGCATTTGTTCTTAGCTCCAGATGTACACTATTAACTGTCCAGAGCTGATTTGACTAATAAATCATGCCCAAAGGATTTTGTTTTGCAAGATGGCAAAAGTGCTTGTTTGTGTTGTTGTTGGTTGTTTTATCACAGCTGATTTATTTGCTTTGTTTTCTCCTCAGGACCTCCTGGCAGCAATAGTGAGTTTTTAGAGCAGCAGTGTATGCTGGACTGAGAGTGAGAGCTGAAAACACCTACAGCTTCTCCAACAGAAAGCACAGGCTTTGTGGATGGGGAAGCTGAGAAGAGGCAACACCAATTTCATCAATTGTTCTGTGTGTTGTTAACATCTCCCTCGTATCTGAGAGGAAAAGGTACAGAGCTGTACATGTGTTCTTTAATGTCCATGCAAAAGCAGTCATTTTCCAGCCAGCCTCCAACTGCAATTAGTAGCAAAGCCCAAAGTCATCTCCTTTATCTCCTCTGCAAGAGGACAGAGAGAGCCCTTTCAGAACTGCCCATTTTTCCCTAGCTGGGTGATGTACAAAGGGAACTTATCTAGCTTGCTGTCCCACAAAATCCCCAACAGCATTAGCTGTGTTGTCTGAGCTATCTGTCCATGAAAACACAGACCCATTTCTTTTTAACACGTGAAGGATGTAAGGAACACTTATCATCTCCTGCTAAATGCTTAAGCAACCCTTTCAGCCCTAGAGATAGCAAGAAGAGAGAAAGCTCTGCCACATCTTGCAGAGCTGGGCTTTCTGTCACTCTGTGCACATTCCCTGGAGCCCAGCTTGTCTTTTCCATGATAAACTTTTCCAGAGGATGGAGTGGGTTTCTCTTAGAGGACACTATACCAAAAAAAGGAAAAAAGCCCTTATAATTACAGCATTTTAGAAATGTCTAGTGGTATTACACACACGTGCTGTGGTTATACAGTGTATTTGCTTGTCAGCTCAAGCTCCTCTAAGTCACTGCTAAGTGTTGGGTACCACCTTGGGCTGTGAAGTAAAAGATCACACTTGCAGGGAGGAGCAGACAGTTCAAGTGACCCTAAACTGGCAAACAGAGTATTACATCCCATCCCCATCCTATTCAGTATCAATTGTTGCTCTGGAATTTCACTTTACTTCCAGGAATTGCACTTTATGTTTCTGAGTAGCTCCTGAGTTCCAGATATTCTGAGAACTATGAAATGATACTGGTTTATGGAGCTCTGAAATCCAAGGTGCCCTGTTCTCAGCTGGCTAGGATCTAATTGCATCATTTTATTACAAACTTGCCTCAATTTCTGCTATTTCCCAGGGGATGCTCAGCCTAAAACATTTCAGTGTTGGCATGGCTGATGCATCTTGTGGGTGCAGAGTGGGAAGGAAAAGCAGGGATGCTCTTGTGTGGTAGGAAGAGAAGAGAAGTAACAAAAGCGGTGAATGAGTGTCAGGTTTAGGATTTCAAGGCTAAAGTCAGGCAGCAGTGATGAGGGGAAGCCTTTCTGAACTAAAACTTCTGTTGAAGTCAAACAAACTTGATTGGATTGTATTGTTTCATGGTGTGTGATGTCACTCGAGATCCTGGGTGGGAGGAGAAACTGATTCCTCTAAATCTTTAGAGTAATTGTTTCCTTATGCTTTAGCCATTTTGGACTGGGTATCATCTTGGATTACACCCATTTGGACATGTAACTCATTTTACACCCCCAGATTTACATCCCAGTAAAGCACTTGGGCATTGCAACTGTAGAGGCTCACATACAACAGGATCTTACTGCTGAAGTCCATTTGCTGTCCTCAGAAAGCCCTTAAATGTGTTCCTTCCAGTGTATCACTATTCCTCACCATTCCCTTCAAGCCAAAACAAGTAATAGCCTTAGATTCAAAAGGAAAACAAAATTCAAACCTGCTGTGGTTCCCATTAACTTACAAGGATCTAAAACAAGGGTGGTGGGATTAACCCTTTTGTCCTGTCACATTTTCAGTTAATAGCATAAATAGCCAATGGGAAGCTGATCCTTGAGGCTCAAGCATGTCCTAATAATATCTTATGTCCACCACAGGATAACTGTGCCTGTGTGCACAAGAAACAGAGGAGTCAGCTCTTCTGAGCCCCACATCCAAGCATCTCCCAGAGCCAGTAAAGCCTTCTGGTACAACTCACAGCAGCAGGTCCAAGAGAGAGCACACCAGTGGCCTTTGAAGCTCTCAAGTTGCATTTCTCCTGAGTCTAGACTAGTAGCTCCGATCCTAGAGATGCAGAGAAATGAATCAGTAGCTCTAACAGATGTCCATCAGGTAAGTAAAATCTACGTCCACAAGGGAAAACTTAGGTATGCTTATTCTTAGGATAAATCGTGTTAGTGATGTCTACCTGAGAATCACAGCAGAAAGCTGAAATGATTGGGCAAGTGGTTTTTTAGACACACAGGTATCTATATACACATTTACAACCCTAGGACACTGTTCAAGGCTCTGTTAAAGCAGAAACCTACATAATCTGCTTTCCAGGAATCCAGCTGACTCTGGTATTTTGTTAGTGGGAAGTGACTGCAAGCAGGGGATTTGAATAAATATTTATTTATGTCATCTGCTGGACACTCCATTTATTTTTCTGGCAGAAGGGCTGATTAGCTGGAAAGAGTAAAAACTGCAGGAATGAATGTAGGACCTGTCACTGCTCTGTATTGCTTTTGTACAGTGGAACAAGAAACCCTCACCCACATCAGGCTCTTTGTCTCACCATTGCCAGCTCACCTGAATTCTTACCCCAAGCTGATTAAGCTGAAATAGCTCACTTGAGATATATATATATATAAATGATTTTTTTTAATTGTAAGCTTTCCTTATTAAATATACTCTATGAATTGGGGGCAATGTGTTGTTTATTAAGGTCCTGTAACACCTTGCAAGAGTTCAGATTACAGCAAGCCCTCCTCTTCACTCCTTTGTAAGGAGATGGTGCCACTTGGGAAAGCAATGGCACAAACATGTCACTTCGTCCTGCCCTCAGACTACAGCAACACTGCAGGAGCCTTTGTCTTCCCCAGCTGAGAAGAGATTTGTGGTAGTTTAAAAAACAATTAGTAATAATCCAAGAGATCTCTAAGGACATTAGCTGATTTATTCCTCTTGTAGCAGAGGTCAGTTTGTTTTGGTGTGGATGGGTTTTTTTGGTTCTTAAGCAGCCCTCAGAGAGAAGAAGGATGGTTTGCAAATAGTGTCACAGTCAGTATGGCAAATATACTCCCACTCTGAGGAGGGAAGAACTCACACTAACCACTAGTTCCCTCCCTGCCTGAAAGATGCCAGGGAGGAGACGGCAGAAATTCACCTGGGATAATGATTTAAATGGGTTTCAATTAATACAAATAATTCTGAATATCATACAATAACTGCTGAATTCTCTCTCATGTTTTCTTTTAATTGAAGTGCATTGACAAGGCTACTTAAGGAGATAGAAATTGGAGTTGTTTCCAGGCATTGTTGGAACAGTTTAACAATGAAGAAAAGATACAGGAATAAGAAAAAAACAATGATAACCATGTAGTCAATCTTGACAGCACTGCTGGCTTTTCAATCTGATTTTCCACCTCATTTTTTTTCAGGACACAAAGTCCAATCCCCAAACCACCCAGCACCAAAAAAACCTCAGAGTGTCCCTCCTGGCCCATACTTGCGACAACATCCAAAGTGTATCTGCTCCGAGCAGTGCCTCAAGGCAAGGGAATCAAATGTTGAGTCACTGCCAGCTCTACTGTCTTGGAAGAAGCCTTGCTCTGAAAGCTCACACTGCTATCATTGCTATGAAAAACTCTCCACGTCATGTTGTCAGGAGCTTGCCTCCAACCTGCCTGATTTCAGGCCTCTTTCTTGAGTAACTATGGTGGCTCAGTCTCTGCAGCTCTGACCACCTGCTGGTTAGAAATAACAACAAGGAGTCTTTCCTTCTCATGATTTAATTCCACATGTAGTCTCCCTGGAATCAGTGGGAATACACAGAGGACTGAGGTAAGCAGATGTGCAAGCTGTAGGATCTGGGTCTGAAATGAAGACAAGCTTCAACAGGAGGGGAAGCAAGGATGACAGAAGCAGTGAACAGTAAAAGCATGGTGGAGACAACCTCGATGGTCCCAGTTTGAGTCCAAACAAGCTATTCCAGGCCATCTAGGGCATACTCAGTCCTTGACACTTTGACATCAAGCTGGGCCTAGGGTCTCTAACACAAGGCCTAAGAGCCAAGCAAAGCAGGCGCATCCTTAAGCTATTGGCACCTAATTAACAACTAATCCATAGAAAGAGAAGTTTGGCTCTCCATCTTTCCAGAAGGTTGAGCACAGCAGCCCAGCTCTGTTCCTGCAGGACTCTCCCTGCGCTGTCGTCCATCCCAATCCAAGAGTTCCCGAGTTCCAGGATCCAGCCCACTAGTCTGATTCTTGCCTGCTGCGGGAGTCCTCCTGCTCCAGCAGATGTGGTGAGGTAAATGCCATCAAGGAAGTGGGAAGGAAGGGGAAGCAGGAAAGAGAAAGGAAGGGGGAAGCGGGAAGGAAGGAAGAGGGAAGCGTGAGGGAGGGGGAAGCGGGAAAGGAGGACGGAAGGCGGGAAGGGGGAAAGAAGGCGGGAAGGGGGAAAGAAGGCGGGNGGGGAGGCAAAGCGGGAAAGAAGGAAGGGGGAGGCAAAGCGGGAAAGAAGGAAGGGGGAGGCAAAGCGGGAAAGAAGGAAGGGGGAAGCAAAGCGGGAAAGAAGGAAGGGGGAAGCAAAGCGGGAAAGAAGGAAGAGGGAGGCAAAGCGGGAAAGAAGGAAGGGGGAGGCAAAGCGGGAAAGAAGGAAGGGAGAGGAAGGCCCATGAGAGCAAAGCCAGTGAGCACTGGTGCAGGCAGAGCAGTAAGGACACAGGTGAAGGTCTCAGCTCTCTCAGCAGGAAAGCATTAGCCACAAGAATACTTGAGTAGTAAGATAACACCAAACCCTTTGCTTACCCTTGGATTCATGTGAAAATTCTTCCTTGCCCCTCATCCTCTCAGCAGTTCCAATCTACATAGAGACTGAGGGAACAAAAGCTGAAAGGGAAACAAGAAGCACTGGAAATGTCATTACAATATTCCTTCATCCACAGCTTCTTTTTGGATGATGCTACCGGCTTGGATGATTTCCATATGCATCCCTGGTACCATGCTGGTGTGTTAGAGCCCATGATGTACCTCCTGCTGATTCCTTGACAGTGGAATTCCTTCCCTCAGATCTCCATATCTCTGCAAAGTCACTACACACAGAGCCAAGCCTCAGGCATTTAGCAGGAAGAAAGCACATAGGGGTCAATATTCATCCTACTAATTGTGTCTTTGACACCACACACCTATTGAAAGTGATTCTTTTGGCTCTTAGAATGGTCCTGAGTAGGAGAGAGGACCTCTAAAGACAATGGGGTGGATTGGCTCCTGGGTGGTAACTGAGGGTGGTCTGCAAAGGAAAGGAGACAGGAGCTTAGTGAGACTATCAAAGGAAAAACACTTACAAAGAGAAATTGTCAGCTCCAATTCCTGAGCTACATTACCTGTGCCTTGCAAGTTTGCTGCTGCTGGAGTCAGGGCACTCAGTGGGAGCTCACAGGACAATTCAGAACTGGGCTGAGACATGGGAAGGCCTTTGGACTGATACTTTTGGCTTCAAATCATCTCTGATCCTCTTGGAAACAAGCTGGCATCCTTCCTATTTGTACATACTCAGTGAACGATGTGAACAAGGGAAGAAAACAAGTATGCTTAACTAATCCTTCTCCCTGTGTGTATGTGAAGGAAGCAGAGTCCATCAGGGAGGAGGAGATCTGCCAGTAGCAGCAGGGAGCTTATCAACTCTGCATATGTTGTCTGCTAAGAAAATCCCTCTGCCGAAGCACTGTGGTGACATGCAGGATTGGGGATGGATGCAACTGCACTGCACATACCTGCACCCAGCTGGCTTTTCCCTTTCCTGGCTGATTAACTTGAACTGCATCCTTCAGGACAGGAGAGGATTCTCCTGCCAACAATGCTGCCAAGCAGTTGCCACTTTGATAGATGATGAGCAGGACCAAGGGCAGGTGGGTGCTGCTGATCCCAAAGGTCTGCATGTCTCAGGTCTGTCCTTTAGCTCTGCCTCTTGGATGCATTCCTGTTGCATCTGTCTTCCCTTTCCACATCTCCACCTGTAAAAGGACAAGGAACACAAAGAGGAGTTGTGCTCTGTGTCAAACTTAGCAGAGGTTAGCAAATGGCCAACAGGTGAGAAAGAAGAAGAGTGCAGGGAGGCACAACATCCATGTCCATGCCTGTTTGTTCACAGCTGTTCCCCAAACCCCTGCTTGTGATTTCAGATGAGCACAAGCCACAGGCAACTTGTTGAAGGCTAGAGGAGGAGCAGCATGAAATCAGGGCAGGGGAAATCAAGAGGCACGAGACAGAGCAGAAGGATTCACAAGCACATAACTGCAGCTTGCAAAAGGATGGGGGGAAAGTCAATAGTGACACCAATTCTCTTTAACAGAGTGAGCAGGATCCCAAAATAGAGCCCACACCATTGGTGGTCACTAGTGCTGGGCTGAAGCTGTCATCTGTTGATTCTGGCAGCCTGCATGTCATTCAGCAGATAAATGCCTTTCCCAGAGCCCTCTGGACAAGGAGGATATACAGCACAGACACTGTTGGTGGCCACAGGTATAGGAAACTCTGAGTAAAGCAGATGTACACTCAGAGGAAAAAATCCTGAGAAGCAAGCTTTTCCTCCCTTTCTGATCCAACATTTCTGGTGATGGAAGCTAATTGCCCATTCCCAGAGCCACTCCATTGCAGCCCAGCCACAGAGGAGGCTGTGTGGCCAAACTGGAAGTGGTCTTTCCTTTCAGGTAGCCACACAGAGCCAGACAATTTGCTTTGGGGAAGCAGTCCATATTTTCTGTGCTCTAAGGAACCACATCTGGCCAGAGGTACTGCCTACTGCAAGCCATGCCAGAGCAAAGTGTTTGCAAGTGCATGCCATGTGGGAGTCTGAGCAGAGCAAGAAATGCTGGGGGTTTTTTCTTTGCAGATTATTAGATGGGCTCAGAAATCCTGAGCCTGTGTAAACATCCAAAAAATACTCCAAATATTTGAGCTGGAGAAGTTGCTCCTTTGCTATAATGCCTGTGGATCCCTTACAAAAACACAGGATCTTCATTTCCCTTCATCCCTTTGGAGGTGAAGGGGGAGAATGAAGAGGAATTCTAAACAATTCTATTGTAGCATTTGCACAGGCTATTTACAGCCCTTTCAGTTTACTCATTTATGCACATTTTGTCTTAGTTTTCAAACCAAAACCTTTCCTGGGGGTAAGCTTCACCCAAGTTTTGTGTCCTGCTCCATTGTTCTTCGACATCCTCCATGGAAACAGGCACATTGCTGGAATCAACTCCATTCCCAGCAGGGCTGGCATGAAGTTTCAAGAGCCAGCAATTGTGCCTGGGGCTTTGAATGAATATTTCTGGGGTAATGCAGCCCCTGACACTCCAGCAGGGATGGGAAGTTTAGGATGAAATCAATCCAATGTGTTACCTTTGGAAGACACTTGTGTGTGACACAGTGCAGCTTGGACACTGCCTGCTCTGCCATCACTGTGCCAGTGCTCCTGGACTACATTATCCACATTTATTACTTAATTCTCTTTTTTCCTTTTTCTTTAGGCCATGCCTAGGATTAGCATTTTCTATACTATCTGTTGTGTGCACACAGAAGGGGATAAGAAAACTATCACTTTTATAGCCAAGGGCAGAGAATCCTCCACAGCCTATTCACATTTCCATCATATACTGCAGAAGCAAAGCTATTAAAATGCCACTTCTAGAGAATTTTCCAGTTCCTTTTGTTTATTCCTAACCTACATCATCCAGGCCTCCTGCACTTCTGGGTGAGCAGTGGGTTTGTAGTCCAAGACATGAATTATTTCCACGTGCCAAAGAAAGCTAAGGAATTGCCCAGTCTACTTCACAACTCTGACAAGTAGGAGGTTGTCTCTGGCAGCAGCAATCTGCATGAAACATGCTGAAAGCAAGCTTTGTTATTAAGGATAGGCAACCCCTTTGGATCAAGCAGGACCAACATAAATCTCCATCCAAGGTTTGGAGCAGACCAGGAACTATGCTGATATTAAATAAGCTCATTTTCTTCTTTTTCTTTCCATGTCTTCTAGGTATCTGCACTCCTAGATCTTAGCCCCTTTGGAAAGAAAAGACCACTCTGATTATCCCTTGGGCTGTACATAGGGAATAAAGCAGAATCAAATGGAAATCCCTTTGGTAATGCATGAGATTATTCCTAAAAACACTTCACCCTTCAAGAGTTGCTTTGGGTTTGCCAAGGGTCTGTCCCAAATTGGCCTTTGCAGCCAGCAGCACTTGGAAAAAGCTCTTGGGAAGAGCCTGGATGGAGCCCTCCCCGGAGCTGTGTTCACCAAGCCTGCCCATGAGGATGATGATGATGATGCTTTGTCTTACTTTCATCAGCATAAAGTAAAATATTTCATTGTCTGATGAGCAAATCACCGAGTACAAGCAACTGTACCATTTTCCTCTCCTTAATCCCTGTATCTTGTGGGAGAAATGCTTTCCCTCCAAGTTTGAGTGCTGCAGGAAGCAATGTCTCATTCTCCCTCCAGTTGTCACTGAGAGGATTCATTTTCCAGCTGCCCAGGGTCGTTGCCTTGACTCAGTCACCTAGCCCACTGCTTCAGTCCATTCCTTCTCCAGTGACACAGCTTGGGCAACTGCAAAGCAAGCTCCACTTGACCAGTTTAGATCATCCTTGCTGCTCTTTGTTCAGGCAACATTTCCAAAGCAAGCAGAGGATCAAATAGATTTGATTTTTTTGATCCTTAATCAGCTGTCAAATCCTAGAGCTCTGCAAAGAGTGAGATGAAGCAAGCTGGCATGTCTCTGCAGAGCCTGATCTGTGTGGACAGAATGGTGCTACCAAGGGATGCTCTACCCAACTCACCATCACTACCACTGCAACACAGAAAGCTGCTGGCAGCTGACAGGAAACCAGCCTTTGCCTGCTTTTTGTGCTTTAGTGTCCAAAAAGGGAAGAGATATTCCTTGTACAGCCTTATGAGGCATTAATATAGATATCTGCTTAGTGGTTCATGCTTTGGAATGGATTGAGGAGAAGGCCAACTGATCCTGTCAGGTCAGATACATAAACTGGAAGAAAAAACCTCTTTTAGCAATTCCAAGCCACAGGCTTTGCATTGCAAAAAGATTGTTCAGAAAACTCACCTTCAGTTCTCTGGAAACCTTTTCCCATGCTTCAGGATTGTTTACAGTAAATAAATCATGTGCTGGATTAACAGAAAACCCAGGTCAAGTTTGAGCTGGAGTTTTTAAGCAGGAGAGCAAGAGAGAACTGAAGTCTCCAGCACAAAGATGAGGGCTCATTCCCCATTGCCACATGAGCAGCCCTCCCCAAAAGACTCTAGTTAACAAATAGCAGATGACTTAATCAGCTTGACAGAAGATCTGTGGATATTTCTACTTCAGCTCTAAGTCAGCAAGGGATGTTTCTTCCCCTCCTCACTGGAAGCATCCTTGCATATGATTTTCAGTACAACTAACAGCATCACTTCAAGAATATACTGAATCTCTCAAGAATATATTGAGTCTCTTTCCCACAGCTCCATATGATGCTGAAGGGCATCTTTTCCTCAGGATCCACAACCCTTGCTCCCTAAGAGCTTTTGTATCTTGTCCAATAACAACATGAATGCCTCTCAAGAAGAATACTTTGATGAGTCCTCTGTGCCTAGAGTTTCTTGAGTTAGTTTAGCAGTAAGGATCCATGCAAACAATATCCTTACAACACATGAGATTGTGATAATAATTACCCTCCCATTTCCATTTTCTTCCAGTTGAGCAGGATCAGCTGCTTTTGGAATCTGGCAGCTCCTCATCTTGCTGAGGTGTTCAGCATGGAAGCTACACAAGTTTGCCATAGATTCATCTCCAGGTCAAGGAGAAAATGAGAAAGTACACTGGAGAGAGAAAAAAAAGGGGGGGAAAGTGAGTTATTGAAAAGCTCAGCATCAGCCAAACTACTAAATTAAACTTCCATTCCACCCAGTAAAACTGAAGGACCATTTAACCATTTTCAACATTCCAGAATAAAGTCTAATACACCTTATGAACAGCTAATAAGCAGTGAAGGTGATTTTCTTTCCACCATGGTAAACCCAGATGGAAATTAAATGCATTTCACATGATTTTGCACATCTGTAAATTCAGGTTTTTCCCCCTTGCTGCTACTCTGTTATCACTAGTCTACTATAAAGTTAGTAGGTGCTCGATAAATGTCATTTCATTTGACAGAGAATCCACCATGTGTTATTTCAAAGCTCTTTCAGTCCTGAGGGATTATTTGTCTCAGATATTACCTTGCCTCCTGGATTTTTTGAGTCTTAAGCATCCTGTCACTCCTTTCCCTGGATTTTGTGCACATTTCGAGTGGAGAGCATGCCCCTTGGAGCAGGAATGAGATGTTCATTGCAGCAGAGGGCAGTAGAATTCATTCCCAAGCCAGGCAGAGCTGTGTACAGCACATAAAACACCAGTGCAGTTGTTAGACAATTTAGACAGCCAGTGCTGTGAAGGGAAAAGAGCTTTTCCTTGGAAATCAGCTGTATTTTTAACCCCTGGATCAGAGTGCATCACCACTCCCTTCACAGAGATAAGCAATGAGATTGTGTAACCCCAATCTTCAAACCCTCCTCCATCTGTTAAAGTGAGCAACCTCTGAGGAAATTTGGCCAAATTCAGGAGCAAACAGAGACTGCAAGCACTCGTGCTTCATCCAACAAGGTGTGCCAGTTAAAAACCTGCAGGCTTGAACTTGGGGCCATCCCTTCCAAACAAAACCCCAAGTCTTCTCCAAGCCAGGGGCAACTGCCACAGCTCACAGAGCTCTATCTGCCTTGGTAGTCATTCCACTGCATGGAGGATGGCATTGGGAAACATCTGGAGCTGATGATGTCCACAGGAGATTCCAAACGGGTAGTGATGATACAACAAATACAAGAGGTTTTCTTTTAGATTGAAAGAGCAGAATAAGAGACAAGGGCAGACTCAGCTCGAGCATGGGTGGCAGCTCCTAAATCCTGCAGCCACCTCCTGTGACCTCCGAGCAGCTGCTCCCCAGCCACAAGCCTTAAGAGCCTCGTGCTCACCAAACTACGTGGCCCTAATTCAAACCATCCACTGCTCAGCATCATTAGGAACCAATCTGAGAGTGCAGAACAATAGTCTGCTCAAGCACTAGCACATGGCAGCAAAAGGAGACTTGATGTCTTGCCTTCGGTTTGCTTTCATCATTGGTTTTCTCTTGTCTTCCCTCTCCTCCCTGCAGCACATCCACAGGCAGTGTCCAGGTTACCATCAGCTCCTGCAGCACATCCACAGGCAGTGTCCAGGTTACCATCAGCTCCTGCAGCACATCCACAGGCAGTGTCCAGGTTACCATCAGCTCCTGCAGACTTTCCTCACCACAGAAATGGAGCCACAAGCTTACCCCACAAGTGTTGTCATGCATGAGTGCTCAAGCAATTGAGGCACTGATATTTCTGGTCCATTCCAGCTACTTCTGGTGTGGACCAGGAGGGGAAATAGCAGTCTTTACACAAACTTTGCTGATGCTTAAACCCCTGATGACTGAAGAACTACTTTCTGCCTCAGACAGACCAAGGGCAGCCTCAGGGACATGTCTGTCAGCCAAGAATAGCTCATATGGAGCAGCCCGAGGCCTTTTCTGGTTTCCCACTACATTCCCTGCTCTACCAAGCAAAGGCTGAGAGAGCCTAGAGAAATAAAACCAGGTTTATGGCACAGTTTTGCTCTGGCAGGCAAATTTCCTGCTAGCCTGGGTGGGCACTGCTCAGCTCTGCAGCCAGGAGGAAGCTTCCCATTGGGAGCAGGTCTTCCTCATCCCTGAGGTGCATGACAACACTCAGCACATCTGCACCAAGGCTTCCCTCGTGGGTTAAGTGATCACTGCCTAGTGCTCCTGTGCATTAAAACCAGAGGAACAACCTTCAAACACTTCTTCAGTCTTAGAGCACAGAGCTCTTGGCTCACAGGTCACCTTTTGCCTTACAGAAATCTACCATTCACCCACTTTTTTTGCCCTTCAGAACCTTAATCTTAAGCATCATGTGCTGGCTCCAAATTCCACACAACTCTATTTGGTTTTGCACAGATGGCCAGAGTGACAAAGCTAGTGTGTGACATCAGAGTTTACCCTACAGCAATTCATCTTTCTGCATTAACTGGGTGATAAAGCATGGGAGAAAGAGAGGCCTCCTTCCCTCTTCTCTTATCTATGGCCTGTCATAAATATTATCAGGAAAGCAGTCACCCACTTCCTTCAGCTTCCCAGGATAGCTGTACTGCATTTGGTTAAACAAACTTGTGCCCCAGTGCTCTGCTACACTCACACAGTTGTTGTAGAATCACTGCAGCTGTTGGTAAATCATCTATTTGACCACAAGACCTCTAGCTAATGTTTCTGCACACCAGTCCTTGGTAGCAACTCCAAACATCAAGTGTTCTCCCTGCTAGGAGCAGACACTCTCTGGAGAACTATGCTGTTAGCTTCAGCAAGGGCAGCCACTTAGACAAAAAGGAGCTGAAAAGTCCAATCACTGAAGAGAATTAGTTCTGTTCTAGCTCAAACCAGGACACAGGAGGAGGATGCTGTGAGGAGCATGGGGAAAAGCTGTTGAACATCCTCACCTGAAGGAAAAGGCTGGCCTCACTGTGCCCTGCCTGGGACAGGATCTGTGCCCAGGGCCAGCACTCACAGGTCCTCCAGCAGCACTGCTGCAGGGCTCTGGGAAGCACAGGCAGCACATCACCTGCACACAGGCCTCATCCAGGATGGGGACAGACCCACTCTCCCTTACTGGCCCCACTGATAAGCCTAGGAGAAGGGATTTCTCCTTTTTTCCTGCTCCAAAGCAATCTCAACACACGTGGTTTTGGAGCTGAAAGTCCTTTCCCCTTTTCTCTCCAGAGGCTGTTTATCCCTGGCTCCTCTTATCAATTCCCAGCCTCCTCCCTGCTGAGATGCAGGGACAACTTTGCTCAGAGAACCCTTACACTAGGAAAATTCCTTTGCCTCCTTGGTGCAGAGCCTGGGCTCTCCTCTGAACTAGGCTTTTCCAGAGAGCAGATGCTTTTCCTTGCCCTGCTTTCCCTCTCCTGACCCGGATCAGTCCCCAGAGGAAGCAGGCACATTTCTATCCCGTGGGGTTTGCTAAACACAACATCAAATATGTTCAAAAAGAAAACTCTGCAAATACCTGAAAAGCTTTTTCTGGGGCATTCTTGACCTAAATTCTTTGCCTGGAAGTGGATCATGTTAACGAAGCAATAAATGGAAACGTAAAGAAAACAAGCCATTTGCAGAAAGCAAACACTGGCTCTGAATTAGCTGGCAGCCAGGTCAATGTGAGAAGTTTCTTTTCTACTCAGGCAGTTTTAATTCCAATGTGGTACACTTAGTCAAATACTAAATCTAGATACTCTGTCAATCTCCTTTTAGAAACCCTGGCTAACTTACAGCTTCTGGCTGGACATTTTGTGACTAAGAGATGCTGACAGTTACTGCTTGCTGGGGATTCATTGGGTTATGGTAACCAAGTAAAAGAACAACCACTCGCTGAAATCCAGTAAGGTCAAACCACCTTGCACCAACATCCCTGTATCTGGTGAAGAAAGCTAACTGCTCCTAAGCAGCTGCCATGGAAAGGACTAGCATGGCTGGAGTTTGCAGCTTTGAAAGCTAAATGTCATTAAGGATAATTATCTTATAAACACAGCAGAGCATGGGGTGTGCTCTGGTAGAGCTTTGTCTTTAAAATGAAACTTTAACTCCTCTGTCAATGCCAATAGCAGAGATTAATATTCTGGACAGAAGGACATTTGCATAAAGAAAATATTGTCCCAAGATCACTGGATATTCCTTTCCAGCTCCAGAAATAAAGCATGACATTAAGAAACTAAGAGTAGAGGAGGTAGCACAAAATTCCACATCAGCATTTCTCAGTGAGTGCTCCTCATCCTTTGCCAGCTCGAACTCTCCTCTGTTCCTGAGTCATTTGGTGCTGTGCTATGAAGGGAAACCACTGCCTGGATGGCCAGCACAGCACCCTTCTGTCTGCTTCATCTTTCATCATGCTAGCAAGCACCTTTGGAAGTGGCAAGTGTCCACCTGCAGAGCTCTCCTGGAAGGGATCCTCAGGGAAGACTCCCAACCAAACAGGCCAGCTCTGAGCATCAGTGCTGGCAGTGCAGGAGGAGATAGTCTTGGAGCTCTTGCCACATCACCAAATCCTCTTCAGCCACTAGTTATTTTTTTCTTTGTGGCTTTGCAGCAGCTGTTGAGGATAACCTGGCAGACAGCTGAAATCATCCCTAGCTGTGTCTAGAGTCAGCAGTTCTGAGATACCACCAGCATGAGCTAACTGTGTGAGTGCCTTTCACCCTCCTCTGAACTGCACTGGGGAGCAAAGAGAAGGCCTTGCAAGTCCACAAGAGGCAAGCCTGCTCAGCAGAGCCAGCAGACAAGCCATGTCACTGCAGTAAGCATCCTGCTGTCCAAACACAGCATCCTGCAGGGCCAAACACAACCCAGGCACACATCTTCTCTCTTATCCTTTTGTCCCACTCCAGGGAGGAACAGGGGAGATTAACAGAGAGACAGACTTGGGGATTGGAAATGAAACTGAAACTACTTGAATGAAAATAATAACAAGAAAATGAAGTATATATATATATAGAGAGAGAGAGATACACACACAAAGTCAACACCAGAACCAAACCCCATTGATGGTAACTCCCTCACCTCTGATGCTGGAGCAGGAGGACTTCAGGAGGCTGGATCCTGGAGCTCAGGAACTCTTGGATGCAGATGGAAGGCAGAAGAGAATCCTGGAGGAACAGAGCTGTGCTGCTGAGCCTCACAAGGCTCAGGAGCTGAACCTGCTGGAAAGCTGGAGACCCAAAGCTTCTGCCTCCTGGGTGAGTGCACTGCCCATCTGCGAGCTTATCCTGCACAGTGTCACTCAGCTGGAGTGCCTAAGAAGGAAAGGAGTTTTAAAAGGGCACCTTCACATCAGAAAAAGGGCTTGGAATCCAAAAAAATCCCAATCCAGGAATAAAAACCTCTCCCCATCACTGGCCTTTTATCCTCTGCATCTGTAGGCAATCTCTTGCTGGCTATGCAGGGGTGTTCTGTGATCCCACTTTAAATGATTTCCTACAGTGGATTTTATGCACTACTTTAGGGCCATAATTAATCACTTTCTTGGACCAAAGTCTTGATGTTTCCCTAAATACATGCCCTGGAACTTGGAAACAATATCAGGGACAACTTTGGGCACTGATATAAATATTTCATCAACCACATCAAAGATGAGAGACCTTTGCAGTGTGTTTGCCTGTCCCTCTAATGAATCAGAATGGACACATTGCACAGGCATGTGTATCTCTGGATCAAAACTGAGCTGCAGAAGTTTGTAAGCACATCCTGCAACTGTTTAAACTTCAAGGGACCTCACAGCCACCAGAGAAACTCTTCACCTATTTCATGACAGAACAGATATTTTCCACATGAGACAGGGCCATGAGCCACTCCAGAGCTAAGGAAAGTTGCTGATGTGGAAGGAAATCTAGGAAACTCTTGGGAAACAGATTGCAAGGAAAACTTGGAGAGCAGAGGACTGAGTGTTGTGTCCCTGAGATCCCACAATCCCAACAGCAAACCTTTCCCCTCCTGTTGCACTAACTGAGCTACACCTGCCAGGCAGAATCCATTCTGACCAGGAGAGATCAGTTTAGGGAAATACATCCTTTATTGCCACTGGTGTTTAATCAAACCACTTCTGCCTGCTTTACAAAGACCCTGAGTTGAAATACAGACAATACAGCATGAGGAGGCCCTGGAATCTAGTGTTGATTATCTCTCCATACTGAAACCAAGGGGATCAGCAAAGCTGGAAGAATGACAAGGTCTCTAGTGGTGGGTTAGCTCTGGGCAGGAATCTCAGCCAGCTCTTCTGGCTTGGGTTTAGAGGAAAAGCAAAGATGAGACCAACAAAGGATTGGTTTCCTTTTATTTCTCTGCTGTACTTTTCATTAAGAAGCCACCAATGCTCTTGTCATCACCTGAACAGCTGAAAGAGGAAGGTAAAATGAAGGCTCCATGTCCTTGATGGGAATGCTGAGGGATACAAGTGTGGAAAGGAGAGGCAGGATGCATCTCTCAGGTCTGCTAGCAGAGCTGAGAAGAATGATCTGAACAGGCTGTTGTTCAAATGCCTGAGGCAGATGTTACTTTTACCACCACAGTCAAAGCAAGGGTCCTGAGTGTTTGACATTCCAAATCCCCTCTAAGTTCCTTACAGAGACATAAAATGGTTTGTTTATTCTAGCTGTAATTGTACAGAACTTGTGGGGTCCTGCATCAAATGCCTGATTCTCTGCAACCTCCAGTGGCACAGATTCCTTCATCCCTCCTTCAGGCCAGCACCAAGGGCTACATTTATCATCTAAGATAGCAAAGAACCTTTTCCCTTTTGTTATCATTCCTGCTGTATCCATCCTAAATAGTTACCAATTCAGTCCTTTTATTCTCCTGAATACTCAGTAGGGAAACTCTGTCTCCTGTCACATGCCTGAATAAATCCATGCTCTGTCTCAAACAATCCCAAAGGTGTTTTCAGACCTCACATCCTTTACCAGCCACAACATTGCTCAGAATGCAATGAAACTAAACTCTGCAGGGCACTTTCTGTCCTTATCCAAGTAGAAGATTCCCTGAAATTCCAGTTGCATTAGTAGGTTTCTGTTTCCTCAGCAGCCTCATCAGGCAGCAGCAATCAAACTGGAGTAACAACCCAGTGCCTGCACCAGGAAACAATGCAGTTTATTTAAATTCCTCAATAGTGAGGTAATAGCTATTAATTCACATCAAAATCTGGGTGATAGAAGACAGCTGGACTTGAGGCAGGGAAAGGAGCTAGGCCTCCCAAAGGGTAGAGGATGAACCTCCAAAGGTGAAGTAGCATCTACAAGTGAAGGAGGAGACTCTGAACAGAGCTTTAGCTCTCTAAGGCAGTGGCAAAAATCCAGTGAAGCATGATTTGCTTGCAGGTGTTTTAAAGCACATTTTAAAGCGTGTTAATACCAATATGAAGTGGATTTGCTTCTTTTCTGCCACGTCTGTATTGAAGTCAGTGACCTTCCTTTGGAACTTGAAATTACTTTGAAATAATGGCAAAAACATGCTTGTTTTTCCTTTGCTGCACTGCATTCACCTCCTGTTCCATGTCTGAATCAACCAGGAGTTGAAAGACCTGCACAGCATCCCCAGGAGCCTCCAGCTCTCTGCCAGGAGCTGCCTCTCTCTCTGATAGCACAGCAAGCACCAGCCTGCCCCAAGTGTTTAGAAGCACTGAAAGGATCAAGAGATGAGAAACACATGAGGATAGCATCAGCTAGTCACCATCAATCCACAAGCACCAGCACAGTGGCACAGGCTGAGGGCCCAAATCTGACTCTGAGCTGACATAAACCACACTGCCTGTGGATGGGAGGAAAGGGAGAGCCAAAAAAGGGATGAGGAGTCACCTCACAGAGTCAGGGGCAGCTTTGGGGGTTCTCCCCCAAAAAGGGGAAGAGAAAACACAGTTAAAATAAAGCAGAAAGCACAGAAGATGTGGGAATGGTAGGGAAAAAAAAAGCTGGGTAAACTTCAGAATATTTCCTATGTGAGACACTGAATACAACTTTAGAGCAAGCCCTGGAGCTTCCTCTGCTGTGACTCCTGCAAAAGGAAAACATAATGAAACCCTTCAGGACAGGGATTTTGCTTCTTTCCAAATATTGTACACATTTTAACATGTCCTCATAGAATTTGTACCTAGCCATGCAAAGAAATTGGTACACAGATGCAGAAGAGAGTGCTCCTTGACACATTAATAGAGCAACAGGCAGATTCAGACACTCAAAGAGGAGATAAGAGTGGCTCTCCAATACCAAAGTTTCCCCAGGAATAGCCTTTCAGCACTAATGCTTTTCCACAAGCCCAAGCCAGTGTCCATTGTCTGTGCTCTGCAGGCACTGCTGTCTCTGCTGGACACAGGACATCACTCTCAGTGGTGACCTCCACACGTGCCCAGGGACAGGGAGACAGCAGCAGAGTCTTCAGTGCTCAAGGTTAGGATGTGCTTAGGGGCATCCCAGTGCTCAGCCTCCCCAGCTGGTGGAATTCCAGCAGAAGCCTGATGTGGAATATTGGATGAAGACAGAGGAACCTCTGAAGCTCTATTCTTGTGTCTGCATTTGAAACCTGAAAGGAGACCTGGGCTTTTGACAAAGATGACAACAGTAGACTCCAAGCAAAATGTAGTCTAATAACCTTTACACCCAAGTCTAACTGTGACCATTTCTGGTCCCATTCCAAACACATGTTACTCTTCTAGATGTACAAAAACACAACCTTGACTTCTCCTAGGTTCAGCAAAGAGAGGAGCTCAGAGAACACCACAGAGGCACCTAGTGTTGATGGAATCACAGCAGTTTTTATAGGCAAGCTTCCATTTACAAGCAGGAGTGTCACTGGGGTCAGAGCCCTGCTCCATCTCCCGTGGCAGCTGAGCACACACACAGGCAGACATTCAGGTGGCACAGGAGGAGAGCCTTGCAATAGCATTCTGCCCACCCACACAGTGCCTCCAAACCAGCAAAGAGAAATACAACAGTAGTCCTACAGAAAGGCCAGCTCATCAAGAATTCAGCCACTGGATAAATAGCTTTATCTCAGACAGAAAGGCACAGCTCCCCAGCCAAACTTCACCTTACAACAAATAATTCAGCCATTGGATAACTATATTTACCTGTTTACCTCAGGCAGAACTCCTGAGCCAAACTTCATTTTTTTGGAGCACCTGTTGGTGAGAAATGTCATTCATTAATGCCAAAAAATACAACCCTGAAAGGATCCAAACTTGGTGTTGCATTCACCTAGCTGTGAGCTGTGCAAGTACCCTGAGCAACATCAGTTAAAACAATGATTAAAAGTGGCCTTTGCCACTTAATTACAAAAACAATGCTTGTTTAATGCTATCGAGGAAAATGAGGAGAGGTCTAATTTTTAGCAATATGGGAAAATGATTCAATAACACATTGACTTTTGGGGAGGAAAGAACATCATTGCAATGCTTTCAGCTCTATGTTGTGTAGGAACTATCTCCTCCTTTCCTACACAACAAATCAAGTTACATGGGCAGCATGGGAGAAGACAGGCAAAGAGGCAAACTGGAATTACAGATTCAAATATCAACACCTACCAATAAATCCTTTTTTTTTTCCCCTGTGCTTTGAGACTCATACACTGAAAATATGGTTTTTGGTACAGAATTTTCTCAGCAATTCCCCTAAGTGTTTCCATAACTTTTTTCTTAGCTGTTTTCCTACAAGTTGTAAAAGAGCAAAACCAGCCAAAACTCCAATAATAACATGAGGAAAAAAAATCAATCTATTTTGGAGAGAAAAACTTTATTATAGTCTGCCTTTATTATGTAGCTTTACAGACAAAAGTAAACACTTCTGAATGCAGTGCAGCACTGGCCTTTCTGTGCAGCAAGATAGCATCACAGCTAAGGATTTATTAGCACTCAAGGAAAGATTAGACAGTTACAAGGCAGCCAGAAGAGTCACCACCACATTGAATGAGAGAAACCTTTTTTGCTAGGGCTATAGAAGAATTAAGTCTCCGAGCATGATCCAATCTGTACCAAGGTCCAATGAGCAAAATCTTAGTCTCACATGAGAGTTAATATTGAGTTTTACAGACTATCTTCTTGCCCACTGACACAAGGCAAGTGGCAGTGTTTGATCCTGGCCAGGTTGCTGTTCCAGATGCCACAGAGTTGATCCAAGGACAGAGTGAGGTCTGCATCTGGAGAATCCTGCAGCGTGCTGCAGCTGCATCCTGCTAGCCCTTAGCCAGAGCTGCCTGAGACTGGAATATAACTGCACTAAGGATGGGAGTCTGACTCTCCCCATCTCCAGGTGGAGGCAGGAAGCCTGCCACTTTCTTCTAATTGTGATTAGCAAGTCACAGAGCTAATGAGAGGAGCTGCCCAGGCTCCTTGTGCACATCTCTGCTTTTGAGCGAGACCAAGCACAGTTTCAGGCTCCGTTTGAGGTTTAGGCCAGAATTTCACACATTTCTTATTTCACCTTTTCCTAGTTTTCACCTGCTTTTACTAGAATTCCTAAAGTTTTACTTCCTCCCTGTGCTGCCTTGCCCTTTATCTCTTGCAGACTGCAGGCAGGGTTTCACTCCTGGCACAGCTACCAAAACATGGGAGCAATTAGGGGACTCCACTCTTGGGCTGTAAGGAGTAAGAGCTGCAGATCTTTGCACTGGCTGAAAATGGATCACTGCTCTAGCTGACATTTGGCTCTCCACAACCATTTTCCCTCTGGGTATTTGGTCACACTACATTGGTAAGAAAGACAATCTTGTGCAGAAGCATGAGACTGTCACTGAGTGTGCTCACCAGGCCTTCAGGAAAAATCACCACTCACTTCCCAAAGAGCTTTGAAGTAGGACACATCCACCAACAATCATCAGATAATAGCTTTCACTTTCCTCTCCTGAGCCCTCTGCTCTCTCTCTCACTCCATTCCTCACCAAAGCCTCAGATTTTGACCACTGCCATGGCTCCACCTGCTTTCCAGCCAGAGCATGGGATTCTGTCTCAGTAGCACAGATCAGATCTAACTGCAGTTTTCAACAGGATGGGGAAACAACATGAATGGGAGCCATATGTTCCAAATACAGCTGAGTGTTTTGTTTATGTATTTCCTGAATTAAGGCACTCTTTTTTTTTCTCCTCAGCTGCTGAGAGGTTATCTTGATACTCATCATGCGTGAGAGCTCCTATTTGTCCTCATAGAAAATCAAATTATGGCACGTGTAATCAAGCTGCAAGAGAGACACATCCCAGGAAAAGAATAGGGATTGAAAACCTCAGGATTCAGAATAAATCATGATATAAACTGATTCCTCTACCTGTGATAGTCTCTTCCCAGAAACATGCTGGGTCAACACAACCATTAGGAATAGAAAGTTCAGGCCAAGCTCCAACAAAGGGAAGGAACACAGGGTAAAATACATAATAATAATAATGAACCAATTGCTCAGTTAGTGTAATTGCACAGGCTTCTACTGAGCTATGCTAATTTCCAGCAGCTGGAGGTTTGGCTCTTTATGTTTTATTTACTTTACCTCCTGTTCTTAATTTCCTCCCCTCCCATTTGTTTGTTATTGACATGTTCTCTGGTGGCTTCACTTGGAGTGGGAATTCCTTGAGGAATTATGCTTCCATATGATTCTAGGACACAAATACATTCCACAACATGACAGGTAAGAGTCCTAAAGCTAAACTTATTAGCAAATCAGCTCAAAACTCTCCAAATAACATCTTTTCAGCTGATCTAAATAGACTCTAAATCATTGTGTCACCTCCATTTAGAGATTCTGCTTCGAGTTATTGCTGCAGATCATTTTCATCTAAATATGCCATAACATTTTCCCTACTAAGTTTCCATTTCTTTATGTACAAATGCCATCCTGAGGTGTCATTTACAGAGTATTTCCCCACTAATTTATGCTGATGTGGCAGTGGAGGAAATGTGACAAAGGAGCATTACTCTCTTTTTCACACCAACCTGTTATTTTGAAGGTTTGGCATTCAGACTTGGGGATGATGAAAGGAGCATTAAAAAGCACCAAATCCCCTCCACCTCTCACAGATCCAAGTCGCCAGGGTTGCTGCTGTCAGGATTTCACCAGGACAGGAGGTCAGAGGCTGAGCTGAAGACAGAAGCTGCAATGGAAGTTGTACAAGGTAGTCCAGGGCCTATGAGAGAGGCAGCAGTTAGTGAGCTCAGTCCAGCAGTAAATCAGGGAGGCTCCAACAGCCAAGGCACTGGAAAGCTCACTGTTGTCTAGAGTGTTGCTCTTGTAGTTCAAGAGCTTCCCGAATCCTAGGAACTCTGAATTATTTTTAAGCTGAGAGCTTTCAAACTGAACTTCATGCCACAATTTATGCCCTGGAGAAGGACTTTCACAACTTCAGTTTTTGAAGTTCCAAAGTGGAGTCCCTGGGGAGGAGCAATTGTTGAGATTCTTCTTGGCACACCAAAATCCACATTCCAAAAATTGCAGAGGCCAGCTTCAATTAAAAATCATTTTACCAAGCATGCCACCCTTTTATTTTCTCCATTTTTTTTTCCATAGCATCTGCTGTTTGCTGTGCCCATGGCAAGGCCACATGTGCTTCCACATCCATGCAGGGATAGGATGATGTTCTCCTGTGATGCCAAGGGAAATGGGCTGGCTGCTGCAGCCAGAGGGAATGAAACAACTTCCCCTGGGGAAGCTGACATCAGATTTCTCCTGCAAAAACCTCCTGAAAAGGGACTCACTATTTAGTGAAGTGTTAAGGACTTGTTGGAAAATGTGCTTTGCTTCCTAAGAAGTTCCTCAGAGTGTGGTTCAAAATGTGTTTTTCTAACTAAAGAGAAACGTGTGGTGCCTATGAGCAAAAAAAAAAAAGAGAGAACCCCATGAAAGATATCTTTGTTAAATGCCAGGGATATGTGCCTGTTATTTTTCTGTCTTGCAAGCTAATAAACTTAAGACCAGTTGCTTTACAGACAGGGCAGTTATTAGCTCTCACTAGAAAATAAGGGACCAGAGGGAATTTACAGGGTAAGAAAAATGCTCTTAAATATTTGGGGCCATGTGAGCCACCCAGGGTAAGTGTTCTCTGGCAGGAGAGCTGTTATTGTTGCCCTTATTCTCCTGAGGAAAATGGAGTTTGCTTATTAAAGAGCTGTGCAGAAGGCCAGAGGCAAGTAGCCCTCATTTCCTTCTCATATTCAGGGTGGAAGAGAAGGTTTGGAGCCTTGTGGAGCTGTGGTTGCAAAGGAGCAGGTGGGCTGCAGGAGGAAGGCACTGCAGTCCTGCCTCTGCTCACACTAACAGCTGCAGGGATGCATTAGTGACTACAGGGACAGCAAAAGGCAAGCCTGGAGCTTCTGGCTTGCACAAAGAGCAGAAGACTTCCAACTATTGATGTGTTCTCTGGTGGCTTCACTTGGAGTGGGAATTCCTTGAGGAATTATGCTTCCATATGATTCTAGGACACAAATACATTCCACAACATGACAGGTAAGAGTCCTAAAGCTAAACTTATTAGCAAATCAGCTCAAAACTCTCCAAATAACATCTTTTCAGCTGATCTAAATAGACTCTAAATCATTGTGTCACCTCCATTTAGAGATTCTGCTTCGAGTTATTGCTGCAGATCATTTTCATCTAAATATGCCATAACATTTTCCCTACTAAGTTTCCATTTCTTTATGTACAAATGCCATCCTGAGGTGTCATTTACAGAGTATTTCCCCACTAATTTATGCTGATGTGGCAGTGGAGGAAAGTGTGAGAGAGACAAACTGGTTTGTGGAAGGATGACTGCTTGCCAAGGAACTTGGTTCATTAAAACTCAATAGATCTTCACCTTCTCCTTATAATCACTATGGATCCTCACAACAGCTTCTTCAAGTAATCTGGCAACTATTAACTTATATTTTACCTTATTATTAAATACGTTAAGCACATATTAATCTACAAAAGTATTAACTTATATTTTACCTTATTATTAAATACGTTAAGCACATATTAATCTACAAAAGTATTAACTTATATTTTACCTTATTATTNCCAAAATCCACATTCCAAAAATTGCAGAGGCCAGCTTCAATTAAAAATCATTTTACCAAGCATGCCACCCTTTTATTTTCTCCATTTTTTTTTCCATAGCATCTGCTGTTTGCTGTGCCCATGGCAAGGCCACATGTGCTTCCACATCCATGCAGGGATAGGATGATGTTCTCCTGTGATGCCAAGGGAAATGGGCTGGCTGCTGCAGCCAGAGGGAATGAAACAACTTCCCCTGGGGAAGCTGACATCAGATTTCTCCTGCAAAAGCCTCCTGAAAAGGGACTCACTATTTAGTGAAGTGTTAAGGACTTGTTGGAAAATGTGCTTTGCTTCCTAAGAAGTTCCTCAGAGTGTGGTTCAAAATGGTTTTTTCTAACTAAAGAGAAACGTGTGGTGCCTATGAGCAAAAAAAAAAAGAGAGAACCCCATGAAAGATATCTTTGTTAAATGCCAGGGATATGTGCCTGTTATTTTTCTGTCTTGCAAGCTAATAAACTTAAGACCAGTTGCTTTACAGACAGGGCAGTTATTAGCTCTCACTAGAAAATAAGGGACCAGAGGGAATTTACAGGGTAAGAAAAATGCTCTTAAATATTTGGGGCCATGTGAGCCACCCAGGGTAAGTGTTCTCTGGCAGGAGAGCTGTTATTGTTGCCCTTATTCTCCTAAGGAAAATGGAGTTTGCTTATTAAAGAGCTGTGCAGAAGGCCAGAGGCAAGTAGCCCTCATTTCCTTCTCATATTCAGGGTGGAAGAGAAGGTTTGGAGCCTTGTGGAGCTGTGGTTGCAAAGGAGCAGGTGGGCTGCAGGAGGAAGGCACTGCAGTCCTGCCTCTGCTCACACTAACAGCTGCAGGGATGCATTAGTGACTACAGGGACAGCAAAAGGCAAGCCTGGAGCTTCTGGCTTGCACAAAGAGCAGAAGACTTCCAACTATTGATGTGTTCTCTGGTGGCTTCACTTGGAGTGGGAATTCCTTGAGGAATTATGCTTCCATATGATTCTAGGACACAAATACATTCCACAACATGACAGGTAAGAGTCCTAAAGCTAAACTTATTAGCAAATCAGCTCAA
>VWZO01007368.1:670598-696012 GCA_013396975.1 Bucco capensis
TAAGCACATATTAATCTGCGATTTATTACAGTTAAGTTGGTCCTAATTTAATTAAATACTGAGGCCTCTTCTATGAAACTCAAGTCTAGGAAGATGTATCTAACCCTTTTGCATGGAAAGTCATTTTTTACTATTTAGTGTCTTCTGTTTATTCTTCATTGTAACTTGAATCTGGTTATTGAAGATCCAGATTGGCAGTAAGAACAGCTACCACCATAGCTGTAACTGTACCAACAGCCAGACTACCACCTTCCAGACTGAAAAACCAACATGACATTGTATTTTTAAGCCCCCACACAATGTCTCATTATTCACATTCTTGGCTTTAAACTTCACTTTTAATAATGTAAATATGAAGTGATGCAGAAGCATTCAAACTGCACCAAATGGCTCCATTCCTTATTCCAGGGCACCCATCTTGAAATGGAAGTTATAGGAGTGTAAGGAGATCAGAGCTGCAATGTTCTTTGGAGTCATCCACTCCTTCCTGAGCAAAGGGCTTTTCAGACACAAGCCAGGTGCAGGCCAGCTGCACAAGAACAATGTGCATTGGAACAACAACATCATCTGTGTGCTGTGCACCAGCTCCATGTGCTCCTTCTGCAACACTGCTCCATGACTAAAGCAGTGGTGGGCTCCTCAGCTAAGGTCAAGCCATGCCATAGGATCTGCCCAAACTCTCTGGATGACAGCTGTGCCCACATGGCCATGCTGGGCTGGTGACAGTGGCACGAGCAGCCTGCCCCTTCCCCTCCCCATAGACCATGCCAAGGCTGATGTGGGTGCTGAGCCCTGGGAAGGGGCAAGTGAGCCTCCCACCCATCCCCTGCCTCTTGCTGACAGAGCCACACAACAGCAGCACAGACAGAAAAGCAGCAAATCCTGCCCTGAACAGGCTGTAAATCCTAGCAGAGGTCAGGCTCTCCTTGACCATAAACAAATGATGATGATTAATATTGACACAGAAATCTGCCTGTGGGGAAGGGAAGAGATGCTTTCAGGAAAGCTGCAAGAACCTAAACTTCATTTCCCATCTCTCACAGTGATTTGCAAGTGGTAGCTTCTGAATAAAGGCTGGAAGCAATGTTTGATTGGAAAAAAACATCATGCAGCCAGCAAGCAAGAAGAACTGAGAGCAAGGAGCCTCCAGCACTGGAGACTGAGGGCTGGCTGACAGTTCCATCTGATAGAAGAAGGAATTCCTGTTGATCTGGGGAAAACATAATGCAGAACATGTTTGCTGAGTGAGAAAAATGTTGCTTGGGCAATATCAAAAGCAGCTGTGGGGTGAGAGGGGAAAAGCAATTAAAGCAATGTGAGCTGGCAGCAGCAGAGTCCATGGGGATTTGGGGCTGTGACGTTACCAGAGGGGACAGTGATGTCAAAGTTGCTCACTAAGCTATAGCTGTGACAACAGCACTGGTGACTGCCAGGGTGCTGGTGGGAGGAATAGGGATATTACTCAATGTTTCTATCTACAATATTTCTTACTTTAATAATTCTGGACCATCTCTCAGCTCTCCAGTTGATCAGATGCATCCCATGCTCGAGTGAAGACAATTTACCAACAAACACAGCCTTGCTCTCTGTTCCCTGGACTTCTCTTTGGGCATTTCACACAATCATGAAGGTTGGCAGAGACCTCTAAGCTCATCCAGTCCAACCATCCCTAGCACTCCCATGCCACTAACCCATGGCCCTAAGGAGAACATCTCTGTTTCTTAAACCTCTCCAAGGATGGTGAGTCCAGCACCTCCCTGGGCAGCCTGGGACAAGCCTGAACAACCCTTGCAGGGGAGACATTTCTCCTTGTGTCTAAACAATATATCTTGACACTAAGCTTGAAAAAAAAAAAGGAATAAACCAACCACATAACAGAAAGAACCTGATAGGCAATGTGTTCTGCCAGATTAGTGTTCAAAAGAACCCTCAGTGTCTGTAAGGGGATGGAGTTCATTTCTGTGCTCAGGGTAGAAAGACCAAACATGACATGATGAGAAATTCCTTTTAGTACCTGGAAACACAGGAGAGCTCAAATTCAAACACAAGAGAGGGAGATTTATATTCTTTTGGTGAGTTTCTTCTGGAACAAAGAGACTAGCATTCGATTTTTCTGTTCATCTGAATCCCTTGAAGTGTTTTGCCACTGTCCAGAGACTAGATGAAAAGACTTGATCCTGAAGAGACAAGTGACACAGCAAGGCAAGGCTATGTTGCAGATGAGCAGGGAGTAATTTCAGCTTCCTGAGAGGCTTCTCCTGTTCAGTGTTTGCTTACAACAGGGCACTCAGACATGGAGTTTTTCTACACCCCAGCAGTTGTCAACAGTTCTGCTTCCTAAAGCTTTCCACAGAACAGGAGCAACTTTCCTTCAAGCTTCTCCAGCACTCTCCCCACCTTTTCCTTCAGGGAGCCCTTGGGGATGAATGCATGGTTTAGTCTCCATGAGCCACTCACTTGTGACTGCAATTAGCATTAGCTGCAAGGAGAACCAGCAGCAGACAGCAGCAATTCCTCCTTCACTTGAGGCACACTGCTGCTCTTTATCTGCTTCCATCACTCACCTACAGCTCAGTAAGCTTCTTGCTCCAGTCTGAGCAAGCTATGGCTAATTCAGCTGGGCAAAAATGGTTAAAAAAAATGAATAAATACTTTGAATAGGATTTTTTAATGACCTTCCCTATTGCTAATGCCTACAGCCCACTAGTTTCCAGGGCAGGCTAATATCTAAAGCAATCACCCCAAGCAGCAATGGGTTATCTTTGCTACCTACAACCCATTCCATTTGGTGTGCTTCCCATTTTTTTTCCCCTCAACAGCAGCTGGGAAAGTAATTGCTGGTGGAAATACATGGAGACAGTGAGCTTTAGGCCTGGATTAGGCCATGTGGTTAACTGGAACTGCATGTGTTTGGATTCTCTGCCTTCATGCTGAACCCACAACACAAGAGGAGCACATTTCCCTGCTCCCACATCATTAATTGCAATCACTGCTATCCAAATCATCTGGTTCATAGATAAAAATTGTTTTGCAAAGGAGTTGGGAGAGAGACAATGGATCAGCCAACAATAGGCTAGGAAAACTAATAAAAAATAGTGAGATATTAATAAACCATCCTGCCTCCTGGCTTGTCACCTCTTTGGACTATCAAGCATAACAAATCCAGAACCACAGAATCATCAAGGTTGGCAGAGACCTCTAAGCTCATCCAGTCCAACCATCCCTAGCACTACCACACCACTAACCCATGGCCCTGAGGAGAGCATCTCTCCAAATCCCAAAGCCATCTGCTGAATTCTCCTGACACCAGGAGCTGTGCTGCTGCTGGAGGCTGAGAGGTCACTGCAGGGAGCTCAGCCAAGCACCGAGGCCTGAAATTTGGCTTCAGAAGAGCTGAGATGCCTCCAGCTCTGAGCAATCCCCAAGGCTTAGCAAGTGCTGTGAGGAGCCCAAGGGCAAGGCTCTGAACCAGCAAAGGAGGCAAGAAGGAGCTGCCTTGGCTTTCAGCAAGACAAATGTTGTTACCTTCTGCCTGACACTGATCTCCTACGTGACAAAGAGCAGAACCAAACGGTTGCAATATTCAGCACATTCTTCTATCCAGATCAATATTGAAAACATATTGAATGCAATATTGAAGGGATTACAGAACCCAGGAAAGGGAAAGTCTGACTAATGGTGCAGCTGTGCAGCATTCCAGGGAATCCAAGCCAGTGCCAGCATTTATTAGCCACTCAGCCTCTGACAATAAACAATCTGCAGCTCATGATCATCTCTCCAGACAGAGATGTCCATGCTGCTTACACAGACACGTTAACACTCTCCTCTCTATGCCCATCAATACTCTCAACCATTAGCTCCAATTCATCACTGAGGCTGTCACAAAAGGTCTAGTTCCATGGGATTTTCCTTTCCTTGATAACCACAGACAAGGACAGTATAGGATGTTTTGCTGTGCATTTAGTTTTGTGGATGACTCCTTCCCATTATCATTCATTTTCTGTGAGGCACCCAGAGTCTATATCAGCTTGGAAAACTTCAGATTCAGGGAAGAATGTGTATTCCAATGCCTATTTCATCTTTGGCAGGTCTGTTCCACTGCAGCTGAGTAAAAGCAGATTCCTGTTTCACTTCAGTGGGATTAGTCCCCTTCAGAAGGAGAGGCCTGACTGGCATGCATCTCTGTACAACCACGAGCAAAAAGTGCAAGCCTGGAGTAGTGACACCTGCTGTACTCAGAGCAGGGAGATGCTCTGCTGTGCTCTGACCTCATCCCATCCTGCAGAGAACCACCAGGTTAATCCAGGTTAAGTGAGCCTGAGATCTTCCGAGCAGCTCTGGCTTACAGCAGAGTATTCATCTCTAAACAAGGATGGGAAGAGGTGTCCAGAAGCATTATTTATAAATGAAGATAAGTGCTGGCTAACGTCCCTGCCTTATGCTTATATCACTTAATTCCTCTGGCATGGTGTTTTGCTCTTTCCTGTTCCAAGCCTGCTTTGTGCTCTGGCAATTCACATCACTCTCCTTCCTCCCCCACATTTTCTTTCTCCTCCCTTTAGCTACACCACTAAGCAAGCTGAGCTTCAGGACTTGGTCTATTCTCAGTGTTAGGTCATTTCTGCTCCCAGTTTCCAAACAACACTGCTTACTTTTGCCTGTGAGACAATCATTCTATTGGACAGGCTTTTCAATGGGGTCCCCCAGCCCCCATGTCCATCTCAAAGCACCCCAAAACCTGTAAGAGCTACAAATCCCAGTGGCTAGGTTCTGTAATGTGGGGAAATGCTTGTAAATAATAGTGAAAAAATGAGTGAAGCAAAAAAGACATAAAACTTACCTGTCTGTATTGTCTTTTCATAAAGCAAGGCCTCTCTTCCAGTATTGCTTTCAGTTCAACATCTTTCAGACTTCCCAAGCTGTTTAACATCCTAAGAGGAGTGGCTTTCCTCCCTTCACCTCTGGCATCCAGCTACTCCCAGCACCTTCCCTTTTCTCAGCAGGGACTGCTTTCCATCTCCATCACAGAAACTTCTCCCAGCTGTGCAGTGAAGGTCCTGCTTTTCCATGCATCCTCCCTCCCTCCTGGGGCTTTAGGCAGCTGGTGGGCTGCAGAGGAGACAAGGCAAAGCAGCAGCTTTTCACATGGTTACAGGTAGCATCCTAACAGACTGGGAGACCATTGCCAACATTGTATTCCCTGGCATTCCCTAACTGGCTAGACATTTTGCTGACCAGACAAGAGACATTCCCTGGGCACAGAGATGTATCTTACATGAAGGACACCTCACCTAATGCCAAACTGAGCAAATGAGCTCTAACTCCTCACACAAGTTGTCTAATTGCAATTAATTGTCTAACTAGACAACTTGCAATTTTCAAGGGGGGGGGGAAGCAAAAAGCTGCTAGGAGAAATGATGTTTAATGACAAATATTTTCACTACACTGTTAATAACAAGATTTAAAACCTAATGTAAGTCTTTCTTTGTATCCTTTTCCTAAACAACTCTTCAGCTCTCCTCCACACAAATGTGCATCTGACCCTAGCACTCATCTGTTGAAACCAGCTCAGTACCAGGGGAATCTCTGATCTGCACCATTATCAATTAGATCATTAAAATCAGAGGAGTGAAGATGCTTTGAAAACTTATTAGTAGCTTAATTTATTCTCAGTTAGCAATTTCCATGGCATAAAATTGAAAAGCATGAGGCAACAAAGCATGCACAGTGGCTCTGTAGTGGTCTTTGAACTAAGAAGTCTCCTAGGAGTGTCAGGATGGATATTCTGGGTGATTTAATGAGAAAAAGCACATGTATTCCAAAAGGAAATACAAGCACAGCCTGTGAGGGACAGATTTGTGATTAGCATTGTAGCAAATATATCTAGAGCAAGGTTTTATGGAAAAAATAAAGAATCAAACAAGTAAGCTTTGAAGGGTTTAAATAGCTTTTCTCTTCAAATGTACTCTACAAATGCCCAGGTGGGTTCCCTGCAGGGCCAGGGAGATGCATGAGCATCTCAGCCCTCAGAGAGAAGCTGAGCAGAGAGGGCAGAGCCTGGAGAGAAAAAAAGACTCCTTCAAGGCCTTGATGAAATCAGGCACCTGATGAAATGAAGGAAGCTAGGCATGTAGAGTCCTACACTCCCAAACATTCCCTTGCCATATAACTGCTGCCACCAGCTGCCAGGGAGCCCACAACCATTGTATCTCTAGTGTGCTGAGGGCTGCTGAGCCCAGCTCCTCTGCACTGTACTGCCTGGCCCTGCTCTGCACTGCTCTGCATTGCTGCAGCTGCCCCAGGGGATGGAGCCAAGCTCCTCTGCACTGTACTGCCTGGCCCTGCTCTGCTCTGCACTGCTGCAGCTGCCCCAGGGGATGGAGCCAAGCTCCTCTGCACTGTACTGCCTGGCCCTGCTCTGCTCTGCACTGCTGCAGCTGCCCCAGGGGCTGGAGCCAAGCTCCTCTGCACTGTGCTGCCTGGCCCTGCTCTGCTCTGCATTGCTGCAGCTGCCCCAGGGGATGGAGCCAAGCTCCTCTGCTCTGCTCTGCACTGCTGCAGCTGCCCCAGGGGATGGAGCCAAGCCAAGTGAAACACTCTCAGCAGAGCATGCTCCAAGTAGGCCTCAGCCTTCACCAACACAATGCCCTTCTCTTGTCTGCTGCTTTCCCTAGTTCAAAGAGCTGGCAGGAGCCCCTGGGATGCGTGCCATAAGGGCCAGTGAGGACTGATTGCCAAGCCCACAGCCCATGGCAGTCACCAAGATAGACTATGGACAAACAGCAGCAGGAATCTGCTCCCATTCCCACTTTGAACCCCTCGGCACTAGGCTGCCAACTGGAGGACCTTGCTTTAATCACAGCAACCACATGAAAGAGTTCCTTCTGTTTATCTTGCTTCATTTAGGAAATCACTGATAAGTCTGCCACCAAAAAATTCCATCCTCTCCTGGAAGCTGGCACAGTTGTCCCAAGCTAGGAGCTGTGATTCCATGTTTAAGTGTAGGTATTTAGAGTCACATCACAGAGTGCAGGGAGGCTTTTTTCCTTCTACCAGATGACTTCTTGTTCCTAATCAGCAAGCTGGGAATACTTCAGGATTCCTCCTGTTGCATTAGGCTCCTGGGCACCTCAAGGGGTTCCAGGGTCAGGGAATGCAAGTCTCTCTGCTAAGAGAAGTTCCAGAAGGTGGGAACTGGCCAGGTTTGGGAGTATGTGCTGGGCACTACTCAGGGCCTCAGAAGCAGGCAGCAGCAGTCTGCTGGGAGTCAAAGATTCATGGACATAGCTGCCAGCTATATGAAGCCTCAACTCCTGGCAAAGGCATCAATAGGAATGGAGAGGAAAACTCTCCTCAGATTTGTAGAAAGACATCTCATTTCCAAATTCTGAAGGATCATGATCTTTTTTCCTCTTGAAATGTAGGTTGTCTGACTCCCTTTCTTTCAGACTCCTCAGCCCTTGGCACCCATCATTCTATTTCCCCATTGCTGAGGTCTCTAGGCTGATATCTCAGCAAACATCTCCCCTCCAACTGCATCCTGTTTAGTCATGCCCACAAGATTTGAAATACAACCTTGCAGAACAATCAGTGACAAACACACAGGAGTGACAGGCACTAATTCCATCGTTTTCATGGGAGAGAACAGAAGCTACTTAGCAAAACTGGGCCACATGATGGGATTGTGCCAATTTCCCCTCAGAGTGAGCTATTCCTACTGCAGGATAGCAGGAGATGCTAGCATAAATCCTGCAGTCTCTTGCACATGTGCAATTGCTCTTCCCAAGTGCCCAGATGGGGTTCATAGCTCATTAGATCAAGTGCTATGCAGAAAACAAATGTCTGGCTGCAATGCATGGGCTTGGAAACCTCAAGCAGCACAGATCTGCTGATGACAAAACCACAAATGGTCAGAGTCTCAGCTTGAATAACAACTCCAATGACTGAATGTTTATCTTAAGCTTCCAGAGGATGGAATCAGCCTCAGAATGGAAAATTGGGCTCAGTCAAGGCACTGGACTTGCCTTGCAAGCTTTCCACTGTGTCCTCTCTGTCTGTGTATCAGACAATAAACCAGCAAAATGTCTTTATCTCAGGAACTGCTCCCCTTGCTCTCTCAGCAGAGCAGAAAGCTGTATTGTTTTCATGAGGAATCACACCACCACTAGAATGTGATTACTAAATGCACT
Source organism: Bucco capensis (assembly GCA_013396975.1). Lineage (NCBI taxonomy): Eukaryota > Metazoa > Chordata > Aves > Piciformes > Bucconidae > Bucco > Bucco capensis. The sequence continues at coordinate 678,788 of VWZO01007368.1, forward strand.
CATCTGAAGGAGAGAAAGGGTTAAAAGTGGAGGACACTGTTCCACTGACACTTCTCCAAGGGGCTGCCACTATTCTTCCTGGAAGTGTCTGAACTTTAAGGGACAGATTCAGGGTCTTGATCAATGAAGTGAAATACTTGCAGGTAGTCCAGGCACCAAAAAAAGGATCTGCAGGGCTGTCTAGCTAATGATACAGCATCCCTCAGGTCCTGGCATAGAATCANTGCAGAGGAGGTGTGAGCAGAGCAGGTGTGAGCAGAGCAGGTGAGAGCAGAGCAGAGTGCAGTGGCATGCTCTGGCTGCTCCGAGAGCTCTGCCCCTGCTATGCCAACCTGCACACAGCAAGGGACAGAGCTCCAAAGTCCTTTCACTAGCATGCTGGGGGCTCTCAGACACTTGCTTTGGCTGCTGAAGAGGTGAAGTGGGCTTGTGAATCCCCAGCCAGCTTTGCTTTCTCTTCAGCCACTATCAGAAAGAAAGAAAGAAGGTATTCTCTCTGCCTTCCAGTAAGATGCAAGCTGCTTTTCAAAACATGAAAGCAATTCCATCCCCAGAATGAATCAGAACTGCATTTCCTATCAGAGGCAACATGATTCTCACCCTCCTACAAGTGCCTGACCTACCTGCCCATGAGGACCACTCCTTACAGGTGGCTCTCTGACCACTGCAGGGAGGAGATGCTTGGGCAGGGTTATGGGTTAGCCATTCATTCTTTTCCTACTCCATATTGTTGCTTCACTGAGTCAGGAATTTAACCTAACATGCAGTAGCTATGCAGACTCTTTACTTTTCAAGATCTCTTTGTTTTACTCCAGGCAGACACCCACCCTCTCACTTTGATTTGACTTCTCAGAACAAAAAGAATTCAACATTTCCTGGTGGTCTTCCAGATAATGGATCTCTCTTCATAGTCCAAAATGAAAGAAAAGCAAAGCAAACAGCTTGTTTTTTTTCACTTGTGTGCCTTCCCCTACCTCCCCTTCAATGCTGAGGTGGAGTTTTTATTGCTCCTCTGTGATCCAAACTGAAGTGCTCCACTAGGATGGGAAGTGGCCTCCTGGAGCACTGCCAGTTTGATATTTCATTATAGAAGCAAAAAAAGACTTGTACAAAGCTGCAAATGAAACCTACCTCAGCCTTTGAACCCTAAGTCCTATTTGTTCTCCAAGCTGCATTTTGGCACTGTTGTTTTCTATTGTGCTTCATGTCACAATTCATCACCCAAAGCCATGGAATGGTCAAGGACAGATTACTGAAGGTTTTAAACAGAGAGACAAATCAAGCTTCCTTGTAAAACACCATGTCCAGCACTAGATGCAGGCTTCCAGGGATGAAACAAGACTCTGCCTGCTCCTCACCTAACACTTATCAGGCTAGAAATGTGCTTCTGTGTCATTTATTCTCTTTTTTTTTCATATCTGTACCTTCATTTTTTGTCTCCTGTTAAACAGGCTGGAAGGCAATATATCATGGTCATATCCCAGGAAAATATTGCCTAACTTTGCCCACCTAGGATGATTGCTGTCCCACCAAGATCTTCCCAATTCCCTTCCCTTTTAGGCTGCCAATTACAGCATGGCTATTGCCAGGAGAGAATGGATCAGAGCACAACATCTTCATTAAGCACTGTAAGAGTTCTTCAGCTTTGCATGGGAAATGCCTGCCAGCTGCAAGGCTTAGGTAATGGCACTATTATCTCTCCAAAGCAGACAAAACACAGCTTTATTCTCCATTTAAGCCCACACTATCCTTTTGTAAAGCAGGGTTGCATTCAGCAGCAGGCACATGCAGCACTCTCTCTGTGATGAGCTGCTGGAGAGAGCACTAAAGAACATAAATTGGAGTAGAAACTTATTATTGCTAGAAATAGGACTGCACAAGTCCTTTTGTGAGAGTAAATGGGGCAATAAAACCCCAGATTATCTTTCCCACTACTCAACACTCACTATCTTGTCACCTATTTTCACCCTCACCACTAGCTAAACTGATTTCTTACCAAAAGGCAGGCAGACCTTCCAGGTGCTGCAAATAGATCACTACATTAGGTTTTGTCATTTGCTTTCTAGTGGAAGATCTTTTATGGTTCATCTTGCTTGTATTCTAGCAATTCCTGCAGGTTCAAAGATATTCATGTAGCTCCAAAGATGTCACTTCCAACTTTCACCTGGATCCCAAGCACTGCTTGTGTTCCTTCTCCAAAGCTGCTTGCAAGGGTCTAATCCTCAGAAATCCTCTTGACAGCAATGCTGTGGTGGAAGCAACCATAAGGACCTCTGTCTTCCACAAAGCAATTCATCAGCCAACATGAAGGAAGATTTCCTTCTTCTCTAAGATGAAAGGAAAGAGAATCCAAAAGCAATCAGAGTGCCCAGAGGACTAGTGTTGTTGGCATAGCTTCATAAAATTGATCTCAGCATCTCTTTTTTCTTTCACCCTGAGGTAAGTCAGCTCCACTGAGGCTGGGGAATCCTCCTTGGTGTTGTGGCAGTGCTGCTCTCACCCTGCCTCAGAGATTGATGAGCAACACAGTTGTTTCTCTTCCCCTCAACCTCTTCAAACACTTCCCCATCATGAATGCTGTTTTCTACCCAAATAAGTCAAGCCTGAGAGTGGCAGGCATGAGAGCAGAGGTGCTGAGGTGCCAGGGAGCCACAGCTGAAGATGTGGCAGCTCTCATCTCCCCAGCACACTCTCTGTCACTTTGCATGGTGAAAGCATTTTAGCCTCATCAAAAGCTACTCTAAAAAGCTTTTAGTCAGGACATTCAAAGGAGACCCAAAATCTAGCTCAATTACTGCTTTGCCTTTAGGCCAGACAGACACTCTGGCAGATACTACACAAGACATCAGTTAGAAGAAATCTCTGTGGTTTTCTGTTTCCTACAGGAGATATTTATTATCTGTGAGCAGTTAACTCTGCATCATTAGTTCATGCCCTGTTTGTTTCAGTGATTTTCTTCCAGTGCTGTGTTTTTATTTGGGAGGATTACCAAACTAGTAACCTAATCTGGGTTTATTTCCATTCTAGATACACTTTTCTTCTGCTGTTTAAACACAGAGGCAGTTGTAGGGGTTTTCTCCTTACAATCCCTAGCTTATCAAAGTCACTGCTGGTTGAGAAGTTCTTCAAACAATTAGTTCCCCTTTGCCCAAACACAGCTACTAGGAAAAAGCAAGCAAGCAAGAAGGAAAAGACAATATATGTTGCAATAATGATGGTAGAGAAGTGTTCTTGCTCCTTCTGTTCCATATCATGACACAGACCTTTCTGAGTGAGGACAACAGAGCCTTGAGCAAGTGCCTGTCTCTGCTCTTGGAGCAAGCAGTAAGCTAGGATAAATATCTTAAACAAAATATGCCAGTGGTGAAAAATGCATCAAATATTAAGTCTCTCTGCTTGTAGGATAAGATTCATCTTTAGGAAGCAAATATAGCTCTTCAATTCCATTTACAGCCTGATGTTTGAGGATTCAGGAGGAGCTGCATTTCCCAGCTTATGCCACAACACTATTCCTTATTGGCTGATAACACAAACAACTCCTCAGAGTTTTCCAGTAGAATGGAGAGAGAATTTGATATCAAATGTCAGGTTCCTTTCCCCAAGGGAATGCTGACTGCTCCCTAAAGGATTGCAGCACTTCCAGGGACACACTTCCTTAAAAACCACAGCAAAGCTTTTTATCTTCTCTTCTAAAAATACACTGAGTGCTCCTCCCAGACAGGAAAACAAAAATCCTCCCTTCAGATTCCAGCCACAACTCAGAAGGGTGCAAAAGAGCAAAATGGAGTCCCACTGAAAAACACTGAAAAACACTGAAAAACAACCAGCCACTCATCTTTGAAGTCTCTGAAGAATTTCCTTCTTCTGAGAGATGTTGGAGGCAGTGCCAGCAGTCACCTCTGGTACAGCTACCTCTCTGAAGTGGCTCCAGTTGCAGGAGATGGAATTTCCTCCCTAGATCTCTGCCTGAGAAGTCTGATGGGGCTGTGAGCAGTAAAGCTCAGGAGGCAAGGATCCAGATCCTCAAAGAGAGAGCAGAGGGAGCAAGACATCTTAGGAGGAGCTGGGTGCTTTTGCAGCTCTGTGTCTGAATTGTTTATCATCTCTAGCAACCTCTAGAAAAGAATCTGTAAAGGGAACTCATCACACTGCTCTGGAAATGCCTCCTTGGACTCACCTTCTCTGCACTCAGCCTTTGTGGAGCATGACTACCAAACCAGGCCCAGGTTCCTTAGCATGGATCCATTCATCAGCTAGAGCTTTCAGGTTTAACTTCTTGTCTAGGAGTGCAAGGTTACATTTCTTGACCTTGGTAGCTGCTCATGGCATCAAGCAGTCAGCTCATCAAGGCAGGTGGAATGACTTTGGCTCAGAAGGGAATATTCCCTACACATAAACATGCTAGAGAGGAACTAGTTGTAGAAGAGAAAACTCTGTCCCATTCACCACCTTATCTCCTCTTACACACACTGCCTTGTTCCCTATGGTCAAGGCTCCACATCTCCTATCACCTCAAGGGAACAAGCCTCTCTAGGAACAGACCAAAGGACAGCAGAAGCCTCTAAAACATCCTCCCCACTCCCATCCTTTTGGCAAGAGCTAAAAAGACAACTCCTGTCTCCCACTGTTTGGATTTACAAGTTCATTTCAGGGTGGGGAACAGAAAAGGCTTCCCCATCTGCCTTGTGTAATTTGGTTTTCAGTAGGGTACAGGAGCTATGGCCAAACTCCCCACTGGATGACAGCAGTATACTCACATCTTTACTCAGGGATAACCAAATCCAGCATTCTGTTTACTTGACTCACTTGGTTCCCTGCTCAGTGCCTTCAGTGATGCATCCAAATGTTTTCTGCTGGGTAGCTGTTGTCTCCTAATCTTTGCTGGCAGCTCAGATCAATCTCTGGTGGTTTTCAGACTTGGATAAAAGACAAAAAATAAAACAACATTTTTTTTCTCCTCATTCTCATTGACATTTTCCCCTCTTTTTTTTTTTAACAGAGGCTTTTTTGTTTTCACTTCTAATGGCTGAATTTTCAAGCTCTGTATTTTAATTGCTCTTCTCTGCAGCCCCAGATGCTTCTCACCATTCCACATACTATCTCCCATTACACAGGAAAAAGGTTTCTAGTGGTAAAGCCTTTAAAGAAGTTGCTAATTGATTTGATGTCTGAGGGAGTAAAATGGCTGTAGAAAGGAACAAATAGCTCTTTTCCCCTGGTTTTGCCTCCTCTCCTCTGCTTTCCCTTTAGGAGGAGAGGCAGCAAGCAAGGCCTGCTGCAGAATGCTCTCAGAAGATGGTGACAGCAGCAGTTTGGAGCAGCTCTGCTCACTTGCACTCCCACAAGCAAGAAGAAAGGAAGAATTGATCCAGCTGCCACCAGCCTCCTTGCTCCAAGCACAGAGACCTCTCCATGTCTGTCTCTTGGCTAGCCTCTGTAATAAATAGAGGCTTGGTGTGTAATGAAAAGCAGCTGAGTGTTTCTCAAGGTACAGATGCTTTCTTTTCTTCTGATTCCAGCTAAGATTGCTCTTACTCTTCATAATCTCCCTCAGCTGCCAAAAATCCATCTTAGGGTTGCATGAGGAGCAGTTTCCATTAACAGCTCTTATGGTAGCAGAGGTCAGGTGTCCAGTGTCAAATGAGCTGCTAAAGAGAAACACTGTGCTAGAAAATGCTGTACTGGGGAGAAAACCTCAGCTGAGGGGTAGTTTATTATTCATTTGAGTTGGGTTTATGTGCAGACCTGGCTGGGCCCTGCTGCTGACAGACTGCTTGCTGATGCCTCAGAAAAAAGAGAGGGAAATCAAAGCAGTAATAACAGTTCCAATCACTTCATGCACAACAACAATTAGTTGGAAAACCATTACAAAACTATTGACTATCAGGATTTATTTCTGACCTCTGAAAGCATAAAGGGATTCCACATTTGCAGCAAAGCCTGGCTATTTCTCAAAGCATCACAGCACTTTTGTGTCTGCACTACCTCAATACTGCAGGTCCTCAACGTGTCCTGGCATGCAAAGAGTCCTACAAGGCATGTGCAGGGCCCTTAAATGTACAGCTGCACACAAAATAGGCTCTGGGTGTATAAACTCACCTCAGGATTGAGGGACACAGCCTAGAGAAAGCTATGACTTACCTTTAACTTTCTTCTTCCCTGCTTGGATAAAGCAAAGATGTGGCTCCTTTGCTTAAGAGTCATGAATGCTACAAGCACAATGGAGCAAGTGGGGTTGTTATTTCCTCTCTGAGCTGTCATTCTAACTCTACACCCTACCAAACAATGCCCAAACCTATCAGACACCAACACTATTGCTCAATCTGATCTGATTCCAAAGGATGCTGATTAAAAAAAATCCACTATCTTCTAAATGGATTCATGCAAACCTTTTCCCTGTCTCCACTAGACAAAATCCTGCTGCACAGCACATGTGGTTGACCTCTAGGCACCAAAGGGGTTTTGGGGTTTGGGGTTGTTCTTCTCTTTTCCTAACTGGGAAAAGATTTAGCTCTATGTCAGGATGGTGGCAATCTGGTCTCTTTCAAAGTCTGCTGATAATAGGAATACCAGATTAATGAGGATCTCAGCTGAATTAATGGCAACAAGGCATGAGAGTGAAAATGTACAGTGCTGAACACAAGCAAAGAAAAGAAGATATACTCTTGCTGCTAGTTAGAATTACACTTGGAGTGAGCAATAGATCACTAACAACATTTTCAAGATGTTTTTTACATTAAAACCAATCCTCTGTAAGCTGCATTCTGCTCCTGAGTGCTGGGTTCCTCCTTCAATGTAAGGGTGAAACCTCAGCCCTTGCTCTGCCCTCTGCACATGAGAAGCAGCAAAGCAGGGTGGATGTGTGCATCTCTGACAAAATAACTGTCAAGGCTTCTGTCCTGGAGCACCTCTCAGTCTTCCCAGTCCAAATGGGAAGCCAAAGCCATCCTGAAAGCAGAACAAGATGGGACAAGTGCTTGCAGTCTTGCAAGTTGTCCTTCACATCCCAAGAGGATTTCACACACTTAGCCAAGTTGCACTCTTCTTCCTCTCTCACTCTCAGCCTTTGTAAAGAAGGGAAGATTTTATCAGCCTGTTTGGAAACATGCAGAGAAAGATCTAGCCAAGGTGGGCTAAGGCCCCTGAGACACTGTCAGCCAGAAGAGGGATGAATGATAGCAAACAGCAACCAGACAAATCACGTGAGACACGAACTGATGTGAAAAAAGCAAACTAAAAGAATATTTCCACCCTCAAGATGCAACTGTATACAAAATGAGTGCCACAGGATGCTGTGGAGGTAAAAAATGGATAAATCAAAAGTTATGCAAGGATCCAAAAATACAAAGAGTTAAAACTGTTTGGCTTTTTCTCAGCAGCTCTAGATGACAGACTTGGGCTCTGATTTGCTGTGGCAGCTCCTCTATTCCCTCTAGTTCCTCTCTTCCTCACACTAGGAATCCATCACCTTCAGAGGCACCAGAGCAGAAACAACAGTATTTCCAGTTACAACACTTACACAAATTCAGTTCTACTCTGTTGGTTGCTATTAGGTCAGGAAATATTCTTTTTCTGAGCATTTCTTTATAAAAGTAAGATGTTTCCATCCACGTTTCTTGCCAAACTTCTGATTTCACTAAAAATTAAAAGCATGAAATGTATTGAAAAACAAATTTAACTGGAAAAAAACCCTTCCCACAGTGGAGATACAGAAGCCTTGTCACCAGATGATCCTCTCTGGATGAGGATCCTCGAGCAGGCAACCTCTTCTTTGGTGCCTTACAAGCTCTTGTGCTGTGGAAGCATCTCCAGGAGAGGTGGCTGGCCCCTGGCCTGCTGGGGAATGGCAGTGTAGGGAACATCCCATGGAGTTTCCACTACTCATCACACCCACACTTCCAGACAGATTTTTCACTGGAGTACCTTTAGGTTTCTTTCCATAGATAATTGAATGGAATCGTAAAACATGAAATGCAGAGTTTTACACTAAAAAAACCCAGCTTTGATAGGTGATTGTCAAGCTGTTCTTCCTATTATTAGACACTTAGTATTTCCATGTGTACTGAGGAGATGATATCATGTATATAACACTGAAATACACAACAGCATCTTGAGCATCTGCAAGATAGTTCTGACAGGGCTGGCAAATAACCTGGGACCTGCAGCAGAGCCTGCTTCCAAGTTTAGGAACTGGGAAAGAAAAGCATCTGATAGACCAAGGCAGAAGAGCACAACAGTTCTGTCCTGACAGGGGCTGAGCTGCTTTTATTCTTCATGTAAGTAGAAAGTTGCATGGCTTATTCTTCTGTCAGTGAGCCAGAAGTTCATAGGTAGTGAGGCTGAGGTGAGCCAGAGGTTCCTGGAAGGGAATTTCACTCAGCCTGCACTCTGTCCTCTCAGCACAATGCTGGCTCCTTCTGGCACCTCCTTTCTTCTGCCCTGCATCTCACCTGAGCTTGCCATGGTTAGCTCTGAAGGTAGCAGCATAGGTGTGATGTTAACTAGCCCAGCACCAGGCAGTATTGAGCACAGGATGCTGTGACTGCCACAATCTCCCCATTCAGGACATTCTGACCTTCCAGTCAGACCTAGGGACTCTGTCAGGAAATGATCTTTTCACATGCTCTCATCAACACCCAGCATGTCTGCTTTGCTTTCCATCCCTCTGCTAAAGAACACCAAGAGCTTCTCCTTGCTTTCCCAGTGCCTGTTTCTTGAGCTGACAAAGACTGCAAGATGGACTGAAAGACAAACTTGGTGGATGCTATGGGATTTTGGCAGTGCTAAGAGTGGAATCTGCTCAACTTTCAATCTCCCTCCTCACACACACACACATCCCTCTGTAAATCCCTTACAGAAACAGCTATTGTTGTATTGTTATGGTCAACATCCAGTGGAGCATGCAAAAAACATGCATTTTGTTCCTTTTAGGCTTCAAATCAATGTTCAAGTTGCTTGTCCAGCACCTTGAGTTGAAGGTAAGGTCACTGCCTGCCAGCAGCCTAGGACTGACTCTAATTAAACAGCTTTATACTACTCATCTGCTGCTGGGGAACAGCTCATGAAAGCACAGGAAACATTCATCTGCAGATTAATGCTATAAAAAGAAAGCTTTTCCACAATCTTTCCTTCCAATTAAAAGAAGCTTGCAAAACATTAACCCTTAGGATACTACAATACCAGCTCCAGGTGGATGCTAGCAGGACTTTGCTATCTACCTGTTCTCTTCCATGAGGGAATTGCTTACCTGGATCTACTCCATTTTAACTATTCAGAGCAGAAAAATGCTAGGTGATCTGTCTCTACATCCCTCTGTCTTAGGCCAGGCAAGAGCACAGCACACACTACTCTTTATTCATTCCTTACTCCTCTCCAGCACTGTGGTCCACCTTGAAGCAGTTGCAGTTCTATGGGAAGGCATTGCTGTGCTAGCTCCATCTGCTTCTGAGACCAAATAATGCCTTGCACTGGGTTCTGGGACAGGGGGGAAGAGGCAAAGGAGGATTTAGGCATGGATGCAGATTTCTGTGCTCATGTCTATCGACCAGAAGTAAGCTGTTGGTTGTGAGGTGCTAGTTAGCTTCTTGAACCTCTAACTCTGTCACTGAACTATTTATTCTCTTTTCTATTTCAGTTCAAGTCCTTTAAAACAGGTTTGATAGCCACAGGGATGAGCAAGATTTGAGTGTGAAGATGTGAGTAGTACCATTAATTCTGTCCTACATGCATATATATTCAGTGTTTTTGTTAGCTTGCTACCAAATGTGAGGATTCTCTTCAATGTTTAAAGCATTTGCTTCCAGTTGGTGTGTATATATGAAGGTGTGGAGATGAAGAAACAGCACATTTATAGGTAGCTCTATTTCAGCCCAGTTTCACCAGTAGCAGATGATCATCACTGCTTTTACTTTTCCAGTTTATTTTTACTAAAAAAAAAAAGCCTGTCCTCCAGGCCTCAGTGTTACACAAGCATTTAGTTCAACTAGTGAAACAAGATCAGATTGTTGCTGGAAATATTTACAGTAAAACTCACCTGGATTCAAGGGACTTCCAAAGTTGAAACTCAGCCCAGTCTGGAAAGTTCACCAAGGTTCATTAGCTTATTTGAGCAAAACTTAGGCTCACTTTCAAGTCAACTTTGGCTGCTATTTAGTTCCAGATAAAGAGCACAGTATGGTAGTGATATGATTAAAATAACTTGAGTGCAAAAGCTCTGTTCGCTCTTGTGAAGTGGAAGAGAAACATCATGGCTTTGGTTCAGCTCTCAGGAGGCTGCTGGCTGCCTGGCAGAGGGAAGTGTGCTGCTTGTGCTCCCAAATCCTAAGCACACAGCTGAAGGATTCACACAGCTAGGGAGCAAACACAAACCATGGGCAAGTGGAAGGACTGCTGCTTATTTAGGGAGTTCCAGTGTCTCCTCAACTGCAATCAGCAAAGAAAGAAGAGACGACAAGGCAAAGAGCATCCTCCAAATCCTCACAGACTTGGAAATCCTTTCCATATCATTAGCATCACTTCATGGATTTAGGGATTGTTCCTTACTGTCCATTAACCCAATGACCAGGTTTTACTGCAGCTCAGATCCAAACAAAAATATCTTTCTAATCATATGCAAGACCTTTACTGAAGTTTAAGGATGCCCTGTGTGTCCTACCAGGCCAGCTTGCATGGCACCAATCCCCAGAGACTTACAGCTACTTTGTCAAGATTAAACAGGAATGAGAAGGCATTATTACCTCCTCTGAGGCTTCAAATCAGTTTTCAGCCTGCTGCAATGACCAAGGCCACCTCCAGTGCTCCCTGCAGGAAAGGACACTAATAAATAGGGATTCCTAAAGGTGGATGCAGCACTCAACAGCATCCACTGCTCTCTTGTTTTTCACCCTTTAGCATATTGTGAAGAAAGAATGCCTCATCCAGGTGAAAATAGAATGAAATGTTTGTGCTCCTTTTATACAGGGAAAAGGGATGTCATTAGCTGGAGGATGATTCAGCAGCAGATGTTAGGATGAGATTGTCAAGGAGAGACATGGATCACAACCTGAACATCAAGATTTGGTCTATGGAAAGAGGCAGGCATCCCATCAGGATGTCTTTCACAGTACTGCCTGTCAAAGACTGAAGGAGACCTTCCTAGGACTGTGCCAGGAGGCATCTGGACACTTGCCCTGCAAATACCAAGCTGGGAAAGAGGTTCTCCATGAAGAAAGTCTGGAAAGGGATGACAAGAATGAGAAAGGGTGAAGAATCCAGGGGAAGGGAATGAGGAGACAGGGGAGGAGGAGGGGGAGAAGCTAAATTGATCAAGACAGGACGAAGGTGACAGTGGCATTCAAAGTAACAATCTGAGAAGAGAACAGCTTAAACTATTTGGAGTTGTAACAGTAAACAGACATAAAGCTTAAACTGCAGCAGCCAAGTTATGCACTGGAGGAAAGCTAATGAAGGGAGAGCATGGACCTTCCTTCACTAGAAGCCCTTCAGACAAATGTGTTCAGAGGTGCAGGCATCCTTGATTCTCCTCTTGGGTCAGGAGACATCTCAGGAGGCACTTGCCAGCCCTAAAGTCCATTATCCTGTGATCCTACAAAACTATTGCCATCATAGCATTGGTTTTCTCTTGAGAAGCTTTGCAGCCACCACAGAAACAAAACAGAGAGAGGAGAAGGGTGATGAGCTCTTTAAGAAGTTGGCTGTGATGGATCTGAAAGGAAGTCCCTGCTAGGGTCCTGGGTGCCTTCTTAAGGAAAACTCCAGAGGGATACAGCTGTAATATTGCCTATTTTGTCTTCTTGTTTCCCCTCACTCCTATTCTCTAGATTCCACTTTTCTCTGCACTAATCTTAGTGCATCACATCCTCCACAGCCATTTCCAAACAGGCCCAGAGATCCCCTGCATGATAAACAAGTGCCAGGAATCCTCTCTTCTCTCTTTTGTTTCGTTAAATGAACATGTTTCAGAGTTCATAATCTGCTGAGGGAGCAGCTGCACTCTCAGCAAAGCTCCAGCTATAAAATCCCCCCAAAAAGCTTGTGTTTCTTTCCCATCATGCTGCAGCCAAGGCAGCTGAGGCTACATCTGCCTCAAATCACTGGCAGGTAAGGTTTGTGTCTCCCTACAGGGATGTAGCCCCACTGGGTTCTTTTATTTAGTGGAGGCAGAGCTGAAACTGAAACATTTGGTTTAGCTTCAGTTTGTTGTGTTTCTCCCCACAGTCCACATGAATTTCAAGAGGTTTGGTTGTTTGGGGTTTTTTTTTGCATTGGTTTGGCTCCATACATATTTTTTTTATTGTATACTTGCAGCAACAAACAAAAGCCATAAAAAAGAGGATTGTGATGACCATTTGTGTGCATTTGGGTTAGAAGGAGTGTGGAAAAGTGTCACACAGATATCTACCCACTCAGAGACATCATGGCAAGCAAAGAACCTTGGCTTTTCTCTTTTCTCTTTAGCTTGGACTAGTTCTGACCTTCCTGTTGAAGCATCTTAGGGCCATGGGTCAGTGCTATGGGAGTGACAGGGATGCTTGGGCTCGAGGAGCTTGGAGCTCTCTGCCAAGCTGAATGATTCTGTGAACAAGGTCACTGCCATCTTTGGACTTCTGATTATGCTTTGCCTTTAGCATTTAAGTAGGCAAAATCTAAGTTCACTCTAATCTCTACCTATCAAAGGCTCATCTTCTTAGCTGTTCACCCAGGACATTGTGTGTGCACCTGGTCTATTCTGCATGGCCAGGCAGGCATGGAGCACACATCCTCCAGGGCCTAACAGGCAGCTCAGAAGGTGGATCAGCCTGAAGAAGAACCAGCTTGAAATGCTTTTCTCACTTCCAGCAGCCAACACCTTTGACAGGAATGAGCAACACTTTGCAGCGTGTTGCCTGCTTTGTTGGTTAACCCAAGAAGCTGCATGGCAGAATCCATGGAAAGCCTTGTCCCCAGAGGAATTGCTTCCACCATGCTCACAGCCTCTCAGCCCACTGCCCCTCTGAGATCACTCAGGACAACTCAAGAACACTCCAGGAGGAAGGCAGAGAGTTCACAGGCAACCGAGGAGTAAAGAAAGCTCTCAAGTGACTTCTCTGTCAGATGATGCTCCTGATGATCATCATTAGATAGAAGAGATTAACACAAGGTTGAATCCAAATATGTGGAGCCCAAATGAATCTAGTGGCTTGTAGCCACATCATTTTGTGTTGTGAGCCAGTCAGACCTCCCAAGTCAAGCAGTGCTGAGCCAAGAGTGAATTTAAACAGGAGATCCTCCAAGGAAAACGGAGTGCATGTGCTGAAGGAAATAGCACTGGTAGCCCTTGTCTCTCTCAGTTACTCCTGAGCTAAGGCTTTGCACAATGCCAACAGCACAGCACTGAGAGTCTAGAAGGAACTCACACATTTGAATCCTAGCTCCTAGTGGTCATTAAAATCCCTTCAGCAGCTTTGGGATGTTCATGTTGCCCAATTTTAGACTAGATAATTAAAACACAACAAGCATCCTGACAGCTGGAAGCAGATACACTTCTTCCCCATCAACCTTCATGAAGTGTTACTGTAAGGAGTTGCAAAGTTCTACACAAGAGATGATTTCACTCATATTCTAGTGTTAAATAAAGAGATTATTGTGCTGGAAGCACAAGTTGAAATTATTCTTTTTAAAACCCTGTGTTACACCTTTGATTTGGTTCTTAATCCCAAGTAGTGTATTTAGCAGATCTGATGCTCTCTGTCCTTGCACTGCATGAAGCCAACTGAATAACTTGTGATTTTTTTAGACTCACAGAGTAATTTAGGCCATAAGGGACCTCAGCAATTCATAGAGTCCAATTAGCTGCTTCAGCTAGATTAGATGTTCCTGCTCAGAAGAGGCCAAAAAGGAGAGCTATGAAGAGGACAAGTTGGGAGAGGATCTGCATATGCACCCTAAATACTACTGAGATGACTTACACTGAGTGTATTTGTCCTGTCTAGAACTGCAATCCCTGGATTATCCATTTGCTCATCCTTTATTAGTCCTAAAAGTGTGCTCCTCACTGCAGAGGCACAGAGAGAGCCTGGGCTGTTGGATCTATCAGGCAGACTTGGAGAAGGCACCAGGAATCTGTGGGATGGGATCATTCAGACTGGGTTGGTGCCTGGTTGTGTGCATTTGCTGCTTAGTAGTCCTTCAGGTGGCTGTTCCTGTGGGACAAGAAGAACTTTTAGGAGCACTTGGAGTGGGAAAAGGATGACTCCTTTGGCTATGACTAATGTGTGCTGAGTAACACCTAGCCAGATCCATTTCCTAACTTCATACCAGGGGGAAACATCTCCCTGGCCTGGCTGCTGTGGAAAGAAAAGACAGCAAGGCAGGCCAGGAGGACCATGGATGATGGGAGACAAGGAAGAGCATGGCATGCTAGAGACAGCACTGGCCCATGCACAGACTTTGTGAGGACTGGATTTACTGATCCAGTGACCCAGGGAGGGAAATGAGTGGGAATGAGGAACATCAGGCTGTGAGCATCATGTGGCAGAGCAGAGCAGAGCATGGCTCACACAGGCAGCCAGGCACCTCCCACCCAAACACAGCATGGAGCAGCAACAAAAGCATCCTTCAAGCACACAATCATGAAGAGACCTCTAAGCTCATCCAGTCCAAGCATCCCTAGCACTCCCATACCCATGGCCCTAAGGAGAGCAGCTCAATGTCTCTTCAACCCCTGCAGGGATGGTGACTCCAGCACCTCCCTGGGCAGCCTGGGACAAGACTGAACAACCCTTGCAGGGAAGAAATTCCTCCTTATATCTAATCTAAACCTGCCCTGGTGCAACTTGAGGCCATTTCCTCTCATCTTGTCACTTTTAAACTGGCTGAACATCCCTGATTCTTTCTCTGCTTCCTCCCATCTCTGCAAGCAGATCTCTGCTCCTTCAGCTTGCCTTGTTCTTTGGCTGAGCTCCCTGAAGCCTAGGGCACAGCTTCCTGACAGTTCCACCCAGGAATACCTGAGCTCTGCCAAGCCTGACTGCTGCTTACCTCTTGTGCCATTTGGATCTGCTCCTTGCTCTTCCCTTCTGCTCTCCAGCTCAAAGAGCTAACCTGTTATTCATCAGCTTTGGGGGAAGTATGTGTGACCTCATGAATCCTGCATGTTGTAAACTATTGGGTTTTTTGGTGAGGAGACAGAGGTCTGCACACCATTAAACTAGTAAAACTTGCAGTGTTCCAAGGGTTTGCCAAGCAAGTCCTGAATGCCTCACATCTTCCACAAGCTGGTTGATATATCAGGAGGGAGAAGAAGCAAAGTATCCAGGAGGGTAGTTAGCCCAGATCAGAGCATCAAATGCATGACATTTATACACTATAAACTTAACTTTAAATTCCATGCTCTGACAAGTACTGTAACATTAGAGAGGGCAGAGCTGGAGAAGACTGATTGTGACCATGTGCAGAAGGAGGATCATGTATTTTTAGCACTGTATTTCTGTTCTAATGCAATTCTACCACCCAACACATGCACATATGGATGTCTAAAACATTATCTAATAGTTTAAATAGCTGCCACAAGCCAGAGCCAGAAAAGAACGAGATGTATGTTTGTTTCACATCATGTTAGGAGCATAAAATGTATTGGGGTTGGGGAAAAAAAACAACCCTTCATGGATTCCCTGGATCAGGTTTTCCTCTCCACCCTAAGGTGCAATTCCAAGATCTATTCCAGAATAATAATGGGGCCATCATTACCTCTGCCTCAGCACTCCAGAAACTGGCAGGCTTCAGAAAGAAACCAGGAGGCACTGAGCAGTCCATCAGAGGGTTTGTGCTCCTCACTGCTATGGCAATGAGCAGGGAAAAGGCAACTTTCCCTTCAGCCTGGAGTGGGGTGATGGTCATGCCACTCCAGAGCTCTTCACTGACACACAAGCCTTATGCAAGGCTTGAGCACTATGCTTTGGAGAGAGGACATTCACCTCTCAATTCCTGCAGCTGGTAGTAGTGTTTACAGCTTTGCAGATGCCACGAAGAGGAAAGACCTCCTGGGAGAGGAAAACCCACAACCAAACCCTTCTGAGTCCTTCCCATCGCTCATGTCCAGCTCCAAAGGAAGCCCCAGCCAGGACACAGGGATAAGCCTCCTGCCAGGGCAAGGGCAGCATGCTTTCATCCCAGCTGACTGCCTCTTGTTCTGCTTCTTAAAGCTAGGTGCAACTTACTGAGACTCTTGGAGGTAAACATTCCTGACTCCTACCCCTAGCAGAAAGTAAGGATTGATGGCAATAGAATGCCTGAAACACAACTCTGCTGCTTACACTTTCTCTCTCTGATGCCCCAAATAGTTCTTGAGACAGAAGAGGGGCTGAAGAGAAAGGAAGGGCTGAGCACAGCTGCCTGCACCTTGCTGGAGCTCCTTACCTTGTGCAAACCCAGCTTCACATCACCTTCTCAGTCCTTTCTCCTCTGGGCTAGCAATGATGCTCAAGCTTCACATCACCTTCTCAGTCCTTTCTCCTCTGGGCTAGCAATGATGCTCAAGCTTCACATCACCTTCTCAGTCCTTTCTCCTCTGGGCTAGCAATGATGCTCAAGCTTCACATCACCTCCTCAGTCCTTTCTCCTCTGGGCTAGCAATGATGCTCAAGCTCTGCCTCTGAAAAAACTTACAAAGGTCTCTGTGACATTCCTGGAAAGGAAAAAAAAAAGTGTCTTCTGCATCAGCCTCATCTTTATTGTTGATTCTTTTTTCTCCCCTACCCAGAACTATTGCTGCCAAGCCAGCCCTGGAGTGCAGCATCCCTGAAAATCTGCACTCAGAGGACTGCTCAGAAGGGGAAAGGAGAGAAGCTTTTGGCCAACAGGATGTTCATCAAAAGGTTGACCTTCTCCCCTAAGAAAATGCCCTGGGATCTTTACTCCTGCTGCAGAGCAAAGAGGACACTGGCATGGCATCCAGCTTCCTTGCCTTCTGAGGGAGGAAGGGCAGAGTTAGTGTTGCCAGAAACTGATCTTTGGCCCCAAATATTGTATATATTCTAAACTCAATGACTATCTCTCTGAATGATTCCCTCCAGCTTTAGACCTCTCCAAGGCCATTGTATTTTCAGACACAACAACAGGGCTGTTAGTGTTTAGCAGGTAATCCTGCTTATTTCATGGAGTGGCTTTTGTTCCAGGCTGGGATCAGAATTGATTTGTGTTTAACGTTTTAACTTGTTGACAAATAAACATTTCAGGGGGGGGGGGGG
>VWZO01007368.1:696052-824286 GCA_013396975.1 Bucco capensis
ATAGAATCCTGGCAAGCCAAGCCATGGTTTTTGTTGTGCCTTCAACTGAAATGCAGCTCACCCTCTGCCAGAATTGGGTAGTAAACTGCTTTCATATTCAGGAGAATGGTTCCATTTACAATTTACATTTAAAATTGCAATAAGATGCTAGTTCTCTCTTTTTTTTTTTGCTTGAGGATCCTATTGCATTTCATTAGAGGAATGGTGCCCTCTGCTTCCCCTATCAGTTCCAGTTAGCTGGGTGCATCACTCCTTGTGGGATGGATACAGTTCCAAGCAGTGGAAATTCAAAGTGTCACAAAGCTCAGCTACAAAATGGATTGCTTAGCTGTTAATTCTTGGAATGCTGCATCCTCTGCAGCATCAATTTCTCACCTACAGCCATGCTCTACTCTTGACAAGCTGCAAGACTAACTCTATTGCTGTCCAGCTTCATTCTGAGATATAATTTATAGTGGTTATTTGGAGAACTCTATCAAGCACATTAAAGCCATATGGTGCTGTGGTTTCACCCCCAGGAGATGCCTCATCAGCTAAGAGAAGCATTAGGATCAATATGTATATTACTCATGTTTAAGAGAGTGTTCTAAGCTGCAGAAGATTACTGCTCCTGCCAGGGACTTGAAAATATGAGGTGCAACAATTCTAGGAAGATTGTTGGAGCATTACAGTATTCTCCAGCTAGAGAAAATATGTCTTTGTTTTCTTCTATTTAGATCCTGAAGCATTCTCTAGCAGCTAAAATCCCCCAGAAAGTGCCATGTCAAACCTACCCAAGGTAAAAGCTGCCTTCAGTTGTGATGCTCAAGCCATTTGCTAAGTATGGCTCCTCAGGAGGAGAAAAATAAAGAGAGAGAGAAAAAGATGAGCATGCTGCTTGCCATTTCTCTTGGCAAGAGGATGCAGGATCTACCACAAGCATTCCTGTTTTCCCTACTAAAAATACACAGTGGTGATCCCTGCAGGGATTGCTGAGCCTTGGCAATGCAGAGGATGGTGGAGCTGGGAGAAGATGTGTGTGAGGGACACTCATCCCTCAGCACACTAGTGCCCAGTGTGACATTAACCTCTGCCCTGGGGAAACACTTCCAACTGCACTGCCTCAGGGAGGGGGAAAAGCCTTCCAAGAGGAACATGGAAATAACCCAACCCAACTAACAAAAAAAACCCTGAACAAACACCAAGTCACCTTTCAGTTCCTCAGTCAGATGAGGCAAGAGAAGGGGAAGAGGTCAGAAATAGCAGAACTGGATAGGAAGAAGATATTGCTTGGAACTTTCACCCCTTCCTGATGTAAATCTCTGATTCAACACAACATTGCTAACCTGAGCCACTTTACCTGCAATAGGGGAGTATTCAAGACAGCTCAGTAGCCACCCAGCAACTTTGAACTTCTATTGTAGAAGAGCAAGTCCCTCACACTTAGGTGGGAGTGCATTTTCAGACACTGATTTTGCACTTGTCAGGATGGCCAATAGTTTTATCAAGCTATTTCTTTGAAGAGAGGAAAACATTCTCCAAACCATCCTACTTAGATCCACTAGGAACTCATTCCACAGCTGGGAAACCACTCTTCCAGGCACTGGCAGCCAAAGGTAGGCAGAAGGTCTGAGCATACACACATTTTCCCAATCAATTTGCATGCTCTTCCATGATCCTCACTTCTCTTTCTTTCCAGTCCTCCTCTCCCACCTGGTTCCTTCTGCATGATCTATAGATTATCTGCTATTGATCTGTAACAGATCTGTGCTCCCTCTCCCTGTTCCAGCTCATGGTGCAATCATTCTCTGTGTATTTCTAGTCTCTTTGGCTTTATCCCTCATGCATCTTGCATTCATACAGACACTTCCAAACCCTTCTGACTCCCTCTGAGCCTTCCACATCAGTCCCAGGTTTTTATTCCTCTTTCACAAATCTTCTTCCTCTTTTAAACCAGTTTTGGTGCTGAATCCCAGTTCTTCTGATCCTGTTGGACTCTTTCTTTTGTCCTTTCTGGCTTTTATTTGGCTCTGTTCTTGTTTCCTCAACCTTTACTCCCGAGACACTGTGATGCCCTAGTGCCTCTTTCCTTGGGATAATTCAATGAGCACAGAGTGCTTTCCTTGCCATTAAGCACAGCACAGGCATGGCCTGGTTTCTCCAACAGGAGCAAATCTAGGTCTTGGCTCCTGGCCACAGTGGAAAGAGCAAGATCCTGACAGTCTCTCATTAATTATTTGATCTCAGTTACACTTGCATGAATCTGGAGTAAATTGAGGGAAGAAAGTGAGGACTTTTCTGATTGCAAGCCATGTAACTCCAGTGAGGATGTGACCACCCAGGATGCCTGCAGAGAGGCTTGGATGCCCACTTGGGCATGAGTTGCCAGCATTTAGACACCTGCCTTGTCTACAATTACTACCACTTCCCTTTCCCCCTGTCAAATCTCCTTCCCCTCAATAAATGAGCTTCATGGTGTTTTGATGGAGAGCCAAGAGGAGGTTAAATTCTTGCCCAGTTTTGTACCTCGAGCTGCAGAAAGGACAGTGGCCAAAAGACTTCTGCAGATCATTAAGTGGTAATGCAATCTTGCCCTGCTCGAGGTGTCACATCCAAGAGAAGACTACAACAATTGGCTATCTGACTGCCCACCCATGGTGAGGAATATCAACACTACCATGAACACAGACAAAATATCAGTGTCAGTAAAAATATCAGTAATAAAGAGGATTTTCCAAGGATAAGAAACAGTATGCACTTCCATGGGAGCTTATCTCATTAGATGTATTTAAAATAGTGCATTTTGGGAACATTTAGAAGGAGAAATTGTCTCTACCACTGATGGAAAGGATCACTACACTATTAGTAGGAAGCAAATGGTTTGGTGTGGGTGGGTTTTCTGGGTTTGGTTTGGCTGAGTTTTTACATATCCAGTTGTGATTCTGCTTCCCAAAGGACTTGCAGATAAGCAAGCTAGGAGCAGCTATCTAACACCCAGCAAGGGACTCTGAAATCAGCAAAGGTCCCAGCAGAGAGAGCAAGGATCAACAAGGCTGCAGGACAGGGACAGATCTTCTGGCAAATATTCCTTGCCCTGGCTCTGATTTCAGGCCTCTGAAATCCACCAGATGTGAACAGTGACAAAGCATTGATCTTAGGAAGACAAACCAAAAGCAAACTTGTGTACCAGGTAAAAGTTCCCTCTGACCTCTCCCTTCAGCAATAACCAAAAGGAGAGGCAGGGTTTCTTCTTTATTCTTATGACCTCAGCTAGTTTTCCTCATTCCCATTTCCAAAGGGCTATCCATAGAGCTTAACCACACTGTCAGCTCTTTCTCCTACAGCAGCTGGGATAAAAACAAGTTCATTCTTATCACAGGGATCTGCCTACAGCTCTTTGTTTGCTTCACCTTCTGCCACACAACAGCTTGTTGCTAAGGTTTTATGCCAAATAAGCAAAAAATAAGCAAGAATCACTTCTTACTCCCTGGATTCCAAGTGCTCCACGTCCTCTGCTGGGCTTGGTCCTCGATCCTGGTTGCCAATTGCTGTGGAGCAGGCAGCCAGCTGCTGTAAATGCACTCCTCCTGTTTGCTCAGCCTCTGCTCTCCTGTTCCTGAGGAAAATGTCAGTGTTTTAATTGCTGATCTCTCTTCAACCTGCAAGAGAGAAAGCAGGAACAGTCCTTGCTCTACCAACCACCACATCCTGGGAGCTCCACGCTGTTGGACTGGATGAGCTCATTCTAAGGCACTCATAGGATTTCTCAAGGTTGGAGACAAGAACTACAACAATTATAGTTTCTCTAACAGCTCTGCTAAAGGGCAAATGTCTTCTGCCTGTTCTAGCCTGTGGGGCTTTGCTTGGATATTCTACTCCCAGTAACTCTCAGTTACAACCATGACATAATGCAAGCTCCTGCAGTTGCTCGAGGTCTAACGGAGGGCATAGCTCATTGCAGCAAATGTTACATCACAAGAAATCACTGAGAAAGCTTCCAAACTCAGTTTGCAGAAAGCTGCCTTCAAAGTCTTTAAGTGAAGCTCCCCTGGAGGGGATCAGTGTTGTTCTCCTCACAAACCAACAGCTACTAGGAAGCACACAAACACCCAGCCATAGATTCACCATCACCTTCACTCACTCGCCTGTATTCCAGACCTGAAAGAGCTACAAATACTTTCTTTTTCATTCCCTTTTTTACCTTTTTCTTGGTTTTTTTTGGTGTGCAGCTGTGTGATGTCTTTATTATTCTCTTTAAGTCCTCTTTCTGTGCTTCTGCTGTGCCCAGGATGTTTCAGGAAGTGCTGTTGTCAAACCCCACTCTCTCCATTCTGGACTTGCTGTTACTACAGGGAGTCTTAGGAGATGAAACCTTGCCCTCAGCTTTTAAGTCTTCTTTCTCTAGTTCCCCATTTTTATCCTGTAAGCACTCCTAACCCACACTTGGGTTTTACAACACAAGTCTGAAGGGATGGACTCGATTGCTTTCCCCTTTTTTTGTGAGCAACACTCAGTGTTGACTTTTCAAAGTGAAGCCAAGGATGATCTTCTGTGGCTGGGACTGATCCTTGTGCCATGAATAGTCATTTGTTCCATGCTTATAGAGTGCCTAAGGGTCTCCAGATTGCAAGCTCCAGCTCACTTGTACTCTCCTGGTTTTCTGCCTGAAGGAAGGAGGAAGGGAGCTCAGGATGCAGAGGAGATGAACTGCTTCAAGCTCCATTTGGCCTCAACTTGTGTGAGGAAAGCATGGGCTCCTGCTCCACTTCTCCTGGGCAGGAAAGACATTTCAGGATCCTTTCACAAGGGATCTGTCTTCAAGTGTGCTGTTGGCCAGCCCCTTGGAAAACTGATGATGTCTGCTCAGCCACTGTTGTTTTTGTATTGATATTTTGCACTGCAGCTTTTGAAGAGCTCTTATTTCAAGTACAGCCAGCAGTTGGAGACTGCCTGTCTGCTTCTACCACCACTGAGCCACTTCTCAGGCCTCAAAGGTACTTCAGATTAGTCTCTCTCCATGTATATATATATAAAATACGTGTATGTGTGTATATAGATGGATAGAATGATATAAATTCCTTCTTTCAGAGTTATGCCTTCACACTATTTTCTGTCAGAGTTGGGTTTTTGAACGTCAATTCCCTCTTTTTCTCCAGGTCTACATAACTGCAGGTTTAGGGGCAATTCACTTTCAAACACTGCATCTGCTGGGGTTTGTTCAGCTCTGCACACATCAGAGATGACTTCCCAGGCCTTGCTTCCCTTCTAGCTTCCTTTGGTCTTTGATCTGTGCAATTCCAGGTATGTTCTTGCAAGGCCACAAGGGAGAACAAGCCCAATTTGCTCATCTGCAGGAAAGGGATCCTTCCTTTTCCCTGGAGCTGTTTGCTGCAGGTATCTGTTTGGCTCACTAACAGGTTCATCAGCTGCCCAGCAGCAGCCTAGACCTTTGCTGAGCTGCTCAGCCAGCCAAGCAGAGCCCTGCAGCCATGGTTCAGCCCTGGCCCAAGCTGACAGCTGACTCACAGGGCCAGGCAGAAGAAGATTGTGCTGGCCAAAAAAGAAAAGGAGGAGTAATTCCAGTGTCTGGCCATGGAAGGGAATGAGCCAGCAGCAAGTGCTGAAGCCAAAAGCAATGGTCTGCTGGAGCTGCCATGAGCTAGAGCTGCTCCAGAGTGGCTCCTGTGGGAGCTGCTGTCAGCTCCTGCTCCCCTCTCTAGCCTGCATGCCTCTGCTGGGGCTGCTAGCACATGGAGATGTTGGGATGTGACTCATTCCAAAGGAGAGCTAGGCCAGCCTCACCCTAACATCCAAACCCCAGACACAGCCTGCAGCACATCTAGCTCTTCTGCACTTAGAATACTTCAACCAAAGGCATTTGTATTCTCCTGGCTAGATTTAGCCCTAGTCACACCATGAGTGACTGCATACCTTGAGTAGCTGTTGCCACAAGACATTCTGGGACACAGAAAAGTATCTTTTAAATGCATTGTTTCGGCAACTTTTTTGAGGAACCACACAACCACTAAGGTTGGAAGAGACCTCTAAGCTCCTCCAGTCCAACCATCCATCCATCCCTATGACTCCCATACCACTAACCCATGGCCCTCAGGAGAGCATCTTAACCATCTTGATGCCAAGCCAGTGCTCCAGAGAGTTTTACTGAACCCTGGGATGAGGCACAAAACAGAGAGGCATGAAAACAGTGCTATTGGTCAATTAAGTTATTACAATTTAAACTTCCCTGCCTGGTACCATAGAGTTTTGGCCACAAAGGGCTAATTAAAAGTAGACTAGGTGAGCATCAACTGCAGGTACTGACTGTCTCTCTGTACACTCCATTACAGAGCCTTTTCCACGAGGAAGACACTAGAAGCCACTCCAGACACTACATACCTCCTGTTTACTGCCACAGGCTTTGATTGATATTTTCTGCAGAGTTAATAAGAAATCATTCTTTTCAACCCCTGACCACTGCTGAGCTTCTCCTAGTTTTACAGTCAGAGGAGCATTTAGGATGCTTGAAAGGGACAACATGGCAAAGCCAAGCTGAACACTGAGTGCTTAGTGTGGCACACGTGCTGGTCACTCTTGTTTTGTCTGGCAACAAGTTCCAGAGGCTCAGTCCAGCTCCTGTGAACATCTTGTTTCCTGTGGTTACAAGGCTTTCCCTTGCTTGTTGACAGCTTCATTTTTCCACGAAAGCATGAGGTCATCTCAGTTCATCTGCTATCCCACAAAAGAGGAGGAAGGGGAAGATCTAGTGTATAGAGAAAGTATTGCTGTGTGTTAGAACACACTCAGAGACATGATGTGGGACATAATATGTATTTCCCTTGTCATTGTTTGTACAAGGCCTGCCTTGCACAGGCACAGCATCAGCCAAGTTTCCAGCTAAAGCTCTTACTCCTCACTGTGCCTGCAGACATGATCATTGCTGTCAGTGGCACTGCAGAAGAGTTTCCCCCGGGCAGATGCTCCTGCCTTTCCTTCTCCCTGCTCATGAGATTTTGTCCTATCTTGGACAAAATCCATATACAGAGTTAGACAAAGGTGCAAGGCATAGGAAAACACTCAAAATGATTAGTCTGGGACAAATTCCTCAACTCAGCATGAGAATCTGAGCTGCAGTGGGCTAAGATTTCACCTGGTCAGTTTACCTAGCCACTTACAAGGCATAGCACAGCTCGTGCCAGCTTCCAACTCAGCATCCACAACGAAACAGAGCACACAAACAGAGCTAAGGGGAGGACTGAGCCCATTCCCACAGCCACAGCCACTGATGCCTCTTCCCCACCATGATCCAAAGCAGGCTGGAGATGGAGAGAGGTGCTAAGGGGAGATGTTCCCAGAGGCCCTGCTGAGCTTCTCAAGAGCAGGCTGAGCAGCTGAGAGCTGAAGCTGCACTACTCCTAGCACCCCAGGCTGCATGCTGCCCTGCTGTCTATCATTTCAGTCAAAACCCTTTCCAAATGAATAACTGCCTTGACTAGTTCAACTGTTCACCTTTTTTTTTTGGTAAGCATTGCTGTTTATAATTAGATTTCACAGAAAGCCAGACTGCTGGCTTTCTGCAGCTTGACATTTTTATCATGTGAAACATGCTGGATCAGGTAATCACAAGGCCTTCAGGTCAGGTAACATGCCTGAATTGCTGTTAGTAATTAAATGTGTGATAAATAACAGTATCTGCTGCAGCTAGAGCAGATCATGTAGGTAGCTTCATCTTCTGTTTTAGAAATCACATTAAAAAAGAGAAGTGTAGGGGTTGTTTTCTATTAAACACGGTGGTTCCATGTGCCAAGGATTTATTAGTCCAGGCTGTCTCCTGGTGAGTGGCTGCAGTCCAGATTCATGTGGTAGAATCATAAAAGTTCTTAAATGGCTATAGAAGCTGATGGACCAAACTGGAGTTAGTCACCCCATTGGCTGCCACTGATGTCATAGCCATGAGATGTTTATGAGAGGTTTATTCCCCTTCATTTTAACCTCTATTGTAACAACCCTCAGACACTCCAAGCAGTAAGAAAGCCCTGAAGCTCCCTGGTGACTGATGTCTCTCACTCCCACCTCCTTGTCCCTGAAGCCAGGGCCTGCAGCTCAGGACGTTGTGTGCTGGGGATGCTCAGCTGGGAAGCAAAGGCCACAGGTAGGGTTAGGGCTTAGAAGAGCTTTCTGTTCCAAGTGCTTAGGCTGAGAGTTACAAACACTTAGACACATCTACAATTTCCCTTTTGCAAGTAGCCTCCCTCCCTTCAACCTCCCTATTATGTGAACCAAGTTACAACCCTCTGTAAAAGCTTTCAGGAGACTTACTCCAAGCACTTGCAGAGGCCAAGAGTGCTGAAGGGTTTTAAAGAAAACAAAATGAAATAGAGACATGCATGATTTGGACTGGGTTCAGAATTTTTTCCCTAATTGCTTTAATCAAATTCCCACTAGGCATTCCAATTAAATTGTCTAGGTTAGCTGAATTCCACTGGTCATTACTGGCTGGCAGAGCTTCAGGGATCAGGTTTTCTTCTCCTTGTTATTCTTCTGCAAGGCTCTGTTACAGATGGGCATGACTGGGATGTCTGGGAGGTTCCTTCCCTTACTGACAGGAGGTTTTGAAATAGGCTAGCTGATGCTTCAAACAAACCAGCTCCAAATCCAAATGTTGCTCTACCTTTTGAGGGTAATTCCTACCCTGCAGCCTGCTGCAGGACTTTGGCATGGCTCTGTTCCTATCCACCTACCATGGAGGCTTCCTGGAATACATCTTTTGGAGAGATTTCCTTATAAATTCCAGATGGGAGAACCTGGTGTGCACTAAGCAAAATGCTATCCTGAAGGACATAGCAAATTTAGAGTGCTAAAAACCCTATCTGCCAAAAAAAAAAAGAGCAACCCCAGCATCAGTCTTTGGATTATTATACCAATAAATAAAATCCTTGTTTTCTTCCAACCTCCTTTACTTTAAAGATTTATCCCTGCCTTCCAATTAGCAGTATTTGTGATAAACAGTGCATTAGGCATTTGGTTCACTAATCTATTTCTTTGGTGTGGTTATGTGGGGTTTTTTTCCCCAGCAGAAACTGTTTCCAACCCCACTGGCTGCCAAAGAGTTGATTCCTGTGTCCAAACAGTAAAGAGTTCTTGTGTCACTACCACATCTGAGCATCCCCTGAGGAGCAGACACTTGCTCTAAGTCACCCTCTGAGGCAGCAAGCAATGCTCTGCTCCTCATGTCCTAGCTCTGTTTATCACTTGGGGCTGTTTGAGAAAGAGGGAGAGGTTTTAATTCAACAGAAAAGCCATTCCTGGTGCAGCCAAGGAATATCCCTTCCCAGGGGAGAGTCTGGCAAAAAG
Source organism: Bucco capensis (assembly GCA_013396975.1). Taxonomy (NCBI): domain Eukaryota; kingdom Metazoa; phylum Chordata; class Aves; order Piciformes; family Bucconidae; genus Bucco; species Bucco capensis. Next base: position 705,383 of record VWZO01007368.1, read on the forward strand.
GGAAACAACATCTCTTGAGTTATTTTGCTTTCTGAACACACTGCAGCCTTGGCTATTGACTGAGTGGTTTTCCTCCAGTAAATGTAGCATGCACTAGGGCACCAAATTTAATGAATTTTTTTTTCAAGGATTCTTTATTAAACAGAACTAGATTAATTTTCTTGTCTGCAGTCATGATTCTCCTTCCAGCTCTGCCATTTCATTGTGATTTTAGAGCCATGCTGCAGGGATTTCACACACAGGGATGCTTAATGCTCAAGATGTCTTGAGGTTGTACATTAATAATGGCAAAGAATTGGCTTCTCAAAACTGCCCTTTTCAGCATTTTCAGCAGTTAACAAATGGAAAATAGAAGAAAACTGGCTAGGAAAAGAAAATACACTCTCCCACATCTATTTGAGAGGCCTAATTATCAAGTCTGAGCTCCTCTTAGAAGGTTAGTAATAGTAGCAGAAAATGACTCCTGGATTATTGCTTCCTGAGCAAGGGAAACCTGATGGAGACAAATGCATTGCTTGGCAAGGGCTGGAATGTTTGTGAGTGGAGAAAGTCAGGCCCTGGATGCTGACCCCAGAGAGGCCATGGGCTGGCTGACAGGGCTGAAGCAGTCCTGTGCAGAGCTGGCACACCAAAGAGCCTTCAGCTTAATCTGTGTTTACATTCAGAGGGATTTCCCATGGCATTGGGAGAGGAGACATGACAGCTTGTGATGATATGCTAATCTCTGTGATAGAGGCACTTAGAGTTTGGAAACATTTGTGTTTAAGTGGTAGCTATATCCACAGCTAGGGCTGCCAACAATTCTCTTTATCTGCTGTGTGTTCAGTTGCTCCCAATGGCTATTGTAGCCTGATGTGCTCCATGCCAGTTACTTTGCTTAGATTCAGATGTGCAGGAGAGATGAGTGATATTTTGGAGGAATATCTTGTCCAGAGTTATCCTTCCTCTCTGCTCCAGCTACTTTTTGAAGGGATGTATTACTACAGGAATGAGAAGAAGAAATATCACCCAGAGCCAAGCTGAGCAGTGCACTCTTAAGCTGAAAACCCACCCAAATTTGAACCCATCACTTCAGCCTTAAGACACATGCAGTAGTTGCTTCTGAGATGCTCCCTACCAGAAACCCAAGGGTAAGGCTGTGGGTTGGGACACTCAGCTCAGGCAAAAAGAGCAATTTCTAGAGTTGTTCTGTTTTGTTTTGGTCTGCTTCTTAAGCATCATTGTTAATTATTATTATTATTATTTGCTTCTTCCTAAAAGCTAGGAAGTTCAGTTCTAAAAACCTTCCTCAAAAGAAGTGTTCCACTTGCAAAACCCAAACCTCAAAGCTTCAATACTGTGCAATTAACTCCCCCCTGCACCCACCAGGGAACAAACAGGATTCACCTCAGCAAATCTGAGATGATGAACAAGGAGACAAAGTCATTTAAGCCTGTTACTAGGTTCAGAACAAGAAAGCTACTGCTAAGAAAGTTATTGTCCTCCTCAAAGAAGAAGAAGGGACTGAGCTCAGCCCCAGCATCACAACTGGATGCTCCAGGTGTCAGAGAAGGAGTAAGAACTCAGCAATATTGACCTCTGTAGAGACAAGGAGCTCCAATCCCTGCATCTCAGAGAGGACTTGATTGCCACAGGGAAAACTGATTGGAAACATCAAATCCATATCAGCAACAAATGAGCATGTGCTGTACAAGATCCACTCCAGCTCCATGCCAACTCTTCTGAACCTTTCTGCAGTATTCAGACACTTCCAGTGCAGTTTGGGGAAGAAGAACATAGGGGAAAGGATAACTGGCACCTCTGAGCATCAATCAATCAATCAACCAGGTGACAGGGGATGTGCTGTTTGCCAAAGCCTCCACCAAAGCCTAGAGATAACTGCTTAAAACCAAAACCATGATCACCAAGGACAAGGAAACATCAGACTCATTGTTTTGTAGTAAAATGGGTCACTTTAGAGCCTATCCCAGGTGGTTCTGAAATGTCATCACATTGCTCAGTTTCAATGCTAGGATGGGGATAATGCTACTCTAGGAATCCTTTGCTCCTACAACTAATTAACCTTCATCAGAAATTACTTATGGGCTTTGCTTATGTTGCTTAGAAAAACAACAGGCAACCCCTACAGAGTCACAAAGGTTGGAAGAGACCTCCAAGATCATAAATGCAAGCATCCCTAGCACTCCCATGCCACTAACCCATGGCCCTGAGGAGAGCAGCTCAATGTTTCTCCAACCCCTGCAGGGATGGTGACTCCAGCACCTCCCTGGGCAGCCTGGGACAAGATTTAACCCTTTCAGGCCAATGACCCATTCTTCACACACAGTGGCCTGCTCCAAGAATACAATCCATTCCCTTCCCAATTCATTCAGCTCCCTTGAAGTGCAGCAAAGGAAAGCACTAGCTGTCCCTGCAAAGGTTAGCAGGCTCAGCCTTGGCTCTCAGAGCACCTTCTTGTTTCATGCAAGAGGCCCTTGCCTTGCAGCTGCTTTCTCATCTTACTGATTACCTGCTACATGAGAAATTTCAGTCTGGCTTGAGTCCTGGACCCAGCCCAGAGGCTTCTGTCAGCAGGGTTTGTTATAATTTACTTATTGTAATTCAGGACCCCATTAAAGCAGCTCTTTCCCACATGGAAGCATGTGGTCCTGTTGGTCACTGAACACTGGACCACCTTCAACAGCTTAGGAAGCTTTCAGCTGGAGAGTTAACAGCAGGCAGGTCCATGGAAGTAAGTCCTAGAGTAATGCATGGGACTTAATACCTGCTAAAAGTTAAGCATCTGCTTATGGATTTTTATGTCTGGGGTAAAATTCCCCTTTGGAAGCGCTCAAACATTTCTGGAGCTTTCTTTCTGAAAGAAAAGGGGGTTTGTGACTTTTTTAAAGAGCTTTTTTTCACACCCTTTCTGACCAAAAAAAAAGAAAAGGAGGTATTTTTAATGAAGGAATTTTCCCTGCAACGTGTCAGCTTCAGAAGCCTTGCAGGGCTTGATAATTAGGGTTTTTTAATAGAAGTGTGAAAAGTGCAATTCAAACTGTTCTTTTCTCCCCAGGCTTGGTTTCAAGGGATAAAACCAGACCACTTGTGGGTATTTGCTAAAGATCCTGTTCCTCTCTGCTGTGCTGACCCAAGGTCCCTCAGTTCATTCAGAATCCACTAGCATTTTCCATTAGTCCAGGATTTGGATCTTATTCCATACCTTAGCCTAATCAATGCTCTTCAAAGATGAGACCACGTTCCTGAGCAGTGGAAGAACAATTGTTACCCCTCTGCTGCCTGATCTTTCTCAACAAATATCAACAATCATAAAGCACATTGAACTTTGGGTGGGTTGTTGTGTTTTTTTCAGAAACAAAATGGTTTGAAATCATGAGCAAAGATTTGGGATAGAAGAACTGATCAACACTAGAAGCTAAGCTCATCAGTGTTAGTCCTAGTGACAGCTTCATGGAATCTTCACATTCCTCATACCAAAAGCAAAATCCAGGCATGGAATGAATGCTCTTGAACATTTGCCTTGCAGATGTCATTTCTTTTTGTCAAAGAAGGAATCTCCAGAGGTTCCTTCCAGCCCTCACCAGTCTGTGACTCTGTGACATCTGCCAGCTCAGATCTCACCTAGACAAGAGAGATGTCTTTCCTTCAGACAACAGACACTAGTAGGAAAAAGAGCTCCAGAGCAGTGGGGAGAAGCAAAACTGCAATATTGCAGTTAGAAAAGCAGCTCAGAGTTTGGAGGTAGTGCTCCATAAAATCCAAGAGCCAAGCCCTGAGCCTCCTCAAGGAAATATCAACATGTTGGCCAGTCTACTTTCCATTATCACTTCATGCTTTAGGAGTTGTTGTTTTCTTCCCATGATTCCCCCTCTATCCCCCTTTTATTTTAAGTCTTGGGGTCCAAAATCTGTTAATGCATTTATCATACACTGCAGGGACATATTCAAATAGCAACAACTTGTATGAGGGCTTTAAATTATCCTGAAGAATGCAAGGGCAATTTAAGATGCTTCTGGCCTCAGCCATTCATGAGGTTACACTCCATTAATGGTGGAATTTGCCTGCACAACTGAACCTCAAGAAGCATGGAATACATATAAAAATGGATACCCCACAGTGCTGCTTTTCAGAGAGAAACATCTGTAAGGCTGCAGTAAGCTCACCTCTTCTGCAGCTCCAACAAGGAGAGCACACAGCTGGGAGAGGAGCTGTATAGCTGAGAGCTGCATGGCTCCTTTCAGCTAGCTCATGTTCACACACACACACAGACAAAATCCAGTGACACTGGAGGACCTAAGTTGCATTCCAATATAACAATTGCCTTCCCTGATTCCCCTCTCAACTCCTTCCATCTAATGCTTGTTAACTTAGTAATTTTGCAGCATCCCACTCAGAAGATCTAACCCAAAAAACCTTCTCAGTCTTCATCTACCTCAAGCACAGGAAGAGAGCTACAAAAGCAGTCATCATTTTCAGAAAGACAAGAGGCCTGAAAATCTGCTTCTGGGGGAGCACTGACTAAATCCATCACATAATACTAATAAAGGGCAAAGAACACCAAGTAAAGCACAACATCTAATGTAGAGCTATTACAGCAACCAAATATGACCTAGGGGGAATGGAAAGAACTAAGGAAATGGTGTTAGTTGTTCATAATACTATTAACATCAACTAAACAATACCTCAGACACAGAGCCACAAAGGTATCCTGTGCAATCACTCATCTCCAGAGCTTAGATACTGAAGTACTTCCCACTATTTTGTTTTGCTCCTCCTTTAATGCTCCAGACCTCACTGAAGCACATCTCACCATTAAATCTCTAGATTTGCCTGCATGAAGAGACTGAGGAGAGGTCTAGGGGATTGGGTCTAAAAGCTGTAAGATGATCAGATTTGAAAGCTGTTAAGCTGTCAAAATGCAAAGCACTCCAAATACTGAAGTGTGAGGGGTTAGGTGTTTGTTTCCAGTGATATTAGGAAGAGTTGCATGGCCTAAAATTGTTCTGTGTCCTCTCCTCAGGGCTCACCTCAGTGCTCCTCACAAACTGGAGATGACTCAGGGAGCCCAACTCAAAGCAGCAATTTCCCTGCCTCAACAAAAGCATTCAGGCAGGCAAGTGCTCATCAGGGGCAGGGAAAACACTTGGCTTAGGGAAATACAAAAGCATCACTGTTCTCACTTTGCAGTGCAAGAAAAGACTGAGGCAGAGAAGATGACTCTTCCCAAGACAAAAGGCAATATAAAGCACAAGTGCTATTGTGTGCTCACAGTTCCAGACTATCCTGTTCCCCAATTCACTTGGCATCTTCCCCTTGTATGAACTAGAAAAGAAATGAATGCAAATGAGGGGGGAAAAGAGAGTCCTTGGGCTAAATTTTCCAAATTTGGCCCCAAGTGGGTTATTAACTGAGGAAAAATAATGAAGAAAAAAAAAAACAACAACAAAACTATTCTTGCAACAAAAGTGCCTTCAGCACATAAATTGGCAGAGAATGAAGATCCTCTGCTGATAGGAGTGCAGTAATGATGGAAACAATCTGTGGAGGGACCACTCACAGCAACATCAGTAATGTCAGCACAGGGGCATCCTGTGAGCCTTCTGGATGCCAGCTCCCAGCTCCACAGAGCACACATGCTTCAGCTGGTAAAACACTTCCCATCTCATAACCAGGCTGGGAAATACCTGCTGCACATGGGCCATGCATGTCCATCAGCACTGCTTCTTCAGCAGCTTCATCCTCCCTTGGTGTGCAAGCACAGGGAGAGGCAAGTCACACACATGCCCAGGGGACTCTGGATGGCTTCTTGCCTTTCAGCTGCTTTCACTTTCCATGCTGACAGCTGAACACTGCAGATGATCATAAATGGAAGTGACACTGTTGAAACCTAGTAAAGGCACAAGGGGAGCCCCCAGAAGAACAGCTAGATCCTCAAGTCCATTTTTTCCTTAATGTGTAACTCATATAATAAGAGTAAGTCAACAGAAAACACACTGAGAAACAAAGAGAAACTTAGAAAACAGTGTTCTAGATAGATTTCATTCTGAAGTTTTCCTGAGACATCCCTGTCAGACCTTGCTCTCAAGCACTTACAACCTGCAAAGCTACAACTACTCAGCTGGAAAATTGCCACGCTGCCCCTGGTGAATAATTAGCACTGATTCCTGTATCAAAACGATGACAGCTTTGTTCTTTTTATCATTACTGGAAGTTTCACTTTCATGGCTCTCTAGCCTCAGAGCATTTCACAGTAACACTGGCCTCTATCTACAGATGAAAAACCTAAAGCACATGGAGGTATTTCAATACCAGAACCAACAATAGACTTGGTAACTCCTTAACAAGATGAGTGGAGCCACATATCCTCAAACAAGAGAATATATGCTTCCTCCTGGCACCTAACATTTCTACCTATTAACCCTCTCAACCACACAGTCAACTTCTCTCACTCTTCCAGGAACATCTGGTTTCACTTACATCTATTTACATCTTTCACCCTCCCCTAGAGTCCCTAGCCCACTAAAAAATGGCATTATTGTTGACATCCCTGTTCTCTACACTCCTCTTGCACCATGCCTGTGGCTGCAAGGCCCCTCAGGCACTGCTTAGCACACACTGAGCTGAAGCTCTTGCTAGGTATCCTAAGGGAGGGTTTACTTCCATGAGCAACCACCCCTTGGATCTCCTCCTATCTAGGCAAAAGTGTGGCAAACCCACCAGGATTTATCCTTGCCTTGTGGTTAGATCTTCAATTGCTTGCATCCAGCAGAATCCTGGCCCTAACTCCATGCACAAGTGTCCAAGACAAGCTTGGTTCTATCACAGCTTTGCCATTAAACTACCTGGACAAGACTTGTGGTAGCAAACACCAAGGGCCAAATTTCTACTGTTCCAGTTCAGCCCAGGGAAAAATAAACTTGTTTTTAATGAAATCAAATGGATGTGTGGTAGTCCAGAGGCTTTGAAATTCAACCCCAACAGAAACTTCACTGAGTACTGTAAGGTCTATGGCTGCAGCTTGGAAAAAGTAGAGGAGCTGTGCCAATACCTGGGCAGGCTCCACTCCACAGGCCTGTGGTTCTCCTTGCAATAGCAGTCACTCAGTCCCACAGCAACTGGCTGGACTCAAACATCAACAGAGTGACAACTGCATGCTTTGGGATCTTCTGTCCTATGGGGTTTTTTTGCAGCCTTGGGATGAAAACCATTCCTTTCTTCCAGGAGAGCCTCAAGAGATTGTTCACTAGCTGAAGACTTGTGTCTGTGTCACCAGGATTGTGTCAGAGCCACTGAAAAGAAAGAGCACACATCTGTCCCATCCTGTGGGATGGAATGAGGGTAGCATGGAGCAGCTTAGACTGTCAGTAGTTCCATCAGGACTCAGGGATTAGCTGGAGCTAAGGTAAAGCTGTCTGTAAGTGAGACTTCTGTGGAGAAGACAAGACCAAAGGAGCATTGAGCTGCTGCCCTGGCTTGCACTGGGCTGCATTTAAGCTCCTCTTCATCATCTTGTAATGTTGGAGAGTTGCTTCAGCATCATTCTGTAAACCACTGAATGGAAAAATGTGGTCAAAATATCTCCTTCAATAAAATTAACTGATGGTCAGTGAACTCCTGGTAACAGAAAAAACATCTCTCCTTGTCTTTTCAAGGCTCTTTGAGAGGTTAAGTGTTTCATTAGACAATCAGAGGAGTAAGAGCACAAAGCTTTTTATATGCTGACTCCTAAAGGCCATTCTCAAGCATAAGGAAAAAAAACAAGGAAGATACTTGAAGATGCATAACAATGTTAAATATCACCTCAGAGCTACAAGCAATGTCTTTGACTTCCCACTGGAAGAGGATCAGAGCTGAAGGAGAAAGAGCATAGATATATTTGTTCACACAATACTCAGGTAGCATCCTTTGAAAACACACAAGAAAAAATGCTCTTCTCTTTTTCCTTTCATCTTCTGAGCTAGACATTTATTTCTATCCTTGAGCAAGAAAGCCAAGGGAACACAGCTGACTGTTTCCATGCAGATAAATGGGGAGCTGATGGTGCACATGAAAGCATCTCCTGGGTTCAATCCAGTTCTTCACAATGCCAGCCACTCCATCACATAACCCTTTCCAAACTGCACTCATTCCTGTCAGCAAAGGGAAACACAGATATTTTGTCCTCAAAACATGCTGTGTGGAAACACACTGACTCTTCTGCTTATTCCTATGAGTGGTATGTGAAATTTTCCTTTGCAGCTCAGTGGACACTTGGCTGAGGAGTGGGAAGCACACAGTGGTTCCTATAGCAAGCAGAGTTACTTTCCAGGTGACAAGGAAATGAATTAAAATGATTAAGTCTGCATTATGAGAAAAAAATAATGTTGAAAACTCCTTGCCAGATGGAAATGCTCAAGAGCAATAGTCTCAAAACTAGTCAGGGACCAACTAGCATCACAGAGAAAGAGCCAGTGGCTCAGATAGATATTTTCAGCCTATTTCTAGATGCTCCCCAGCACTTTGCTGAGACTAAGAGCCAAGCTCATCCTCCTTTTCATCCTAGCTCTCTCACTCACCTGCCCTATGCCAGGAAAAGGATGCAATGCAGGAGCTCTACCATGGCAGATTTCTCCAAGCAGGAGCTACACACATCCCCAGCAAGAAGGGCCCAGGCATATTTTTCCAGAGAGTTTTGGCACTGCAGCAGGATCCCTTTCAAATCTCCAGCAGCAGTCTTACTTCTTCAAGAAACCTTTAATCATCTTCTTGCTGGCAAGACATCTGTTGGAAGGTTTGGGAAGCTGAGAATGAAAAAGCTCATGCCTCTAGAGAATTCACTAATAAAACCTGCACAGGATTACTTGAAACATCCAAATGTGCCAATAATAAATGAACTCTGCCTAGAAGCATTTGGGAGTTGAAGCCCTGCAAGTAAGCATCTCCAGAGCTTGGCAAATCAGTTCTTACAGAAATTCACAGATCTACCTACACTGCAACCTCTGCTTGAACCCCAAAATAGTCAGAAGTTACCTTCATCTCTTGTCTCAACCACATTCCTTCTCTCTTCTGCCCAGCTGTCACAAAGCTGTTCCCCTGCAATCCTAGTGCATTCCCTGCCACAGGAGGCTCAGTGCTCTCAGAAAATGCCATTTGGGGTAGGTTAGAAAGGCAAAATCCCCAAACATGACAATTCCAAGGTCAGCAATACCTAGGAATCCACAGAGGTTCTTGTGCTCCTGCATTGGAAAGTGAGGCCTGTGTGTTCCCTGGGAGCTGGAGAGTGCTGCTAGCACCTGGAGAGAACACAAACAGATTGAGGCTTGCACATTGAGCAGAAGAGAGAGACATCAAAGCCCTGAAGAGGTTAGAATCTTCATTCCAAATGGATTGTATTTCAAGACCTTTATGAGCCATTCCACACTGCTGGGAGTTTCCACATTGTAAGGCTGTCCTCAGCCCTCTCCCCACTGCTGCTCTGATGTTCCTTGCTCTTACTTCTTGCTGTCCTGGGATGCTGCTCTGGCTAACTCCTCCTGGGCACCTCCAGACAGCACAGTGCAAGGACTCAGCTTCCTGGCTCCTGTGCTGAACATTCATTGCTTCAGATAGGCAATAATTAGGCTAATAATTAGAGCTAGAGCTTTACTCACTCTGCTTTGTGTGTGGAGCCAGTTGTGGAAGTTCCAGGCTGTACCCACGGATAGGTAATGGCTTGGTTCCTCCATGGTGCAGCCAAAAATGTCCTCCCTTCAACTGCTGATTGATCAAAATACTATGACCCAAGAGCTGATGGGATCCAGAGGAGGCTCCAGGTTCCCTTTGCTGTGTCCCTTCCCAGGTCAATCACCTCCAGTTGATGAGCCATGGGACACACAAGCATTGCCTGCAACCGTTAGGGAAGAGCCCTTTCCCATCTCCAAGCAGACACTGCCCATCCTCTCTAAGATTTCATGGGATAATGTCAAACACATGTAAATAGATGAATGGTTCAAGATTCTGTTGGATTCCATTCTAAAGACAGCATGCCATCAGCTGCAGTCACTACTTGAACATGCAGAAAATGACAAGAGGATGGGATCCCTGCAGCAGAGCACTGATTAATCCTTTGGGCTGGGGCTTGCATTAGAGATCCATGCCCTGTGTTTTGTATGTAGATGTTAGGCTGAGCATGCCAGCCTTTGGTTTTGTCCACCTTTCACAATGCTTTCACCAGCACTTCCAACACATGGGAAAATATTGGCCCTGAAGGATACATGGAGGAAGAGATTTATTGAAAGGCAACCTCCCCACTAGATAGGATTGACTTTGTGAGTGATTTGATAGTGGTGGTGGAAAGTGATCTTTGACTGGAGCAGCTTAGCACAAAGACAGCTGCATTTTGCTTTGTGTCAAGATGCTCAGCAGACATACCTGGCTTGCTTCCTAGATCCAAGAGATTGCAGCACTCTCACTCTGGCTACGTGTGCCTCATCCTGATGTGGGGATGTGCTCAGCCACAAACAGTCAAACACTTAATCTGGTGCCTGGTTGGAATCAGAAAGGCTGTTTGAGGCTTGCCAATATCTGCAAAAAAAAGGGATTTTTTTTTTTCCAGACAACAGGCTGCAATTAGAAAAGAGAGATTCCAAAGGGATTTCCAAAGAGCATTTATCTAGGTCAGCATTAATCCAGCCTTAAATGGGGCTCAGCTTTTTGACACTGAAATGCTTGTTGTGACAAAAGCTCTCAGACACCTGGAAGATGGCACAAATTACCTTTCCACTCCAGAGGATGAGGTTTGCTGTCAGTAAGCTGCAACCCATGGCACCCTTCCTTTATCCTTCTGTACTTCACACAGGCAGATGGGGACACTGCAGGTCAGAGAAGAGAAGAACACAGCTCAAATCTCTCTGAGAAGGAAAGAAAACAGCCATAGTGAAGCTTTTGTCAGATCCTTTTTCTTGCTATAAAGCACTGCTTTGGCATGAGAGTTGGAAAGTAAAGCATCCAAGTATCAAAAGTGAGCAGCAGGCTGAGCAACATCAGGTGTTCTCCTCATTTAGAGACTGGCAGAGGTCACAGCAGCATCCCTGTGTGCCTGACTGGAAAGCATGCCAAGCTGTTAGCAAGCACTTCTTGTTTGCCTTAGTTAGGAAAAGAAAGGTAAAACACAAGTTTATGCCATAGATTTTTAGGAAGGCTTCTCTGTTTGGCCTGTCAAAGCCTCCTCTCCCTGCCACTATCAGTGCCAGTTCCCTCTAGGCTCTGCTTTGCTCTTGCCCCACAAAAGCCTCACTTTGTTGGAGCAGATTTGAAGAAGAAATTTCTAGAACATGTTTCACAGGTCCTGGAAAGCTGCCACATCCAAGCAACAGAAGCTGGAAAGTTATGATGCTTAACTTATATATGGATCATAAAATCAGGTTTGAAGGGGTTTTGGAAAAGAAAATATGAGATGCAATTTATGAGGCTCGTCTCCACTCAGGCTTCGGTGATCCAGACCATGACAAGTTGCCAATTTGCCAGCATAAATAGGAAAATGCTTATAAATGTTTCCCTGTGCTGCTGTTCTGGAAAGTTTTTGACCATTGAGGATGTTCCAGAGTCAGTCAGTGGTTATCCAAGGAGCATGAGTAAGAGGAAGGCCACAGCAGGAAGGAATTGTGCATCACTGAGCATGAGGATGCCAACCCACGCGTGGAGTACCAGCAAATGGACCAAGGTGTTTGCTGAGAGCTCTCAACAAAGCTGAATTCACCTTCCATTGACATGAAAGACATCCTATGGGCCCGTGCAGAAATGGCACACAACAGCAGGAGGATCTTGCAGAGAGAGGAGGAGTCAGGATGATTACAGGAATGAAGTCTCACCCACGAAGGGCTAGGAAAACCTCTTTGTGCACCATGCCTCCTGCCAGGCACAGACACATTAAACACAAACCAAAGCCTTGACTGTACACTTTGCCCCCGAAATCTGCTCTGCTGAACATCATCTTCCTGTTAGGTGGCAAACAGAAACCAGACTTTGTCCATTTAGATGTTTCAGGTTCATGCAACATTTAACTGGGACTGGATCGAGCAACCATGCATAACTGAGGCAAACAAAAGCAATTCTCTATATCCAAAAGCATCTTTAAATACCTTGCCACTAGCCCTTACACTTTGTGTTCTCACAGTGCAATTATCCAGTTATCCATTTGGTCATTTTTGCAGGAAAACTGCTGTGCTGAAGAAAAAGAGACAGATTCTACAGGTCATTTAGGGATGGGACAAAATGGGCAGAGAGGGCTAGCAACCTTTATTTTGGTCTCAAATGAGCAGCAAGAGTGAACAAACTGCCAAGGGTTTTTTTCCTATGCCAGAAACACAAGCCAGGTCCTATTCATGGAGTAGGAAAAGTTAAGTCAGAGCAGCAGAGCCAGCCAACTAGCTCACCTAGGGCACGAGTTGCTCTAGACTGTAGTTCTCATTCCCTTGGGTTGGTAGAGGAGACTTAGCCACCCCAGACACCTGCTTGTCACATCAGCTCTTCCTAAGGAAGTGAAATTGGATGGCAAGGTCTGCAGATGACTGAGCAGCAGAAGTTGAAGCATTCTGCAGCAGTGACTGGGTTTAGGCTAGAATTCCTACTCCTCATCATCCAAACAGGTGGCTGCAAAACTCTGTCAAGATAGTCAACATCAGGAGCTGACATTAGAGGTTGTCAGGAATGTAAAGAGCTTAGTAGGCCAAGAAAGGAGGTGAAAACCAACCTAAGGAGTTATCATTACTCCACAATGAGAGGTGATGGTTGGAGTCCATGATCTTAAAGGCCTTTTCCAGCCTCAAGGATTCTAGTCTCTGACTCTCTATCTACCAAGGCAGGAATATGATAGCCTACAAGCAAGTGTGCTTTGCTGAAGTTGCCATTTCATTTCAACAGAGGAGCTGGCAGCACTTGTCCTGTCTCCCAGAGCTGAGGCAGGCAGCCTTGTGAAAAGATTCTTTTGCTCCAGAAGTCCTCTAAGAGGCAAAACACACACAGATCATCCATCACCAGCAGGAACAAATGTCCTCCATCCTACCAACAGCTATCACAGGGAGATGGGTGATGCTGGGACACAGAATCACAGAGGTTGGCAGAGACCTCTAAGCTCATCACATCCAAGCATCCCTAGCACTCCCATGCCACTAACCCCTAAGGAGAGCAGCTCAATGTTTCTTCAACCCCTGCAGGGATGGTGACTCCAGCACCTCCCTGGGCAGCCTGGGACAAGACTGAACAACCCTCTCAGGGAAGAAATTCCTCCTGACATCCAGTCTAAACCTCCCCTGGTGCAACTTGAAGCTGGAAGCAGACAGCAAACACAGCAGCTGAGTGAGGAGCACCTTGCCTGAGCCTGTCCCCTCCTCCTTGCTGTGGGGACATGCAGACAAGCTGGCTCAGGGCTGCTAGCAGCACAAGGCTCTGTGTGAACCAATCCAGCCACTAAGGACTCCACTCCCTGCTGGATTTAGAGAGAAGAATAAGGAGCTAGAGGACTCAACATTACCCACTGCAGATAGAAGTGATGATGCTGCAGCACTGTCCCTTCCCTCCAGAGCCATGCAGCTGAGATCCAACCTAAAGGAAAGTGATTAACACCCAGCTCCCCTCTAATCAGGCTCTTTAACTAGATCCATAACTAATCATCCTGGGGCCAGGCCACGTTTTTCCACACTACAGTAATCATTCTTTTCCAGAAATGCACCTTAAGTCCTTTTTTTGTTTGTTTTGTGCTGCTTTTCTCTCAGTTGATGATTTTTCCCCTTCAATAAGTGACTTCTGTTTGGCATAAGTATTTCTCTGAATGCATTTCACATCAAAATTGTTTCAACTTACTGACCCATGAAAAAACCTTCCCATCATTTCATCAAGGATAATTATAGTTCTTGAAGCTGTGAAATGCCTCGGCTGCAATTTTCCATGTAATGAACAATAAACTTTTCTATTCAATAAGAAGTCTATACTCACTGAGGCATACATTCCTAACCACACAGTTGTGAAAGGAAGGAAGCTTTTCCAAGCACTTACACTCCACACCAATTCATTTGGAGAACATAAACACTCTCCAAAGTTGCAAAATCAGGCAATTATAAAATAATACACTGTAATCATAAGAGTTTTTCAGCTCTGAAGTTGGGTTTTTTGTGCTTATTCTCACCACTCCTAGGCTCTGGGAGCATCTGGATGAGTAGTCCAAAGGCAATCAGCAAGACAAGGAGTGTGCTGTGCATTTGGGCTCAGGCTTGTGAAACCCCAAACATCAATTTCCAAACGGAGAGATCCTTGAGATTCCAACACAAGCCCCAAAAAACCATACCAGAGACTGCTCTCTTCTACTGTCAGCCTTCAGCTTGCTTGCTGAAGCCAGCAGAGCTGAGGAAATGCTCCTGTTGTTCTCTCCTCATCTCCTTCAGGAGTCTCTTGAGTAGCTCCATACCTTCTGTGCCGTTGAAGGGGATGTGGGAAAATGTTCTCCAGCTCTTTTGTGAGTTGATGTTTATTACAGATAACATAATAAATCAGACTAATTCTTTGTAAGTAGTGAATAATTCCACTATTTGAAATGGAGCCCTGCACACATTTCCCAGTTAGCCACAATGCAGCTTTCACTCTGCCTTGTAAGAAGCAGGCTCTCACACTCATCCCAGGAGCTAACACACAGAGATGGGACTCTCCCAGATGCAGCACACAGCTATTTTGACCTATTCTAAAGCCTAACTTAAGCAGAGGTTAGTTATGTGCCAGGTGCTCCTTTTCTGTGTGTGCTGACCATGAAGACAGGCTAAAGAACAGATCAATGTCACCATGGCTAAGGCACCTGTTAAAAGAAGAGGATCCCTACAGACATAGTTCAAAGAGTAGCTGGGGTCTCTCTCTATTTAGTCTTCAGCCTCATGGAGAAAAGGAGATAGGAGAGAAATTTTTTGGCCAGACTGATCCTACAAGAAATGACAGACTCTGGTCAAGAAAAAAACCAAACCACAAAACAATGATGGCTTCTCTTCATTCTCTTGGTCAGGAAAAGACAAGCTCTTCCTCTTATTCTCCAAAGAGAGCATTCCATTTTGCTCTTCTCCTAATGAACCCTTTTCTATTCAGGCTTCATTTGGAAATCTGCCTGCATTTGCAGCACAAAACAAATGCTCTTGGAATGAGGCAAGCAGCAAAGGCAAAGCTGCAGTCAGGAGCTGCTGCTCCACACCTAGGCTGTGGTCTAACCCTTGGCAGCTGTATCCTGCTCTCCTCCTGCAATCCTGGGCAAGGGTTTGGCATTCCCCTAGGGAAGAGCTGATGGGCACTAATCCATCCTAACTACACCACTGGGAAAACAACAGATAGCTAGCAAGCTTTGGAGAGCTTGGCCAGGGAAAGGCAAAGAGCTTAGTGTGTCTCCAGTCCAGACAAAAGGAGAGATTGGATCACCATCATGAACTCTAATTTGCTGCAGCTCCAGAAGGATAAAGGCAGGGTGACTTAAGGCTCTGAAATCTTTCAGCACAAAGCTTTAAATGATGCATTTTTTCTGTCAGCTGAAGAAGCATGACTTTAGAAGCATGATTGAATCCAAGGAGCAGATGCACTCTTCCCTTAAAGAGAGAAAGCCAAGCCAACTGGCTCCCCTCTGCCTGTGCTGTGCATGATTGCTGGACACGGCAGGTGGAAAGAAGCAACAAGCAGGAGATGCAAAGAACAGAGGTCCAAGTCTTCACAGGAAATAAAAGCAAGGCTTTTTGGGGGGAAGATATTCAGCAGTGTTTGATGGCAGAGTTCAGGAAGCAGGCTGTGAATGCAGAGATGCCATGCAGGAGTGGTGATGCTCTTTGCTGTGCCAGCAGCACTGCAAGTTGTCCTGCATCAGCCACAGCCATGGTTCCTTGCCATTAACTGCTGGTCCCAATGCACAAGGCACAACACTGGTGAGCAACCTGAAGGGCAGACAAGAGCTGAGCAGAATCAGCTTTAAAAATCATTTTATTCCCTATTTTCATCTTGCTCCTAAGGACTAAAAAAAGAATCCCCTAGAACCACAATCAACTGTCTGATTTGCTTTAAAAGAGAGAATATAAACATTCCTTTCTCCAAGGTTGGCCAAGGACTCTGAGCTGATGCTGCAGAGCTTCTTTCTAGTTTACTATAACTGACACATCCCTTCAGAATCTTCTTTTTAGAGGGATTCTAACCTACAGAGGAAAAAAAGGAGTTGGGGTCTCTTCTTTAAAGCTTGGAACGTGGTGAAGAGACAAGGAAACTCTAATTGCATCATGTTATTTGTCAGGCTTAATTTAAGCAAGTCATTTTGGACATGACTGAGGAGGTCCAAGAGAAAGGACAGCAAGGTGAGCAACTTCAACCACAACATGAGAAGCAAACAGGGGGAAAGTGTGCAGAGCTAAGTAGTAAAAGTGAAGTAATCAGGAGTGTCTAGTTAAAAAAAAAGCTAGATTGTAACAATTACTATTATTAGGAAGTTTTCCAAAGCCACTTAAAACTTCCACTTAAATCAGTGGAGCAGTTTGGAGACACAGATCTGCTGGCAAAGCATATTAATTACTTTAATGGCCAGAGCAACCTAAATGTTACATTAGTTTTTGGTATTATGATCTACATCATTGTCCTGTTCTGGTCACCAACTAACTACTGAAACACATACAAATCTTGGGAGAGAGAAAGGAAATCATCCCAAGTGTCTCTCATTATCTCCTACCACATAAAATCCTCGGGATGCATGTGCCATACTTCTTACTTCAGTGTTTTTTCCACTTATGGAGAACTAGAGAGCATCTACATGCCAGGGTAAGATTTCCTGGAATGCTGGAGAAGGAGGAGGATGCATATCCATAAATCATTTGAGCATGGACATGCACAGATGGGTTTAATTGACAGAAGGACATGACTCACAGCAGAATACAAGACAAAAATCTGGTGACTTTATTTTGCTCTCCTGACTGACTCCCCTGCACCATCTCTGCATGCAAACCAATGCTGGGAATTAACACTTTTAGAGCATCCTGCTGACAAATTGTCCAGAACTACAAAAACACTTCATGGCATAGTTCTATTTCCAAGACAGAAAAAAACAGGGAAACCCCCAACACTTTCTAGAGAATTAGCTTAAGAGTTCTACCTAATTTCAAAGTTATAATTAGAATGGAACAAAAATGTTCCAGACAGCATATTGCTGTGGGTAAGGAGCTGGGAGGCTTGAAGCTCTGCTTCATGCTGGAGAAGCTCAGAACTTGTTCCACTAGTCTTGTTTCTCCCATGACTGTGCCAAATGTGCCTGTTGGGCTGATGATTCCCAAAGCAGGAGGTCTGCTTCACAAGACTTCTCCAGTCAAAAACATTGACCTGTTTCTATGGAACAGGCAGAGGAAAGCACAAGGATTTTTGGTCCTGCTCAAAGAGTAATCTATTCATCAGCTCTCCTCATTCATCTGCTTGTGAAACAAAGCCTGGGATTAGGCAGGGAAGTTGTTGTGTGTGTCCAGGAGAGGCTTTCAGCTACACCTGTAACCTCAGGCCAGCCTTGACCCAGCCAGAGTCCCAGAGCAAGCCCAGAAGGACCTGCAAGCTGCAACTGAACTGCAGCTTTCCTCTGCTCAGAGCTGAGCAAAACACTTCCTGCAGTTCAGGCAGAAGAGAGCTTGTCAGGACACTTCTTATCCTCCAGGACACGTTGGCTTCCATCTGAAGAAGGGAAGCTGTGAGGGGATACAGAGTCTGGAAGGATGAGGATGCAGACCAGCTAGAGACTGAGAAGCAAAGACATTTGCTCAAAGGAATCAGGAGTGCAGCTAGGTCTGTTTGGCCAAAGCCCAAGGATGGAAACAAACCCAGCAGGCAGGGCAGACCTTTCCCCATGGAAAGGTGTGGGAGCAGAGAAGGGAAGGCAGCAAAGCATTGATACAGCAGGGGCAGGAGCAGAGCTCCAGGCTGCAAAAGCATTTGTCATCAGGAGCAAATTGACCACTTCCCTTCATGACACATGGAGATGTGTTCAGAGGTGTCTGAAGGCTGCAGAAGACATCACTCTACTGATCTGTAGAAGACACCTGCCTTCCTGTAAGGAAGATACTCCTTGGAGTGAGCTTACTGCCTCTGCTTAGGGCTGGGGCTGCTGCTGGCCAAGGGACACTTAGGAGAGACAAGAAGCAATCCTTTCCTCCCCCACTCCCTTCTCCAGGCCATTGATCAGTGTCCAGACCTTTCATTTCCTAACTCATCCATAGAGTTGTATCTTCCCTGCAAAAATGATTCCTTATTGCCTTTCTCTCTTCCCCTTCCAGTCTCCCATCCACTTCAACAGACATTCCAGATCAGCACATCCACCAGTACTGCAAAACAATTCATAATCTGTGCTGAAACACACAGACAGGACACAGAGATTTGTATTTTTCTGAATTATGACAAGTATTCATGCTAAAATAACAGAATACAAGGCTCCCAAAGTTGAAGGTGTTTGTGTGTGCATGTGTGTTTCCTTCCAAACATCCTCAGCATCACTCAAGAGCAGAGGCAGGGCACACTGAGGTGACCTTGTCAGCACCAAACTGTTCAGCAAACAGCAACTTTAGAGCATGAAATTCCCAATCATAGGAAGTTTTTCAAGGGATTCAGAAAGCAGAGTGAAGAAAGAGGCAGGTATTAGACACACTGACTCAAAACCTACTCCAACTGCTCCCCATGCCTGAATCCTAGCCCTGATGACCAGGCAGGACTAATCATGCTAAGCAGCACAATCTGGAACTAGGAGTGCTAAAAGCATTTGGAAGGGCTGCAGAAAGCCAGCACAACAAGTCCTGGAGAGAGCAGACCAAGCAAAACAAGATGATTGCAGATTCCCTAAAGAGAAATGAAATGTCAGCAGAATCCCTCAGCATCCTGACAAACCCATCATCTCCAGAGCAGGCAGCTCCTCACCAAAGGGCCAGTTCAGCTCTCCATCTGTCTGCAGGAGTTGGGTCCATTTTCCATTGCTGACAGTGAGATCAGTCTTGGGTTCCAAGAGTAGCTCCAGAAGCCATTCCCCCAAAGGACAAAAGCTGCTGCACAAAAATGACCCTGGAATGTCTGCTCTGGAGGCCAAAGTGAACATCTTCTATTTGGACAAAGGGCTCTGGAGTATTTTTCCAAGTTCATTTTGCCAGGATAGCAAACAAATACTGAATGCATCCTTTCCAGGACAAATATTGGGGGAAATAATCCAGAGTTTTTGCTTGAGAAGAGCAAGGAAAACACTAAGAGAAGAGGAGGAGAACTGAAGTGACAAAAGAACAATCCTTGGCACCCAACATTTCCAACACAAGCTTTGTTACTACAGCAACACCAGGATGCCAATTGCTGCCACACCAAAGTGTTTCAGGGTGCACAATGTCCCTTTGCTTGGAAGAGAGGAATGAAATATCCTACAGATCACCTTACACAAACTGTGCAACAAATGCTTTAGAGTTTATCTTTTTTTTTCCCTTCTTGTATAAGGTTTTATGCATTCCTGATCAAGTGTTTATAGGCCTAACATTTTGCTTAACTGGAAATTATGTGTTTTATTTGGATTTTGGAAAGTATGCAGTGCCCATAGTTGTAATAGGTGGTATTTAACATCTAAAGGCAGGGAAATAGTTTCCAGTCTCCCAGGGAAGAGAGGAAAGATGGATGTACTGGTGCACCTGGCAATGAATAACCACCCTTTCCTCATGCCACACAAGAAACAATACTGAGCCTTCTAGCAGGATTCTATCATACAAATCAATATACTTTAATAACATATAGAATGAGGAAAAAAATATATCTGTCAGGAATATCTCATTAAATATATAGTTGTATTCCTTTTCTGCCAGAAAAGAAATGAAATGGATTAAAAGGAATTGAATTGATCATAGAATCAGAGAGAATTCTATGAGTCTAAGAAAGGAAATGGATTACAAGGAATTGAATTGATCAGAGAATCATAGAGAATTCTTTGAGTCTAAGAAAGGAAATGGATTAAAAGGAATTGAATTGATCAGAGAATCATAGAGAATTCTTTGAGTCTAAGAAAGGAAATGGATTACAAGGAATTGATCACAGAATCAGAGAGAATTCTTTGAGTCTAAGAAAGGAAATGGATTAAAAGGAATTAGATGGATCTGATAGTTTTTAAAAGGTAAAAGCAAGGAAGCCTGCTAGCATGAGGAATCTTCATCAGAGATGATATTTAAAGTAGATTAAGGCATAGATTGCAAAAGGGAAGCTTTTCCCAAGTCATCTTCTCCTGAAACTTCAGAAGCTGTAGCCAGCATGCTCCAGAGGAGTTGAGTTTGTAGCTCAGCTCCAAGCTTCTGAACCTCCCTGGATCTTACCCCTTAAGCTTTCTAGGTGATGTGCCCAACACAGTCGTGTCTGAAACAGATCTACTTCAGCTGCAAACATAACCTTCCAACCAATGCTTCTTTTTAGAGAGGTTTCCCTTCCTAAATGCAAGTGGAAGGCAGTAAAAGAAAGATGATGATGATGTTGTAACAAAATAAAATCATCACTGAATTACAGCTGTCCCAGAGGATTTCAAAGGATGATACAAATGGCTCACAAATGACCTCCTAAGAGCATCTTATCATTCCAGCAGATAGCAAACCCCCTCCCTTGCCCAAGCCAGCATCCATGTGGCATTCATACAGCACCACACATGCTCCATGCCTGCAATCCCACGAGGGTAGCAAAGCACAAACAGAAGCTCCCAAGCTGGGAAGTCCAAATGCAGACTTCCCACCACATTTGAAGAGAGCTGCAGCCAGATATTGTTTCAACACAATAGGTGGTTTGTAGCCAGCTGCATATTTTGGCTAGATCAAGGAGTGCTTGTGAAATCCAGGCATTTTCATGAGCTAGGCTTTGGGTTGATCCATGGACATGACATGGACTAGCCACCACAGCTCAGATACACATTTGGGGCCATGGGCTAGGTCAAGACTTATCCCAAAGTGTGCAAACCATGAGACTGATCTGCTCTGTGGTAGAAAACACACTTTGGATGGATGTGAAGTGCTGGTTATTCTCACAGTCAGGCTAAACAAGAGAAATATAAACCATGCCTATTTCCTAATCCCTCCTTGCTCCTGACATTAGTTTCCTGATCAGCTTGGGACCATCCAACCTGAATTCTGGATGCTTGGGCACACTAAAGCCCAACAACTGCATCAAACCCCAATAAATGTGCTTTGAGATTCCTCTGATTTGTGTCAGGATCATCTCAGCTCTTCTGGCCAGAAGGTAGCAATCAGTTATTATCCATATACTCACTCTTTCCAAGCCAGAAACCCTTCTCCTGTAATTCCAGCTGTCCCTTTGGCTAGTAGATGGAGGAAGGATTTGGCCATATTCAGACATATTATTTGTTGCATCCAGATGACCATATGATCTAGCTTTTCCTTTCTCATTAATCACTCCCCACTCCTCATACTCCTATTACACCATCATTAAAGCTTATCCATCTCATTCCAGCATGCTACTATGGATAAATGTTAGACATAACATTAGTGCCAATTAACTAGGATGAATCCATTTCCCAGACATCACATTGACTGTTGTAGAGGAAGATGGGCTCTTCACCAGAAGGACAACAACATGACCTTAGAAGCTTTTGAACAACTCCAATACCATCAAGTCTGCCAGATTCCAAGGTCAGAGTCTCTCATGGAGGAGAAGATATGGAACAAGTCAGGCACTGAGAATTCTGCAGAGTTCTCAGGTTGCTTTGTCATCCTTCCAATTCTCCTTTTCCAACCCTCCATCCAACATCATGGGATGAAACCACCCATAGGCATGAGTTGGAAAAGCCTGAAGGATAACTTGAAACTCTTCCTAGCCTCCAGAAAATTCTGAAATCCCTCCTATTTAATTACACCACAGCTTGTGTAACACTTTGGATGCATTTCCTTCTCTGCTTTGTTTTGTTTGTGTTACTAAGAATATTTGCCTGAAAACAGGATACTTGTTTATTAAGAGTTCATCATCTCCTGCTGGGTAAGCTCCACTTTAAGTCAGATTCCTGAACATTTATTAGCAGGAGACCATAAATCCTGTTTCCTGCAAATGTGCCTAATAATAAAATGAGCAAAGGAACTCAAGTGGAGAGATAGAGAGAGACTAGATGATACTAATATAACTTGTGTTTTCCATGGGCCTAAAATATTCCCAACACTGTGTGAACTCCTCTTTGGTGTTTTTTTATCCACCTCAAACTGGGCACACACACACATGGAAGTCCTCCCTTGGCATCAGAAAGCAAATGACTAACTGCCCTCTGCCCTTGCAGTTCTGCTGATGTTCCCTAAGGAGAATGCCAAGCTCGAGGAGGACTGTGCCACCTGGGAAAGAAGGATTGCCCTTGCCACAGGGCTGGCACCCTGCAGATGGAGCAGCACAGGAGAGATGTGTGTGCCCAGAAAGGCCCAAGCAAGCCTCCAGCACAGGCTTGGTTTTAGCTGCACACTTGTCATGCTCCTTCAAAGTCTGCTTGGCATTCCCAGGCTGTGCTAGATTGATGGATTCTCATGACTGAACTTATTTACAGTTCTGCAGGCTTTTTTTAGCACCAGAATCTACAAGGAGTTGGCTAGAGAGAATGGCTGAGGAGCTACTCTGAAGCCCTAAGCACTAGCCCAAAGCATCAACACAAACCCAAAGGAGTTCTACTTACCCTTGGCAGGGTAAAAATGGAGATTTCTAGCAGTCACTAACATTTCTAAACCTGGGGACATTATAAGGATCTAGGCCTAAGAAAAAAGATGTAAGACAAGGGCTGGGAATGATTCCACAGCTCTGGCACACACTACAATCAGTATTCTATGGCCAGCTCTTCAGAGATGGTAAGCCAACAAAAACCATCCAAACCAAGATAAATATTGCCTTTTAGAAACCAGGTGATCAGCTTCCTTGGCTGTTCAAATGCATCTCTGCTGGTCACAGCTAGCACAAAGCCAAGGACCCACTGACTAAATCCTAAGAGGAGTATTTTAAATGCTATCTAAGAATGAATTCTTTCATTGCACCAAAAAACCCAGCTCAGTTGTCTCCCTTCCCCTTTCCTCTGACATCCTTCAAGCCTTACTTTGTTTTACCTCAAGTTAGATTCAGGCTGATCTATCCTAGACCCAAACCCCATTTTTTCACTGCTGTAGGGATGAATTCTGCAGCCACACCAAACTTTTCCTCAACCTGTGAAGGTTTCACTTACACAAAGTGAGCCCTAAACTTCTGCTATTAAAAACTGTAGCTGGCAAAAGAAAAGAACTAACTGAGCATTGCATAGCAGCCCAAATACATCCATGAGATTCTCAGCACCTGCTTTTGTGTTTTTTCCTCAGGTGAATAGACACAGAAGGCATTGCAGTGAATTCCAGTAGCTACCCCAGCCCAGAGAGCTGGGACACTCAGAGCATGTTCCTGTACAACCCAACAGCCTCTGGAGAGGCACTGGCTGATGCTTCCCTTATCCCAGCTGCTGGGACACTCAGAGCATGTTCCTGTACAACCCAACAGCCTCTGGAGAGGCACTGGCTGATGCTTCTCTTATCCCAGCTGCTCCCTTCAGCAGGGCAGGACACAAGAGCTCTGTTTACAGTTCCTTACCTGAGTTGCCTTTCTCTGCTCACTAGGACAGAAGCAGAGAGGTAGAGGCTAAAAGAACCTGAACAGCTCACATGTGAATCAGAGACTTGACTACCTGCCAAACCATCCCAGCACTGGTAAGGAATCAAAAGGTCTTAAATCACATTTTAGACAAAGGCTTTAAATCTTTTGGACTTTACTTTTATAATCAAGTACATGCTTTATGTTTTTACATCTAGAACTCCATCAGTGACAACCAAAGCCAAACACTCCCTGAAACCAAATGATTCCCATGACTAGAAGCAGTGACTTTTTAAACTGCATTAGAAGGGATTTTGACACAAAGCAGTCCCAGCAAACGTGGAACTGGCAACGTGGAGAGACAAAAAGTTGTCTGTCTCACTGTGAGGACTCTAACTACGTACTGATACTACTAGAATTCTGTGCACTTATTTCAGATGCAATGAGACTCCATTCTCATGCACAGAGTTCTAAAGCACTTGAATCATCCTTATTTAGGATAATCTCAGCTCCACAACTCTTGCTGTTTTCCACTGTCAGGACACAGAGTGCTAACTCTTACATCTGATGTATCTTGTTGGGAATTTGGGACCTGCATGACATAGGCTAAATTATATTTGGACATTCCATCTTTTTCTTGCACTCAGCTACACATTTGCCTTGCTGCCAGAATAGGGGGGGAAATTCACAAATATCATTTAAGATACTTCCTTCTTGCTTGGCTCCAGCCAAAGGAGTTCAGCATGGTTCATTGCAGACTCCAATTGCTGTGTGGCATCCCACTCAAGTCAATGAGCAGAGCTTTGCAAGCTCCCTGCAGCAATAAGGTTGTCTCAGTCTGTGTTTTATAAGGTTCTGTGAACATCCATAAAGCTAGATATAAAAGCATCATAAACACAGTGACAACAGAAGCAATAAAACAAACCCAAGGCTAGCGGATGCAAGCACTCAGAAGGAAACCAGCACCAACTGGAAGAGTTTTTAAAGGTGACAATTTGCTGCTGAAGAGCCAAAGTCCACACACTAAGTATTTGTGGGGCAGGATTTTGGGGCTTCCTGAGCTTTTTTTGTTTGGCAGCTTGCTTGCTAAGCTTTGGAGCAGTCAGGTTTTCCACATACCAACTGGTCTGGGCTTTACCAAGAGGTCTGCTGTGGAAGTGCTGATGGAAAGAAGAGATAGTCCAAACAGCTCTGAAATGAATAAACTGATCAGCTCCACAATCCTTCTGTTAGGTTGTGTTCATGTTACAGAAAACTCTGAGAAATCTCAGCCTAAGTGATTCCTACACCCTTTCCTTCCAAGCTTCCTTGCAAAATGACACACAGTGTTGGAGCAAGAGGCTGCACATTTACCTTGATTTACTTAGCCTAACCAGAAAAAAAACCATCCAGCAAACCCATGCCATGAAGTGGATTGTCTCCCTGTAGGGATGAGTGCCTAAAACCAAAGGTAACAATGAGCTTTTCTAAAGTTAAACTGGTAATTTCTCCATGTGCCCTTTTCTGTACAACCTGAACATCTGCTTAAGATCCTGATGCAGTAACACAATCCATCTACAGCTTTCACAGTTATGAATACATGCATCTTAAAACACAATACTCTACAATCCATTCCTCCTCCACTTGCCTGCCAAATTCTGAGTTCAAACATCTCTGGCCTGGCTTCTCTAATCAGCTGCTGGCCCTCTCCCCTCTCTCAGGAGCTGCAGAGGAGGAGGAGCTGGCCTCTGTCTGCCAGCACTGCTCCCTGCCTGGCACAGGCTGCTGGCTTCATGCTGGCAGCCCTGACCCAGCCAGAGGGCTTGGAGGGCAGGGGACACACAGCAGAGCTGTGGCCAAGGCAGCAGAGCTCAGGCAGAGCATCCACCTGGAGCACTGAGAGGTTTGTGTGCTGCTGAAAGCTCCTGGGAGATGTGTTTGGTAAGCAAGGATCACAAGCAGGGATGATGTCTGGAGTCCAACTCACCTAAAGAACATCTCTGATCTGGCATGCTGTGGGCAGGTATAGCCCATAAAAACACCAGCAAGGCCTAAAGAAGGTTAAAAGCCTGAAAATGACTACTTCATTATATTAACAAGAAGAGTTACACCAAACAGAGCCTCGAATTCTGTCTAATTGCATATTAGACACAATTATTAGCTCCATTTTAGCATCTTTGTGCTCAGGTTACACGTTGTGAACCGAAATCAAAACCTCACAGAAGAATCACAGAGACCTCTAAGAGCATCAAGTCCAACCACCCCTAGCACTAAAGCTTCCCAGACTTATCCTGTGCACACTGCTTGTGCTACTCCCAGCTCACCAATGTGTAGAGGAAGACCAAACAACACTTTGAGTGTGCACCAGAACCCAAATGCAGCTGAGAAAGGAATTGGATTGGACTTATTTGTGAGCTGCTCCCAGAGGAAGAATGAATATCACTCACTGTTCTTCCAAGAGCCAAGGACTATGGGTTTTGTCACCTGAGGCTGTGCAGCAAGGATGTGGAACTGCTTTAAACCTCCAAAGTAGAGTTATTTGTGCTATCTGGATTTAGAATTGGCTTACTCAGTGACATGTCTGTACATCAGTCCATGGCTCAGAGCTGTGCACCAAGCTAAATGAATAGAAAGATGTTCAGTATCCACACACCTTGTGAAGATCAGAGAGCTCCAAAGCAGCTGCTCTAACAAGAAACATCTTTACATTTGGAAGCCTTTTCAGCTGAGTCCAGTGTGTTTATCTCTGATCAATTACTTCTGATTAGTTAGTTAGTGTGAGTGACATCTCAGCTCCTCATGGAAGAGCTAACCCCACAAAGCTCCTCTTTTTCAAGGGGATGGGGGCACTTCTTTACTCTGTTTCACTCCATTCCCTTTTGTTTCATTTTCTCCTGGTAGAAGACTCTGCCAAATATTTCAAAGCCCTTCTTGGCAAGTAGGGAAGTAATTTGGACAGAGTATACTGTCATTAGAATTTTTTGGCAGGTTCCATATTCTGGATGCTGATGAGAAGGGTATCAGCTTTAGCATACTTGACCAGTTCATTATTGCAGCTCATCTCCTGCCAAACAGCACTGTTAGTGCAGATTGTGTTTGCCTGAACAATCACCAAGCAGACACATCACCGTTTCTATGGCTTTTTAAGGGGAGATAACATTAAATAAATCTGGTTTTCTCTCTCCATCTGTCTCTCACTCAAACCTAACTCACAAAATCTTATTTCTCTCCCTAACCTTGTGTGTCAGAGAAGTGTTTCTTACTCTGCAGATGTACTAGCACCATGTCACTCACACAGGCAAAGCTTGGGCACAACGAAGGAGGTAAAATCAAATGATTTCCTCTTTTGTTTGGCCTTGGCACCACACAAACTCAGCTATACCCCACTAAGACAAATTTTCTAGGTGCTAGAGGGATGAGGATGAAGGTTTGTGACCTTATGCAGCTTTCTGTCCTCCAAGGTTTTTATTGGAGCCTGTCCTAACTTTGTGTCAGTGCTTCCCTTCTAAACCCTGATTTTGATATGGATTATAAACTGCTCATAAAATATCCATCCCAGACAAAAAGTCTCTTTGGTTGGGGTGGGGGATGTTAAGTAGCAGACTTGATAATTTGGTCTTTGTAGCTTACAAACCAAACACACCTTGGGAGAGTTCAGAAGCATTGTTACCAGTCAGAGACTTGTTCTCTTTATGCTTTAGATTTAAAGTATTAGGCAAGTTGTTTGCTAGAGTTTTTATTTCCCTACCAGAGCTTTTCCAATCAAAACTTCCAAGGAATCCATCCTAACAGACCACAATGCAGGTCAGGCCATTACACACATTTCTTCCCCTGCTAGGAAAAGTCCTAATGCTTTGTGCTAGTCCTTCCCAGAGAGTTATCAAAAGGTCTAGGAGCACTGGGGTGAAAAGGGGCTCAGGATCCATGTCCTCCTGGTCAGGGAAGAGTTCCCTTCCTGACACTTTCTGCCTACATTGTGCTGTATCACAGGAAAATAAAACTGCATTTTTACCTGTCCCTGTTAAGAATGCTTTCCCTGGCTTGCCAGCCCCTCCATCTCCTCATGGCCACCTCCAACACATGGCATGGTGCTTTCTGCACTGGATAGTCCTCCCTGGCAGCTGCACATCCCCTCAGCACCAAAATGTGTCTGGCAGACAGCAGGGCAACACTGCCACGAGTGACTGGCTGCTCCTGGGAGTCCCCAGAGACAACAAGCACACCTTAGCCAGCTGAAAAGTTCAAAGCTAACAACGATAACTTGAAGGACAAAAGGCCAATGCTATAGGGAGCTGCCACTGAGCAGGATGTAGTTTGAGAAGACACAAGAACAAAAGGCCAAAGGAATTGCAGTGAGTGTAGCTCTGTGGCAGCAGCAGAGCAGAGTCCTGTGTGGCAGGCAGGGCAGAGCCATCCCTGCAGCCACAAGCAGCACCAAGGATCTGAGAGGAGTGTTCCTGGCAATGCTGCTGCCTGAGCACTGCAGAAGCTGCATAAAGCTTCACTGATGATTTGCAGAACCTTTGCTATGTTTATATCTTCAGCAGACCATCAAATCCAAGAAAGGATTTGGTCAGTTGAATAATGATCCTGGGAAGCAAAGCCGTGCTGCCATTCTCCAGGAGGCTAGCTTCTGCCTAATGGCTTCAAGGAGCTTTCACTCCTTGGGGTGGCAGGTGTGCTGGAATATCACCTCCAATGCATGACTTCCACCCTGGGATGCTGACCTGTTATTGATCTCTGTTGCTTTCATCACCACACCAGCTCTTTCTGTCCATCTCAATAACTGCTGACAGCTCTGCATACTGCACTGAGGACTCAGGCTTTCCACAAAGCTTGAACCTTGCTCATTCTACTCTGCATTTTCTGTTTCACCAACTCTAATTTATACTGTTTGATGCCTAAAGTAAAGCAAAGGTTTGGTTTGAAGGGTTTTTTTTCCTCTGTTACTGAATATCCATGAGATTTACCTGTCAGATACCTGCAAGGATCTGAGCCTCTGATCTCTGCCCAATTTCAGCTCCTAATGTTTCACTGTTCTTCTTGCAACAGGGTGAGCAACAGAGGAATAAAGCTGGAATTGCAGCATTTTCCAAAGGTTTTCTTTTTCCTTCTGCTCTCCTTAAATCCCACACAAAGTATATCATTAAAACAAAGCAATTCTATAAACTTGTGTGTATTTTTGCTAAACCTCTCCCACATGCAGCCAGTGCCCAACAGGCCCTGCAAGCACAAACCACAACCAGTGGCCAATTCCCCAAGAAGACTAATTCTCCAGAAGACTGAGGATGGAGTCAAAACTGCAGCTCCCTCCACTAAATGCAGGGAAACCATGCTTTTCCTTTGTTTTCTTCCCTAAGCATGTAGATGACAGAGGTCATTCCTAGTGCTTCAAGGGGAGGAATGCTCCTCTGCACACTCAGCATGCAACAGCAGGGAACAAAGAGGAATAGAGGTGAGCCTGAAGTCTACTGTAGATGACTTTTGCTCAGTCACTGGAGTTCTGGAACACTGTGTCTTTATTCAGCTAAAAAAGCATATCATTTTGGCCATAACCCCATGTTTCCCAGGAGCAGT
Organism: Bucco capensis; assembly: GCA_013396975.1. Lineage (NCBI taxonomy): Eukaryota > Metazoa > Chordata > Aves > Piciformes > Bucconidae > Bucco > Bucco capensis. Next base: position 734,528 of record VWZO01007368.1, read on the forward strand.
TTCTATTTCTGCCCCAGATGAATACTTTCAGATGGAATCAGTTCTAATTTGCAAGGCTGGCAGCAGTTAGCTCAGCCTGCTCCTTGTTCTAGCCACTGGCTAACACAGCTCTGCATTGCTTAGGGTCAGGCTGAGGCATTTTAGTGAAGGTATACCTTCACACCACACCACATTTGCCCTGCCTCCAGTCTCCAACCTCCATCTGCCTCTCTTCTTGCCCTTCCAAGCATCAGGAGTTTAGCTCTTCAAGCATTAACCTAGATGAAGTCTCTGCCCAGTGGGCTCAGTTCACTCCAGTTTTCTAGCCAGCCTGCCCATGGTCACCATCAGTATCTCTTTCTACATCCAGCAGCCCATCAGCAGGGGCACATCCTCTCCCTCATACTCCATCCCAAGGGAGCCACACGTTGCAGAAGGTCAAAGAAATGCAGACAGTGCCCAGAATGTATTGAGATTGGCAATCTCCTTAGCTCCTGAGGGAGTCTAGCCCCAGGCCAGCCTTGCATGCAAGTACTTTGGATGCATTTTATAGAGCAGCAGTGCCCAGCTTTTTTGGTAAAGGGCCACAAGAGCTGTGTCTCATTCCAGACACCTTCTAGCCTATGGCATCCAACCCAATGGCACTCTTTAAGAGGGCATATGTTAAAATGACCAAAGAGGAGTGTAAAGTGAAAAGTGTAGCCTTACATATGCAAGTCTGTTCCCCAAGAGGCATGGATGTAAATGCCTGGTTTCTGAGCAGCTGTAAAGCATAGCTCAAGATCAGGAACATGAAGTCTACTCTGTCCCACTGCCTGCTCTTTTCTAGGGGCTGTTAGCCTTCCAAAAACACCTCACCCCCAGCAGGGATTAACTGGAGATTAGTCTTTCTGAACTGAGAACCTGAGAGCAATACTGACTGAATATAGAGATTTTGCAGACAAGATTCAAGGTGCAGGCAAAAGCAAAGAGGAAATCCACATCCATATGCCTGCCTGTGTCCTCAGACCATTCTACCTACTGCCAGCACAGCAGCTCCTCAATGTCTCCCATGTTTGTCTGGATGAAGCTTCCTGACAAACATGAGATCAGAGCTGACAGGACACAGACTGCTAGTGAGTTTCCTCATCACAGAATCATCAAGGTTGGCAGAGACCTCTAAGCTCATCCAGTCCAAGCATCCCTAGCACTATCACACCACTAACCCATGGCCCTAAGGAGAGCAGCTAGATGTTTCTTCAACCCTTGCAGGGATGGTGACTCCAGCACCTCCCTGGGCAGCCTGGGACAAGCCTGAACAACCCTTGCAGGGAAGAAATTCCTCCTGATATCCAATCTAAACCTCCCCTGCTGCAACTGTGATTCTTAGGCCAGTTAAGAACTGCTGGCATTTTTTGCAGGCTGTTTATGGATTCTGGAGGCCAGGTTGGTATCAGTTATAGCCAGCTGAAGTAAACCAAGCTAAGAACTTCCTTTAGAAGAATGACAATGAGTTCTGGGCCCAAAAGCACTCTTCTCTAGTGTTTCTGCCCCACCACAGCTCTGTCATGAGCAGAGCTCCTGTTTAACTCTTGAGCTGAAAACTCCCTCTAATTGTAAGCCTAACAGATGAGTTTATTTGACTTGTACCAGATGAGAGAACAACCCAGCCAGTTTAGATAGCTTAGTTTAGAAACAATAAATGAGGTCATTTGACCAACAGATCTTTGCTGCAATGCTTGTCTCAGTAGAACATATGGAATATGTACATAAACATATAAAACATGAACAGTTCTTTCCTGTCTGTTTCACAAACAGGCACTTTTTTTCCACACAAATGCTGTATTCATCTGAGCTTGGATAAATAGCACTGGCAATACAGTTAGAAAGGTGCCTGCACATCTCTCTGAGTTGTTAGTCCTTTCTTTGTTTCCATAGATGTACTTCCAGCAGAGCTTTTTTCTCAAGCCCTGGATGTGTTTCTCTTCCAGGAGGAAACCTGAGCAGTGCAGGCAATGGAAGCTCTTTCCCCATTTGGAGGAAAAGCTGGCTTTGGTGAGCAAACAGCCCAGCTGAGGTCTCTTTCAGGTGTTCCTATCAACAAATATTCCCTACCTTGCAATATTCCACATGGGAAGAGCATCCTGAGGTGGAGAACAGCTCTCTGTTATATGTGTGAGTTACCTGAGAGCACACTGTGGGTTCCCCCAGTTCCTGCTCTCTCAAAGGCTCCAGTGGTCACCCACAGATGGATACCTCAGGCACATCATGTGGCTTTCTCTTTCTTGATTAGATGAAGCAAATCTGAGCCAGGGGCTCAGAATGTGCTTTTCATGAGTGTTCTTAGGAACAAAAAGGTACTTTCACCAATATATCCACAGAAGCAAAATAAAAGCCCCAAGGCCAGGAAATCACCAAAGCATGTGTTTAATCCCAGCCCTCCTCAAGAAAGGAGCCAGGCTTACCCTTGAGTTGCTGCTGTGTGAGTGAAGCAGCAGAACCAAGCAAGAGGCAAGCACAGCTCCATCCTCTGCAAACCCTAACAGTGCTTTCAAGAGAACCAAGACCCCTGACTGATTTCAGCAATCATGTCCTTTTAAAAGGAACTAATTCTGCCTTTTCTAACCTCTAATAGATTGTCTTCAGTTCATACTGGCTCTCAGCCCTCTGTCCTCACATTCTGTTCAAAATACCCTGAGCAGGATAGCCTCCATATGTCCCATGATACAAAAGCTAGTTTTTAAAGCTATATCCAGGAGTGATTGAAGTTAATGGAAAGATTTAATTGATTTCAGTGAGAGTTGGATGAAGAACTGATAGCTTCACTCCGGACACTCTCCTTTGAACATTCTCACTAAGGTGCTGCTCCAACTCCCAGGGAAGGCACTGGAAGGATCTGGGTTGGGATTTGGATCATACCTCTGCTCTTCTTGGAGCCCAATCCCCTTTGTCAATAATCACAGGCACAAATACACAGACCTAAATGAAAACAAATGTTTGGCAACTTGTGACAGAAAAGCCCAAATCTAGGTCTGTGTCTTTGGGCCAAACCAAAATTGTTATGCTCGACAAAAACATGGTTGTGCTGATCTGCTTTGGGTTTTTGCTTACTAGTCATTGTTTAGTCAATATAAATCTAACTGCTCAGACTTTATTTTCTGCATGAATGTATTCCACTGTCACTGCAGACAGTAAAATGAGAGGGATTTCTAGGCAAAGCTGTGTTCAGGCTTGTCATAACCCTGACAAAAATAATCCTCTCAAAGGAGAACTTTCCATGCTTGGTCTCCATCAAGAGCAACTCTCTTTTTGCCAAGTATGAAGAAATTTGCTTCAGCTCCCCTTCTTCATTTCCAAAATACAAAAGGTTTCTCATTTAGGATCCATCCTGCACTCCAAACAAAAGGGATGTGGGCTGGATTCCCAGAGGTGCAGTGCTCTTGCAGTTCTCATTGGCTTGAGTGTTTCTAAAATCAGCTTCTGTGTTTTTCCAACATGGAATACCAAGGGGATGAGGGAATACTGACTTGGAGACAAGGAGCCAAAGGGAGCCTTTGGCTAGCACTCTTGCAGGGAGGGAAGATGTTGCTGATTGCTGCATGTGCTGGGAGTGTGCATGATGTGCTGGATCTGGGTTACTCTGTGTGCTAACACTGCAGTTCTCAGGCTAGCACACGAGGACAAGAACTCAGCAGACATCAAGGGGAAGATGAGGAGATGAAAAAGCATGTGTACCTTGCAAACCTGTGCAGATCTGCACTTCCAGCCTTTTCTGCTCAATGGACACCAAACAATACATCCCAGGGTATGCAGCTACCAAGCCAGAGCAAGCTCTAGCCCTCAGGAAACTGCCTGTGAGGATGCAGTGACAAAATCAGTCCTTCAGCCCCTTGCAGCTTCTCTGTAAGGGTGCACACATGCTTCCATTTTAGGCTAAGATGATCCTTTCTGGGTTGTGTAACCCTTCCAAGCACCAGCTCAGAACACTAATGAAATGTTGAGGTCATTCTGCAGTTACTTATCCAGGGTTCTCCAAGACACTCTGCTGCTGTGATGGGCATGAAGCAAATACCATCAGATTATTTAGCTCACCATGCTCTCAAGACATCAGGTAACCACCTCTGAAGTGCATCCATATCATCTTGGGATTATAAGGACATGGGAAATACCTAGCCATTGAAAAGTAGTACCTAGACTCTAGAAATCAGTGAACAAGTACAAAAAAAGTGAGATTGCTCTGGTAAGAATTCAATCCCTAGAGTCTGAAAATGCCTTGCTTTATTTAACTCATCAGCAAGGTAACACAGAAAAGCTTTTGGTTATTCACTCTCTGGCTGACACAGTCATAAGATATTTCCCTCAAGAAGTCTACCTGTTGGAGTATAAAGGTTTGGGTTGTTCTCTGTTCTCTCTTTTTCTCTTTACCAAAGTGGGACTTTATCCCAGCTAGGGTTTCAAGACAATAGCAGAGTTAGATGATGATGATGATGGAAAGACTAAAACAAGCAACAATCAAGCCCATCACTCTGCTAACACCTTGTTTAACATCCCCATCCCACCAGGATGCCTAGTCTCAAGCTCAGAGGATGATCTAAAGGCATTTCTCCAATGCCTGGTTCAAAGAAGGCAGCAAAACCCTGGAAGAAAGAAGGGATTCCCTTTCAAATACATCTGCATGCTTGGTTGGCAAAGCTGTCCTCAGCTCTGTAGGTTTTCCAGACTGATCACTTGTCTCAAAAAGCCAAAATATATTATATTGGGGGTAAAGAGAAGGAAAGCCTTCTTCCAGAAATGAGTGTTTGTGAAAGATAACCTACACTTCATCATTGCCTTGCTCACCTTCTCCTAAATCCCCTATCATCTACTGAATCAGGTGAGTAACTTTAGCCTAGCTCCTTATTTCAGTCTGAGAATGGTTTTCTGCAGCCTCAGGAGCTAATTCACAAACAGACATTAGAACTCAAGACATTTCCTGAGGCACCAACAGTGTTGTTCTTATTTCAGCCTGCTACCTCTGCCCCTGGGCTAAAGCATGCCACCTTCTCCAAGAGTCTATGGCCTTGAGGCCCTGGAGGAGCCTGTCTGTGAGGGAAAGAGATGAAGCACACACAGGCTGCCAGAGAACATTCAGAGTGGTGAACTGGGCAGGACAAGGCTTCCAACTTTGCTTTACTTAGCAAGATTTGGAAGAAATGCTCTGCCTGTACATTCCCTAGCCTCATTATCCTCTTGGAGCTTGGACTTCCTTTGTTGCTCCCTAGCCACAGATAGGTATCTAAACCCAGGGAAGGCAGAGTGTTTGCACAGCTGCTCTGACCATGTCAGACCTGTGCAGGCCACCCAGGGGGAACACACTCACTCAGCTACCACAGGAGTAAGATGTCATTGAAATCAATAGGTTTTAATTGTGCTCCTTAGCTTTCAGCTCTGTACCTAGAAAATACATTGCTAGGAAAAGGAGAATAGGTAGATTTTGGGGTGGGAATCAGAAGAGAAAAGCACACAATCTTAGGAATCCACCAACACTTGGCAGCTCTTTGCCTACACTTGACAGTGCAGATCTGGCTCTGCATTTCAGTGTGTAGCAGTGTCTCTCAACATCTAAGCACCTACTAGGACTCAGCAATCACTTTTTTCCCCTTCTAAACACTAAGAAGATGAAGACATGAGTCTACACTCTAAGACTTCAACCTCTCCCAATGGGAGACATCAGCCCCTTGGTCTCCTCAGGGCCATGGCTTAGTGGTGTGGCAGTGATGGGGATGCTTGGACTGGATGAGCTTAGATCTCTGCCAACCTGGATGATTCTGTGAATACTGAACTCAAAACACCTACATTTCAACTGAGGAACAAATACCTCTCTTTGATATAGACTCTGTATATTGCTAGCCCATCCAAAGTCTTACTTCACTATCTTATGCTAGCTCATACTGACCACACCATTGCCCAGTGGCCTAAAACATCATCATCTTCCTTTTATTTACAGAATAACAAGTAACCATCAGCAAAATGATCCTGTAATAGGTAAAGCTGGCAGTGCCAGATGAGAAGTGAAGGATTCTGAAGCACTGAAGTTATTATCCAAGCCTGCAGCTTCTGGAAATTCATGTAGGTCTATTAGAAAGAATGGAGTTTTGCCAATAGGCCTGCCTGTTCAAACAAAGGAAAGCCAGCCTTGATCATACTTCTAGTGTTTTGATTCTTTCTTCTGCAGATTCAGAAAATGTAAGACAACTGCTTGAAATGGCCCCACTGGTTATTATTCCAGGAGCAATGTTTTCTTAATAACACAGTCAAAATGTGTCTGGGATTAAAAACACCATGTATTTTCCAATCAACAAAAAGCTACATTCCATACTCAGAACCAAAAAAATCACAGCTGTTAGAAAACAAGAAAAACATTAAAAAAAGAAAATACTGCTAAGGCTGAAAAGATCTATAAAGTAACACTGACCTTTTTATAGCCCTCATAAACAGCACAGAGCCATTGGTGCTTCTGCCAAGCTGCTCCAGAGCTTCATCAGCACAGCAACCATCCTGACTGACAGCCACTGGCGCCTCAGGCTGGTTCCTCCTTCTTGCTGCTGGCAAAACAAGGAAATCAGACATTAAAACCTACCCCCATGGCTTTATTTATACCACTAGGACACCTCTGGATGGTGAAACAGCTACAGGTGAGATGTGGCCAAGCAGAAGCCCTTTCCTCAAGGCTGAATGCCCCAACAGCACCCACTGGCTTCTCCAACTGGGTGGCACCAAGAGGTCATTGTGATTGAACCTCCTCACCTGCCCACACTCCAGCAGCTCCAGGGGCAACACAATTCAACACTCTTTGTTTACTTCTTTTCTTTCAAGCCAAAGCTAGTGAAGAGCAGCCAAAAGAGGCAGGGGGTTAGCTCTGCAGCCATGCCATGGAATACTTCTCCTAACCTATTTCCAATCCATCTTCCAGGCACATGGAGGAGGAGATTCCATTTTTACCCTACCACTGATAGATAGCACTGGATCCCACACTTCCCACAGAGAGCACAAGTTCCTCCAAGGAAAGACTTCTCCAGCCAAACCTCTGTGGCAGGCTCCAAATCCATGGTCACCAACTATGAAACACTTCATCTCCTCACTGTTTGTCCTGATGGGTTCCACCACATGAGCCTCTGGATTTGAGGGGGGGGGGGGGGGAAATTTTTCTCTCCAACTCTTAAGCTATTTCAACAGTTCTATAGCTTAAGAGCACTGAGTATCTCTGAGCAGTAAGAGTTTAGGCTCTGACTCCAGAAAGTATTAAACTGTAAACCTTGTTTCAGGTGGTTGAGAGCTGCTATCTCCTGTTCAAGCAGCACATGCATGGCTTGGCAAACAAGGACAGTGTGTTTAGGATCATTTTGAGCATAACTTGAGGAATAAATGTGTGTCTTTGTATGGGGATAACCTGATCATTCTCAGAAGACTGCAGTGACAGAGTTGAAGGTTTAAACTGTGTGTTAGTCATACTTCTTTTGCTTTTACCCTGTTCAAATGGTTTTGTGAAAACAAAATGCCACAGAAAGTCTTTTAGCTTCTTAATAAACACACAGGAGGAATTGATGGGGCCAATCCCAAAACTCGAGATAATTTGATCTGCAGCTTTAAGTCAATAGACAGATATAGCTTGCAAAGAGCTATACTCTCAGTTTTGCAGATGATGGCAATTAGTTCATCATCTTTTGAGACATTTTGGTAGGTAAGACCTTCCAGAGCAAGCCAAGCAGCTGCTGCCTACCACTGATGCTGTTCTGTTGGGTGCCACAGTGAGGATTGCTCCAAAGAGGAACAAGACAGGATTCCCTCATTCCTTCTCAACTGTAAAAACAAAACAAAAACCAAACAACAAACCCTACAAAATGGGGAAAAGGGATAGAGAGGCAGAGGAAATGAAAAACCCATTAGTTCAATGCTTGTCCAGTTCTCTTCCCTACAACTTCCAGATGGAGAACAAAACTGAGGAGTGGTGTGTGATAGTGAGGGCTCTCTCAATCAAGCCTGTGAAATCCTCCCCAAATGTTGTTTCAGCTGCTTAGGAGCACACTCTGCAGGCACAGAGTGGGGAAGGTACCTGACTCCTCAGCAGCAATGTTCAACACCTCCTGGGTCTGGGTCCTGTTACAAGAGAAACAGCTTAAAGGAACTGGAAGTGAAAATAATCTTTGTAGCAGATGATGTGGACAACATAGGCTCATTGTCAGCAAACACTGGAAATTAGGGACAGGGAAGCAGAACTGTTCCTGTGTATAAAGCATGCTAAAAGACAGCAAGGATTATGCCAGCTGACAGAGAATGCCACTTACAAAACCATGGGAAAAAAAGGAGTAACCAGATGTCATTGGGAGGTGCACTTTTAAAGGGAAGGACCTCAAGTATAGGACTATTCAGAAAAAAAAGCATGAAATCCACAGTATCATATCAATTTATTCTGGTCAGCAATCCATTTTCCCAATGCCATATGACTCAGTCATGGAACCATTGCCTCAGATGTGGTTAAATATGCAAAATGCTATTATTGCAATAGGAAACACAATTCTGAGGGCTTGTTTCCTCAGTTCTCTCTTTCACAAGGGCAGTCATCATCAATCATGTGCCCAGTTTGGCATGTGTGCTGGTATGGGACTGAGTGCCCCACTCCTGACATTCACAGAGAACCAACCTGATGAAGTACACATGCATTTTAATAAGCAAAAGGGACAAATGGATTCATTGTCTATTGAAGTAGCTTTATAATATCAAAACACATGCTGCTCCAAGCTGCAAGCTATTAAAACAAATCACACAAGCTTTAATTACAATCTAAATCTGCATTATTAAAGCAATAAAGTGACCCTAAAATAAATATTATGGAAGTCCTGTTGTCCCTACAAATGAACACAGCATGAGAGAGTGAGACAATCCAACACCCTTGCATTAAGATGCCATATGGACCACTGTGGCTTCCCACAGAGCTCAAACCAGAAGACATAACTCTCTCTTTCCAGAGCTGGGGGCAAAACCCTTCTCTCCCTTCATTTGTCTTTGTGGGATACCTTCATGAGCTTTGCAGGGTTCCTGCTGCCTGGAACCATGGGTGCTTCATGCAGCTAAGGTGAGCATCCCTTGCCCTGGAGCTTGTGCAGGACAGCAGGATCCAGCTCTGGAGTGCTCAGCACAGGGAAGACATGGAGCTGGTGGAGCAGGTCTAGAGGAGCTCAAGAATGATCAGAGTGCTGTGAGGACAGGCTGAGAGAGTTAGGGTTGTTCAGCCTGGAGAAGAGAAGGCTCCAGGGAGCCCTTAGTGCAGCCAAAGTGGCATTTAGAAGGAAGATGGGGACAAGCTTTTTAGCAGGACCTGTTGTGCCAGGGCAAGGGGTGATGGTTTGAAACTAAGAGAGGGGAAACTTAGACTAGATGTAAGGAAGAATTTTCTTACCCTGAGGGTGCTGAGAGCCTGTCCCAGGTTGTCCAGAGAGGTGGGAGATGTCCCATCCCTGGACCCATCCCAGGTCAGGTTGTTTGGGCTCTGAGCAAGCTGCTCTCACTGCAGATGTCCCTGCTGGCTGCAGTGGGTTGGACTAGGTGACCTTGAAAGGTCCCTTCCAAGCCAAAGCACTCTGAGTCTGTGTCCCTGTCTCCCCCCTGGCCTTGCACCCCTTGAGGGAGGAATATTGCCCAAGGTCCCTGGAGATCTCCAGTGCTGTGGGATGTCAAGTCAATGAGCTATCAAGAGCCAGATGTGACAACACAGAGCTAGGGACTAACTCAGCTCCATTGCAAGACCAGTCCCAGCTTCAACAAGAGCTTTTGGCATTATTGTGTGGCAGCAATGACAATGGAGGAGTCATTCTTGAGATTATCCATGCAAAGAACATCATTCCTATGACATTTACAGATGAGAATTTGGAGAGTCAGCCATAAGTGTGGCTGTTGGGGGTTTTTTCTCCTTCTGGCCAAGCAGTGATCTCCAAATACATGCTCTGATCTCATTGCTTTAAATACTCTGCTATTTCAGAAGGCCTGATACGTGAGCATGACATTTATGATCTGTTGCAGAGCCTATACTGAAGCCTAGAAACATTTCAAGCCCAGCCTTTGCTGCCATTTCCTAAATCACCACATCCCACATGGATCCTGACAACAGGAGAAAGGATGACACTGAAATAGTTGAGTTTGAACAGCAGGACACAGCTCTGGCTTAACCATGTCCTTGCCAGGGATGAGGAGGTAAAACAAGATAGAGGAGTCCTTTCCCTTCCTCTGTAAGCCAGGGAGATACCCAGATCCTTCAGTCCAAAGCCTGACTATTTCCCACTTTCCTGCAGGAAAGTCACCATTGCCTCTCAACAATTCCCCACTGGGCTCACTCACATCAGCTCCCAAGCTCCCATTGCCAACAATCATCTCCTCTGCAGCTCTCTCAGCATTTTGCCAAATATCCTCTATCATAATAATAAAAAAAGAGTTTTAAACAAACATCAGGCCCCTCAGCCTTCCTAACCTAAAGGCTCATGGAGACAAAAGGATGCAGAAGTCATCCAGCTTGGTGTTTTAACTCGTTCAAGAGCAAACAAGCATCTATGAGGGAAGTATCCTTGTCTTTACTTTACAAGATGTCTCTGACTAACTTGAAGGAGCTTTGCTACCTTTTCATTTTTCCACAGTATTTCCACAATTTAGCCATTTAACATCTTCTTCATTCCAGCTCTAAGCAATATTTTGCAACACTGGAATTGCAGAAAGGCATTTAGATTCTCTTTCCACTTGGGACACTGGCAATAATTAATTCTTCTCTACTTTTATGTTCTTTCCTTCTCATCATTCCTAATTGGGATCAAGTGGGTTTTGGGCAAGGAAAATTCTAATAAATACAGATCTATTTATGCATGATGATTTTTTACAGAGAGTTGTTACCAAAGCCTCTCATTCCTCATCCCTGGCAGCAGATGTTATGGATGACAGGGATGGATGGATTGGGATATTGATTTCCTGGCACACACACAGAGCTCACTAGCACTAACTTATTAACCATTAAACACACACACAGACAACAAAAAAAGCTTGTTTCATGTTCTAAATGGGCACAAGTGGAGCAGATGGGAATCTCAGCCTGACAGGTGTGCCCTGAAAATTCCTGGCAATGTTTGTAAGCAGTGGCAGAGCTGCTGATCCTGCCCCTTCCTTGGGAACATGGCTTCTGTCAGAGCCAAGGTTGAGCTTCACACTTCAAAAGAAACTTTTAACAAATGCCTTTTCAACCTTACTGAATTGTCTCCCTTAATGGCCCAGCAGCTTCTTTCCCACAGCCAACAGCAGCTATTAGGTTGTAACCTGGCTCCTGTTTCCAGAACTACATCAATCCAAGGTTTTGCTTATCAGTTTAGCAAACATGAAGGCTTTGGACCTTTCTCTGCCTCACAGTGAAATACAGGAGAGAGTTCATCATAATACATCTCTTACCCTGAGCAAAGTTAAGCTTTTTTAGCACCTCTCCACTTTACACCTCTAATGTAAGGTCCTGTAAGAGAAGGCTGCTCATGCTAAGCTCCAGATATAGTGAACAACAACAGGCTTCTTCTTTGAAAGGCTATCCTGCACAGAAATTCACCTTAGATAAATCTGAAAAAGTCATCTGATAATCTGAAAAAGTCATCTGGGAATCTATTTTTCATCACTGACTACAAAACCCCACAGCAAGTGGGCCCACCTGGATCCTTAGAGCAGGTGCCTGAGTCTGGGGGCTATAAGCAGACCCCTTCAGTTCAGCTAGGTTAATTACATTGTTATTACTGTCTAGGGCCTCTCCAGTCTCTGATCCAATCAGATCAGATGCATATTTTCCCCCATCCCATTCCAAACTCACTCAGCTTAGACAGTTAGCTATATCCTGGCAATTCCAGAGAGATGGGAGACTTTGGCAACTCAGTTGTGCAGAGATGCTCTCTGCCCTGAGCACACTCTAGCTCTACACAGCTCACCCTTTGCACTCTGGGGCTGCAGGCACTCACCACATCTTCCTGCACTGAGGCTTGTCCTGCTTCCCAGAGAATCCTGCAGTATCAAGGAGCAGGACAGACATCAGAGTTAAAACTCCCTGTAGCTGCATTTTCAAGCATTGATCCACAAGAAGCCCAGGAGAAAGTGCTCTAATTTAGCTGGAAAGAAGAGAATGGCTTTGGGAGCACAAGGCAGGAAGGAGAGCAGAGCCAGGCTTTGGGGACAGGATGGAGAACTGGAAAGAAAGAAGAGTTGATGCAAAAGGAAGGAGCTCACAGGTGACAAACAAGAGGCCAACAGAGGAATGGAAGAAGAACTCAGAGAGATGAGGAGACAAAATTCAGGACTGGAAAGAGAAGGAACAGAACTGAGAGAGAAGAGACCCAAGAGTATGCAACCAGGGCATTACTTTGTGAAACCCAGGGGCAGAACATGAGTCTCCATTCCCCTCTAGTGGCAGGTACACTTGCAGTAAAGCATCCCTCAGGTAACACTTTACTGCTCTGGAGCCCAAGGGAGCACAGGAATGTTTAAACCCTGCCAGTGACCTATGGTGTTTACCCTTCCTTCCTCCCCTAGCCTTTAAAAAAACTCTGAAATAATACTCCCAAAAATGACATTATATAGATGATAAATATGCAAAGTCAAGCAGAGAGAAAAGAAGGAATGAAGCTTGTACTTTCAAACCTACCAAAGAGCAGAGCTAGGACAATGTGCTTTCTAGTAATAGACACACACTGTCCAAAGAATCACCATCTCCTTAGTTGCAGGCTGCTTGGTTCTCCCTGAATGAACACAGAATTAGTGCTGCTATCCCATTCCATACACTGTGAAATTGCCACTTGGCATTCTGGCTCCATCCCTTCTGTGCAATATCTTCAACTTGCATGTTAATAAATGTCACACAAAGCCTTCTGCTCTGACTTGCTCTGTGTCATCCAATTGCTGTGTACTTTCTGCTCTCCACCAACCTCAGTATTCAGCTGGAAAAGCCATGAAACTCTTCATTCATGTTATTCTCTCTGCTTTATGACAGGATTAGGGGTTCCACTCTACACATGGACTCCCATTATAAGAATTAACAACCATACCTCCTCACCATGACTTCTACTGCAAATTACTCCAAATTCTCCAGTCAGAAATATGATTGCTTAGGTGAGAAGTGCAGTAAAAGAGCACCTATTCTGATTAATATGTTTATTTTGCTATGCATTACGTTGGATGGAGCACTTCAAAGTGAATTCATTCTTGGCTTGGAGGTTTTTTGCACCTTCTGAATGACAGTTTAAAATAAAGGTGATTTTGTTTTTATCATTAAAAATTAGTAAGTGTGGGCATTTTACACATGGCCTGACTTGAAGCTTAAAGCAGAGCACTCCTGATTTACAGAGCTTAGCAAGTGACCCCAAATCCAAGCTCAGCCTCAGAGCTTCAACAGCATCCCTGAACATTATTTTTCCTATTGTTGACAGAAACCCACTAGAGGAATATACTCTGGAAGTTAATAGATCTTATTAATTCCCTTTAGCTGTAGTTGTTCTTATCTTGAACCTCCCTGAATCTCCAGCAACCTTGCCTTTACAGAGCTGAGTCCTGTTTGCTCATGGTTTGCATCCTTTTCTAAACAGTATTTTATACTTCAGAACACTAAGTTTTCTTTTTAAAAGACCTCTTTTTGCTACAAAATGAGAACCAAAGTAGCACCTGAAGTTGCAGCACAGTTAGCAGGCCCAGCTAAGCACTCTTGATTTGTGAACTTCATGCTGTTAAATCAACCAGAAAAGAGAGTTTCAAAGACAAATGCAATAAATACTTTGGAAAGCCTGAAACCACCAAATGTCATTTATTTTTTCTAAGAAAAGCAAATATAAAGGAGGCTTATTTGCACGCCAAGACCACTATGGCTTATTTCCATTTGAAACTGCTCTCTGCTTTTTAATTGCCATGCTCATAAAGTTTTAATTAGCAAAGTTTCACAAACACTGCTGCACATCAGCCCCCAGTTTGGATTTACAAGTCTGCAAAGGATTACTTGGTAGCAATCAGGATGGATTGCAGTGCTTCAAGCCCAGAAAGCTCTAATATGTTCTAAACACAAGCAAATGATGCACTAATTGCAGCACTTAGAGGAGCTGCAGAGGCAAGGCAAGGAGAAGTTGACAGCACCTAGCTGTCTGTGGCAAAGAGTCTGGCAGCACAGCCAATTCCTGCACCAAATCCTCAAGCATCTTGTCCTGCTTTGTAAATGCAGGTGCTACTTAGGACACCTCTGGCACAGGGCAACATCACAACTGCTACCCTAAACAAGCTGTGGAAGGAGCTGAGTGTCAGTTACCTTCCACAGGGGATGGAGTTTTAGGGTTCTGTAGTAAAAAATGCTGGATTTTTCTCATCACCTGAAGACTCCTCACCATGCAGGCCCAAGAGGAAAGGTAACAGTACACATTGAATAAAACTGAATTGAAATAATTAACTTTCCATGGTTGCTAAACACACAAGTAGCTGCCCTGACCATATAAACACTTGTGTAGTTCCATCCTGACTGAGAGCTCTCAGTTACTCTCTGTGTCCAAAGCAACAGCAAAGCCATGCATTTCCATCCAGCTCTCCCTGTGCTGTGGTATCTGTGATAGCAGCAACTCCTCTTGCTTATCAGCATGGCATAAAAGCCAAGGGCAGAGGGAATGAACTCAGGAGCATGGTGCTAAGCTGGCTGCTCAGGCATCAGACACCATGCTCTGCTGGAAACACTTCCAAGCCTTTTGGCTTTGGGAAGAAGCATCTTCTTAAACTGACACTTGATGTTTTCCTTCAAAAGGCTTTAGGTTACCAGCCCAGAGGTGAATTGCTCTACTACACACTGCTCTACTACATCCTAGCCATACTCTGCCTCCCTCCACACTCCTTGAGCTGTGTTTCAGGTGGTTATGCTTGCAAATGTTTTACAAGTAATAACAAATACTCAATCTCATGGTTGAGATTAAACATAATTCAGCCTCATGAATTTCTCTAATTACACAGGATTCAAGCTGATTGTCCAAAAAACATTTACTTTGCAACCATGTGCTACCAGTCAGACAAAACCCATGTTCAATTTCACTGTCAGATATCAGAATGTTATTTCTTGAACTGAAATGATGATTCCTCCAGAGTTATTTAAAATCAAGGAAGTGTTACATCCCAGCAAATTTAGAGACAAAAGAGTTCCCTGTGGCACTGCTGCCAGAACTTCAAAACCTCATTAGAAAGCACATCTACAACTCTCTCAGCTCTAATCCCAAATGGAAAGAGCTAGATAAAAGGATTGTGGATTGAATAGTTTGTGTGTCATCCATATAGCTTATATCTACCCCCAAAAAGATTAGGCTGAACAGTGAGCACCTCCATTCTACAGCAGTAGTATTTCTCAGCTGCCTTATGCTTGGCTAGGTTTACTGAAACCTATAGTGTTTTTTAGGATAAATCACAAAGGAATAGTTAATGGTGTATGTCAGTGTTCCAGGTTCTGCTCAAAGCCTTAAGCAGAACTAATAGGCATGTCTTTACATTAAATTTTCCAAGAAAACACACTGCTTTTTAAAGAAGGACAACATTTTGCTTCAGAGTTAGTATCTGCAACAATATAGAAATGAAGATCAAACATGCTCCAGGGATATTTATATGCCCTAAAAACCTTGTTTTAGGTAAGTGTTCAACTAAATATTTAAGGCATGCACTACCTTTACTATCTTCTGATTCATTTTCCCCTTCTTTTGGTTGACAGCATGAAGCTACCACTAGAAGATCAGAAAGCAAGAGCTGCTCCAGGAGATTCCTGTGTGCACACAAAGCAGCCCAGGCCCTGAGCAACTCTCACCAAGGCTAACTGGATACAGGCCAAGAAGGAAAAATCAATCAGCCAAATGGTCTTGTGATCTTGTGGATGATGACTCTGATCTTGCCCAAGTGATGGCAGAGAACACCAGTGTCAGAAATGGGTATATTTGAGTCTTCACCCTAGCATTTATCTGGGAATGCCACAACCTCCTGAAACAATTGAGGCATGTTTATCCTTACATTGTGTTTGATCTGCATTGCTGCACACACACACACACACACAAAGGGGAGGAATGAGAAGGAGTTTTCTGTCACATCTAACAGCATTAAGGAAGTGAGAACAGGGCTGTAAATATTGGGTTAAACAGAGAAGTGTTTATTTGCTCTTCAATGCACAAATTGGGTTTTGTCACTGTGCTTTGATATCGATATGATTTAAAACACAACTAAGGTCCAGTCTCAGCTCGAGGGAGTTCAAAGGCACCACCAGTTACCTCATCAAACATGGGCAAAAAAAAGCTGCCTGGACAGCTTTGTGTATTTTGAGGCCAGAAGTACCATTTTGATTATCTGGGCCGATTTCCTGCCTGGCAGTTATCACTTCACTTCCTGCAGAGACCCTCAGCAAGTCCCTGCTTCATCAAGCCTTGCTCTTCTCATTTCACTAGAGCAGATGGTTTATAAAGCAGCCAGCCTTCCTTCATTCAATGCTGACATGCTTTTGAGGGCAGCTCCCTCTCAGAAGGGACCCACTGCCTCCTGCAAGCCCCACAACAGGCACGAGGTGTGCAGAGAACTGACTCCATGCTCCCAGCTCTGAATCTGCCAGTTCATAACCACTTGAGCTTCTTCTCCTAACTCTTTTAAAGTCTTATTAGAGCTTAGGCCTTTGAGACTGATGACAAGTCTCAAGATGCTCTCAGAACATCAACACCAGAAGCATACTCCTAGTTCAAAAAGTCTGAAGACGACTGGATCAAATGATTTTTATTAACAGTGTCATTAAGAAGTGGAATGAAAAATGCTTTCCTTGTTACTTGAAAATACAGCCAGTCCCTGCCTGGACTTACAGTGGCTTTTCCATGCCTTTGGCTGTCCAGAACCAGCATCATTACAAACAGAGCACTTACACTTGCTCTCATTCTGCTGGGTTAGGGGTGTTCCAACAAGACTGAGGACATTCTGCCTCAGAAACCAGTGCAAGAGGTGACCTGAAACTGTCCCTGATTTTCCTGAGCCATTAGTCCTGCTGGTGGCAATGCCACAGACTCCCAATTTGTCTTTTTCTCCATTACAAAGGCACCTGAGCAAGTCTAAAACTCAAGGTGAACATCTGTCCTGATGCACAGCTTGTCTGAAGGAAAAACACAACAAACAGGACAACTGGCAGAGATTTACTGCCTCTGCAACTTTAAAAACAGTTTATTCAATTTCCTAGTGCCTAGCACTTCAGCAGAGCTGATTCATTACACTGCTCCATAAAAAAGGCACTGACACACCAAGCCTCACAACTGACCTCTGCTTCAGGAACATCTGGGCCAAAGACATGAAAACGCTCACTACATCTGTCCATAGTAAATCAATTAGCCATAATAGAACTTGGCAGCCCATAATATCAAAGTATGGCACACAGGGTAAGTAATGATGGCTTTTACTGAGTTTAAAGATGCCTTAGGACACATATGGTTCAAGGGTCTTCTTTCCTAGGGTGTCACCATCTGCCTAACATTAATGATGAAAGCAGATCCTAGGTCTCACTCACACAAACAAAACATATTTTACTGTAGGGATCAGGTCTTTGTGCTTAGATTACATCATCATCTCTTGTCCCTCTGACAGTGGGGAGAGAAAATTCTTCTACAATGACAGGCAAGTCTGATATTAGCAGTTGGCAGTTTATAAACCAGGGGTTATGGAGTCAATATCTTCTTTAATCCCCTGGGTGACTCTCTTGTTTGTTTTCTCTGCGTGTCTCCACAGAGAAGTTTTAGCAGGCTAAGCTGAATTTGCTCATTCCTGTGGCCTCATCTTACTTTATAGTTGGTACCCTATGGGTTGCAGAAGAACAAACAATATAGAGAGTGGGCCTGCCCTTTTGGCCTCCAGATGAAGTGACCATGGCCTGTGCTCCCCAAGTCCCTGCTCTATGACCACAGCACCACACAAAACCTGGAGGCCTGCCATCTCAGCCCTTTGTCACACTCCTGCTCAGGAAAACAGGCACCACAGAATGGGAACATCATCACATGTTGTACTGAGAAGAGCACAATCTCAGCTCAACAGAAAAAACACCCAGAGCAGCCCTACAAGAGTCCTGAGGATGATCCTTCCACCTGGATAGGCAGCAGGAAGATCCTCTTCAAAGTGCCAGCCTGCCACATTGCTTTTGCAGGAAAGACTCCCTTTCCCTAGGCTAAGGATTAGTCCTGACACCTCTCATCTACCAAGGAACCTTGGCCTCAGGAGATGGATGTAGGAAATGGCAGACTGGGAGTAACTTTGCTCCACAGATGCACATTTCTCACCTCCCAGGAGAGCACCTGCATGACTGCATGGGAAGCAAGGAGAATTAGCTCCTTTAATCCTTCTCTCTGGAAACAGAGGATTCCAGATTCATTGTTTCAAGGTGAAACCTGAACAGAAGCTTATATAATTTCATTTTCTAAGAGGAAAGACCACAGCTGGGTTACACCACTGCTTTGTAACCAAGCCTTGCACTTCCCCTGCTCCCTCGTGCCCTGACATCCTTTCTGTCACTGCCACCTCAGGACAGGCAGGACTGATGTGCCACTGCTTCTCTCCTAGTTTGCAATCAGTCAAGTGGTTTTTGTTTCTCTCCAGGCTTGGAGATAATTCTCTCCTCATTTCTCTCTTTATCTCTTTACCCAAGCAGCTCTGTGAAATGCTTGTTTTGGGACAGTGGGAGGTCTAGTGCTGCTCCAGTTAATATTTTAAGGGCTTGTTCAGTCTCCTGCAGGAGTGTACTAGCAATAAATAGCACTATCTAACCATATTCTGTTGGGTTCACTTCTATTGTTGGAGACCAGGATTGAAAATAGAAGTTTTAAGAGTCCCTCCTTGCTGATGTGTGTTTAGCTAATGCAGTGTTCTCTCTTTTTATGGGTCAGTTGTGTTTTCCTAAGATTGGAGGAAGGATCTAATTAATGCACTGACTATCAGTTCCAGCTGCAACGTGCATCTTTTTCTATGACTTAGCATTTTCTGTGCTGTGCTGGATTTATGGTTGGAAAAATAAACGATTATTCTGAAGAATGATTTACCCTGAAGCATAAAGAAACACGAGGAAAAATCCCCCTGCATTTAGGAGGTTGATCAAGGCAAAAAAAAAAGGAGAGAGGAGGGAAAGTCAAAGTAGAAAGAGGAGTATTAGTTTTGCAGCATGAGAGAGAATGGAATTCACAAGACAGTGAGTTACAGCAAGATTCCACCAGCTAAGGAGAGTCCACATCTCTCTGAGCACAACTTGCCTCCCTTCTCTTTCATTTGGAGTGACACAAGCTGCAGCAGTGCTGCAGGTGACCCCAGCAGATAGCTGCTCTGTCTGGGGAGCTTCACTCTGTTTGCATGAGGAGGTGAGAGAGCCAATGGCCTCAGACAGCTCTTTGATGCAATCCCACTTGAGTCACAAGCAATGTGCCCCACGTCCTGTGTGCACACAGCTATCAGGAAGAGATAGAGAGTGTTTGCTTATACTTGCAAGACTCTTCCCTCCACATCCTCTACCCCAAATGGTCTCTCTCCAGCATGCTCCCTGCCTCTGGCCACCTCCCTCACGTGGGACTTTTGCCTCTCAAGGAAGAAGCAAGTCCAAGCATTTCTTTGGCTTTCTTTCAGCTGCTCTGCAGTTGTGTTTGTACTCAGTTTCTGTCTCTTTCTACATGCAAACTCCTCCACTGAAAATATTCCCTCTACCTGTCCTCAGAGCCCAGGGAACACTTCAGGATCCAGCAGGGCCTGTGGCTTGTTGCTCTGGGCATTAGCAGACCACCTGAACAATAACAAGAGAAACTGCTTCTGACACTTGGCTAAATGACCTCTCCTGCTTGCCATTGCCAATGAGATCTTCATTGCCAATGAGATCTCCTCCACCAGATTCAGGTGGAAGTAAGAGCCACAAGCCTTGGGTAAGGTAGAGCAGAACAGCTAAGAACACATCTCACCTGCCCAGCAGCTGTGGCAAGGAGAAAATAGCACTGCATCAGCATTGTCTTTAACTTCACTCAGCTAAACAGCCACAAGCAGACCCATTTCCAAGAAAACTAACATAGCATTTACCAAGACAAGGTAATTTGATTATTTGCTGACTTGGAATCCTTTCCAGGGAGATGTTCTGAAAGCTATCCAATGGGTTTTGGCACGTAGGAAGGAGGCCACACTCATTTTATATGGGTCAGCTCTGCCCTCAGATGTCTGCCTTTCATTTCAGTCAGGCTCCTGAAGTGTGTGTCATCATCCAAGAACAAAATGAATTAAGCCCTTTGTGTCCAATTATTGGTTCTATTAATATGTACTGAATTACCTATCTGCTTCCTAAAAAATGGGTTCTGTTTGCACAGAAAATTAGGACTAAGATCACTGTCAGCTACTTCTGGGAAGGGGGAACCCCAAAATTCCAACCAGAAAGAAAACCCCAAAACCAAACAAAATCCAGAAGGAATCTGGACCAGCTGTTGCAGTGTAAACGAGAACTAAACCTGACCCTGTTTGTGCACAGTTGAGCTTGCTCTGATGAGAATAACTGTCCTGAGAGCATTATTTTGAGTCATTTTATTGGTGGGCTGGCTGTTGTCTCTAATGGAGAGGTGACACCTGGGCAAGTGTGCAGGCAGCTGGGTCAGGGCTTTCATTCCCAAGGGAGCACTGCAGCATTCAGAGGTTTTACTGAGCAGTTTTTCCTTATAGACTCTGGATGTAGAGAATCCAATAGCTCCTACCTCCCAGAAGCTGTTCCCTCCTCAGCCCATCTGGGCAAGGAGAGCATCCCTGACAGCATGTAAAGCTGGGACATCTGGAAAGCAAAAGGCCAGTGGTTGATAAGATCACACATCCAAGCAGGACTAAGCAGCTTTTAATCAGCATTGCTGTGTGTGGTTTGGTTTGGAGTTGAATTAATTGAGTGTTTCCATTAAACAAGAGCTGGAAAGTCAACAAATCAAGCATTTCCAACAAAGCACCTTCAAATCACATTGTGTCCATCTGAACTAAAAATATGAGCGTGCTAAACAACCACAGTCAGTTTGTCACCCATCAACAAGCCAAGTATGTAACAGAAGTCTAGACTTCATAAGCAGAGAGGAAAGAAGATGTGTGCTGTCTGCCTGAAGAACAAACCAGAAGATACTTAATATAGCCCCAAATTGACACTGCAATATTTGGCAATGCTTTGCTTTTGCCTCCCTAAAGCTTCAGTGTGCTCTGAGCTGCAGTAGATGCTCCTGGGCTTAAAGCAGAGCTTTCCTCAGAGCCAGTCTAAGGTGAGGAAACACCAGTGTGACTTTATCCCAGCTCAGTGCATCTTCTGGCCTGGCCCAGCTGTGAGCAATAAAGTCATATTTCAGCAAGAGCCTGCACAGGGCAGCAGTAAGTTACTTAGATCCTCCATCCAGCTCCCAGGCTTCCTACCCTTCACAGCCAAGGAGTCCAAGTGGAAAAGGCAAGAGGAGGTTTCTGGCAGAGCTCAGCAGCAGCAGGCCCACCCTGAGGCAGACTCCACATTTCTTTGGAGGGACTCAATTTTCTCTGTGTGTTTTGGTTGTGTATCTCTGCTATTAAACACCAAGGTTTAATGCTGACTCCTGTTTGCACACGGATGGTTACAACTGGTCCACAACCATTCCTTCCACATCCTGGCCAAGAGATCAGGTTTTATTAACAACAACAACTAATTTCCCTGACAGATCAAAGATGACTCTGGCTTCCTTGCAGCTGGTAAAATGGTTTAAAAGCAGGAGGATTTCTTCCGGTGGGGGAAAGAAAGACTAAGTTGTACCTAGGTTTTCAAATATTTTCTTTCAATAAAAGCACAAATAAATTTTGCCTCAGAGAGTCTAGAATAACTATTTGAGAGAGGGAAGCAATCACACAATCACTGTGAACAGGCCTGGCTCGTGATGGCAGTTAGCACTGCCTGCTCATAAAGAAGCAGTTGGTGATCTCACTTGCTTGGTTTCATGTGTGCTTTGAATGAATAATTCAAAAGGGCTTGGATGGAACCTCTTTCCCTGCTCATCAGAGTGATCCCATGGAAAACAAACAGGTTCTTCAGCTGCACTATTGCTAGTGCCACTCCAAGCTCCACCATGCTTTAGGCTCTCCTCCTCGATAGCAAAGCTCCAGTAACACCTCACATCTAAAGACAAAACAAAAACCCAAGCAAAAAGCTGAGCTCCGAACCTCAGCCCCTCCTCAGAGCACTCTGGGGAAGGGAAGCAGCACCTGGAGGCAGAGAGTGACTCTGCCTGGGGGTGACATTAGCCACAGCAACACTGGAGTGAGAAACCACGTTCAGCATCACTAACAAATCTAAGCCAATATTGAGCATTGACTATTTGGTGGCCCAAGGACAGGATGTAAAGCATGTTCACCATCAGTAACCAATCCAACATAATATTGAACATCTGAGGATGGATCATGGACTATGCATAAACAATCAATTGCTCTGACACAGGATTTGATAGCAGCCCAAGGACCCACTTTACAAATCCATCACCTGATCTATTTAAGTGAAAAGAGGTAGCTAAGCAATGTCTATGGAAGAAGAAAAATGACATATGAGACCAAACAAAAAAAGATCCTTTCACCAAAAAGCACTAACTATGTATGACTATTCCAGATGTTCCTCGAGATGAAACAAAACATGCAGTGATTGTTAACAGATTGATGAGAGAGGATTAAAATAGCTGGGGAAAAAATGCCTAGGCACTGAATCTCTGTGACACCTGAAGGCTTCAAGGTTAGGCTGGAAGCCCAAGAGAACAGAGGCTCCAGGATGTCCATCATCCATCAGGTGTCTGCAGAGGACTAAAGCAAACCCACTAGCAGGGAAAACATTGAGGAGCATTCATGAGCAGGAGGGGAAGGAGTATGTCCAAACAAACATACGGGAGGAGGTGCTGCCCTTCCTTCAGTGATTTATTTTGACCTCCAAGAAGATAAAGAACAAGATCTCAGAGCATTTCAGTGCTCTGGATCCAAGGCTTTGGATTGGATTCCATTACAAGGCCCAGGAAGGTTGCATTTTTCACCTCTGCAGTAATAAGAACCTAAAGTTACATGCAGCTGAGTTGATTCTGTTACAGACAAAAACCAGCATATGGTATCTTGTTGTCTTTGCTCTAATCCTGTAGTTCCCATTTGGAACATTAAAATACATAAAATCCTCTAATAGCTGTCTTTGTTCATTACACTTGGAAGTGTTTAGCTAAACAAGAAGAAATGCACTTTGGAGAAGTCACCATCCTGTGTTTCAGCACACATTATTTGTGTCTCCTCACAGAATAAAGCCCTAGCCAAACCTGTGCAGCCACATCTCTGGGCCAGGTCACTGCCTCTTCTCCTAGAATGCTTTGGGTTGGAAGGGACTTTAAATGCCAGCTAGCTCCTCCTGCCCCCCACCAGCATTGGAACCTCTAGTGTTTAACTTCACTTGTTGCTCTGCATTTCCAGTGGTGGTGGTTAAACAAATTTAGAGTCTTTGGGTTGTTTCCTTTGGCTTTCATCCATTCCCTGCTATTTATTTTTAATCCTGGGGGAAAGCAGAGCCCAGAGAAATCAAGTGAGGTGTTGGCTTCAGCAAGAGCACTGCTTTCCATACCCATGATGGCAAGTTGTAGCCCACAGAGCAGCTTCCTCAGGAGGAAAGCAGAAGCAGAGGAAGACAAAGAGAGAGGCAGGGGTTAGAGAGAAGGGCAAGAGGTGACCAAAAGGGTTGAGGAGTAACTCACATCAGAAAAACAAACCTGAGAAGGTGAGTCTGGCAACCTGCAAAGAATGATGCTCCAGACTGGTGAGGAAAGTGAGAAATGGAGCTGAGTGCAGGCTTGTCTTATTCTTCCTTCCCCCTTCCACCTACTCCCTGAAAATCTTGTCACAGAGGCACAAAAATAACATGAATGCAGTCACTGCCAGACTATTTCTCCACAAGTACTGCTGGAAGTGGAGTGAGGCTGTTAGAAACAGGCCATGGTGGCAGTGCTTCTTTCCTTAGCTATCCCATCACTCTCAGAGAGAAACAGCACAGAGCTGGCAGTCTGACACAGAGGATTGAAGTATCTGAGGATGCTGGGGTTATCCAAGATAATACAGATGAGATCCAGCTAGGTAGGACCAACTTGTGAGCCTGAAGGGCTGGGCAAGGAGGTGCTAAAATAAATGTAATGCTGGTAACTGTAGAAAAGAGCCCATGGACAACAAACAATCAACTTTGTTTCCAAAAAAAAAAGGACTCTAAAGTGGTGATTGCCAGTCAGGAAGAGAGAGCTTGGAGTCATCACACACAGTGCTGGGAAAACAGCAGCTCAATAGCTTAAGCAAAACTAACAGCCCCAGCAGAGCTGCATGGTGCTGGACATGCTCTTTCATCTCAAAACTTGGTTCAGAGGCATGCTTGGAAAAACCTTCCAGATTGACTAGTGAGGACACAGCTGCTGCATCTCTTTGCCTTACACAGAAGCTTGACTTGAACCCATAGGTGAGCATCAGTCATCCTTCACACAATCATCACTGCTCAGGCTCTGCTCTGGCCTCAGAGACAGGAGACTGGCTAAGACATCTGACCTGCTTCAGCTGCTCTGAGGTTCTCCTCTCCCCTCCAAAGGGAAGTGAATTGAAAGCTTTCACAGGGATGGGAAGACTCTTTTCATGTCTCTGCATATCCTCCTGCCCAAGCAGAAGCAGAGGGGCATACACTAGCCAGGTTTCAGCTTGGCTCTGTTCTTACAACCCTTTTCAGGGTCAAATTAAAACCTTTACTCTAGCTCTTCACAGTGAGTAGTGGCAATACTGTCTCTTTCCTCCTCACTTACTGGAGCTGTCTCACAGCAAGCCTTTGCTGCAGCATCCTTAGGGCATGTTCCAGGAGCACTGACATCCCTCAGCTCCACTGGCTTCTTCCCAGAGCCTCACCTGAGTCTCCTAAGTGAAAGGGGACTCAAACTCATAGACTTTCTTCTTTTACTCATCACAAAATCATCATTCTCTGTTGTGTGCTCTTTGCCATGGTATCTGAGCTCTTAAACAAGATGAGAATGGTGTTCCTTATTTTCTAGGATTGTTTTATGGCCTCTGGCCATTCATTATCAATTTTAAGGCACAGGTAATGCCCCAAAGACACTTGAAATCACAGCTGCTGGGAAAACAATTTATTAGCAAGATAAAATGTACTAGGTGAGGTTGCTCAAAATACAGTATGAAGGAAAATCATTCCCAGAACCAAGAGAAGGAAAAGAGATACCCTTGAGGAATGAGAAAAATGTGAGTGGATGCATGGATTTCTTGATCTCCTTAACTCTTGTATAGTTTTCCCTCTCCACCCCAGGTACTGGGAGAAGATTTCCTGACATTTCTGGCATAAAGGCCTTCACTGAACCAGGAGCAGAACTGAAACCTACTGACTTCCAACAGAAAACACTGACACAAAAAATGAGTTAGGATCCCAAAGAGGTTTGCAACAGGCAGGCTAAAAGCTTGATGTTGCTTTGTTGCCTGTAAAGGATACTAAATGGGTGTCATTTTTGTCCTTCCTTGCTGTGCTGAGCTCATTCTCAGCTCAACTCCTCCTGGGCTCTGAGAACTCCCACTGCAGACTTAGTGTCATTCAGTAACTCTGCTTCCAGAGATGAGAAAGAAAAAGGAGCCCAGAGAACCCAAAGCTGAGGGATACTGCCTGGAGTCAGGCTGAGCAGGATTGCCAGGGACAGCTTTTCCTTTCATTGCTCAGGTACAACTCTTATCACTTAGTCTGACTAAACTGAACTGTCTCTGCCCACAGCAGCTCAGCTCAATCTGTAACTGACTGAGCAACCTTGTCACCTCCCTGCTTGGCAGTCTCTGCAGTGCTGATAATATCATTTATCTCCCTCTCCAAGAGCTAGATGCCATCCTTAGTAACCCTTGGCTCTCTGCCTGGCCAGCCAGCCAGATCCACGAGCTACATTGCCACAGTATGCATGCTTATCAAATGCATCTCGTGATGGATTAGCCTCACTCATAACTGCTACAGCCAGTACAAACTGCAGTCTGATACCTTCTGCAGAGGCTCTGCTCCCATGGGGAAAGGAGCTCTCCCTGGACCTCCTCTTGCCTCCTTCTTGGCTGACCTCAGCAATCCTTGGGCCTCAGTTCCTCCCCCATCTCCCTCTGGCAAAATATTTGGAATAGGATCCTATTCACTCGTTACTTCATGAGGACACTGTCTATTTATTTTTGCCTCCAGAAATCCCAAAGTATGTCTTTATTTCTGAAGAACAGCCTTGTTGAGCAGCAGTAAAGAGGAAGGCATACTGGATCAGCAGGAATTAGAGGAGCTGTCTGTCAGGAGTGATCAATGAAAGCATGAAGGCTACTCCTGTATTTCTAACTAGGCACTTCCAGGTTGAAACAGCTTTTAAAAATCACTTCAGCTGCTTGAGAGCTGTGTTTTCCTAAGAGTTGACTGTGGTGGTAGCACTGTAATGATCTCATCACCTCAGAGGCTGTGGGAGGCTGTGCTCAGCTGGGATCAAGTTGGCTCTCCAGCTGAGAACTCTTCTCTGCAGGGCACTCTTCTCTCCTTGCAGCAGGATCACTTTCCTTCTCGTGCAGGCCACAACTGTTCAAACAGTTCCTACTAAAATACCAGATGATGAACCTTTCCAACTCCTCTCCATGAAGAAGGCAGATCCTTTGCCAAAGGAGGCAGACACAGCCAGGTAAAAGAAAACACAGGCTAGAATCACTGAATGCTAGCATCAGTCCCTTTCATTCAGCAATACAAGCTGTTGATAAGCCCAACAGCCTAAGTCAAGACTGTTCCTCTTCCAGAGCAGAGTGTGGATCATTCAGCTTGCTTTCCCTGCCCAACAGCCTAAGTCAAGACTCTTCTTCTTCCAGAGATCATTCAGCTGCCTCCTTGGCTGCTGTAAATGCTGAGTTCCTCAGGACTCACAAAGCCCACACATCCAGGGACTTGTGCAAGGACACAGCATGGACAAAGAAGGCAATTTGATCAGCTAAGGAGACCCTCTGAGGATCAGAGCCTTACCCCTCTCCAAACCTGCCTCCCTCCAGGCATTCCTGGCACATCAGGCCCACCAGGACTTCTGTCTGTTTATCATCATCTTACCCCAAGCTCATAGCCCAGATGAGAACTGCAATCTTGAGCCATTTGCAATCTATCAAGCTCTGCTCACATTCTCCCAAGCCATAACAACATCTTCTGCAAAGGAGTGAGTGATGATCCCCAAATGATTGGCTTCCTGGTGCTCCAAGAGATGAGAGCAGGCTGAGCTGCCAAGGACATGATTGCCAAACTCTCAGGAATGATTAAAAGCTTACAAAGGCTACCTAACCCTGCTGTGTGCCACATTGCCTGGCACCTCCTCTTTCCAGAGGACCCAGGCTTGCTAGAAATTGTCACTTAGGCCAAGGATAACATTTCCAAGTGGTGTCAGAGCTCAAATGCTGTGTGCTCAAAAGAGGTTACACACAGATAGGTACAGGGAGAGAGAGGTTGCTCCTAAAATTGGCTTCAACTACTTCATTTTGCTGCCTGAGGTGACTGGTTTAATATAACATATATTGATTTATTTTGCCTACAGAAAAAGTCAGGATTTCCAAGAGGGAGGGGGCTTGGAAAAGTCCAAGTCCTCCCAGAGAGTTGGAATCCACAGTATAACCTCACACAGCATCCCAGGATGCCCTCTTCCTCACTAGTCCTTTCCAGGCTTCTTCCCAGTGATTCCCCCTGTGATTCCCAGCTTTCAGCCTCTCTACCCAAACCCAAAATTGCCAGCTTGTCCCACTAATTTCACAGTCCATGGCAAAGAGGATTTCTGGAGCTCTACCAAGCTTTCCTTCTCCTGGCCCATTTCTTTACCCCAGTGCACTGGGGGGGGAGAAAGAGTTCCTTGTCACACACTGGCAGCTAAAAATAGTTTGATCTAAGATCCCAGCACTAGCCTCTCCTTGTATTAGTTGATGGGATTTAACTGAGTACAACAAGACAAATGACATATTAGGCTATATTCAGCTTTTGGCAGGTTACTTCACAAGATGAGCAGGACTTTTCAGCACAGTTTATATTCTGTCAGATCTTTTGCCTGATAATTATTGAGTATTTCTGTAATAACAATTATTCATTGGTTGAGCTATTTGCTGCTGCTTCCAAATTCCCTGCTCTTTTTACCTAAAAAGTACTGCTTTGAGTTCAATGAAGTCAGATGAGCAGATGTCTCTCAGCTCCTCTGGAAGTGACAGCAGCAGTGCTGCTCCTCTGGGAAAGCATGCCAGCACTCAGCCATGGCTCTGACCCTGGAATCTGATTCATTACAGGCTTTGGCAACATTCCTAATCACAGGAGTAAATAATTAGCAGTGCTAAAGATGGTTTAAACAATCAAACAGATTTCACCTTTACCTGGTATTGTAGCTACCTCCCACAGGGTTGCATGTCCTGATTCCCAGAGATGGCCATGGGACAGGAGAAAGAGAGTAAGAGACTAACATCAACAGCCAAGAGATTCTCCACCTGAAAGAGATAAGAACATAGAGATAAATAAGAAAACACACAGAAACCCCTGTGCTGAAGCAGCTCCTCTTCAGTTTCTTATAGATAATTACTTTACAGATGTATTATAGACACCTCTTGGTATTCACTTACAAAGCAATGACATTCAGCAGCACATCTGAGCAACAGAACACTTTGAAAAGAAGTTAGAGCTTGCTAAATACAGAGTAAAACAGAAAAATCAACCCAGCACAAACCACTCATTATTGCCTTGAGGTAAAGAAGAGTCTTGAAGGGAAGCAAAACTTCTCTTTTCTCTGGAGCTCTCAGCTGGGACTGCAGCAGGGACATTGTCTCACTCAGGAGGAGAGACTGAAAACAAATAGCAGCTGCCCAGAACTCTTCTGGTAAAATATATCACTTAAAAACAACTTAGAGTTGTCAACTTCAAAACCTTGAATTGATTGAGATGAGAAGACAGAGGAGAAACCTCAGAGATGTTCTGATAAACAAAAACCACCTCACAGAGCAACTCTCCACTCCCAGCTCTTTCCTTTCTTGGCTGCCAGTGGGTCACAGGAGCACCTAGGAACTACTTTTAAAGGATTTGTGAAAGGCAAACAAATAAAGTAAGCAAGTATTATGTGGCTTACATTCTCTACACAAAGGTCCATGCCAGCAATAGGAAATGTTTCCATCTATAGGCTCTGATTTCATTTCTAAGCATCCTTATGGTATTGGTCAGGCAGAAACTCCTTTCCAACTCATTCTCAGTTAATTCTACTATTCCCAATTCCTCTCTGAAGTGGCAAAATGCAGTGTAATTTATGACCCACTTGTGACATAGATGTCCAAATGTCTTCTGCAAGTACAAGAGCTGCATTAGCAGTCCACTGCTTAAACCTCCTCGAGGGTTATCAACCTACCCATCTGTCTTCCATGGGAAGTGGGGATGGAAAAGAGCTCCCAGGCCACTTTGTTGCTCCCTTTGCCAATGAAAGAAGGCTCTACACTCTGTTCCTAGAGGTTTGTCCAGCTTTTAGTGACTCCAGTAAAGGAGCTCTCACCTCCAGAGACAATCCTCTATCATAAAAGAAGCAATTCCTGACACGTAAGTCTCAAACATTCCCTTGCTGACTTTTCCATTCATCTCTAATATGTATATATGGTAGAGTAAAAGCCAAACTGCTCCCACTTACAGCATACAATCATTTACAAGTTAGTCACACTGCTTTGCTGTAATGCTGGCAAGAATTTGTCCTCACACTTTGCTCTTCAGAAAGCCTTGCTGGAGCTAGCAGTTTTATTGTCATGACACATATTAAAAGAATAAAGGGAATAAACTGGCAGGAACCTCACATCCAATGAAAACCTGCATTTCTGCGTTAGCCAGGCCCTTCTGGAAAGCTGTGAAAGAACTAAAAAGACACAATCCATTTGGATTGTAGAAATCCAAAGGTGCTGAGGAGTGTGTAGCTGGCAGGTTAGCTCAGTTCTGTGCACATTTTCTGTGCTGCACCTTCCACTGCACTCAAAGGCATCACAAACAACAACAGCAACAAGAACTGCTGGTTAACTTGCAGAGCCTTTGGCTCCTAACAACAGCATTGATTCAGGGAGTGTTCTGTATTTACACATTCCTGAGTTGTGAGCTCTCTAAGGATGAGGAACTCCACACAGCCTGTGGCCTCAGGATTCAGAAGGACATCAGCTGCCATCACTAGCTGCACAACACTTGGGCTCTCAAAAGGCTCAGGTTCCTCCCAAAGCAGGGACTAGCAGTGCAATTTGCCTTTAAGCTTTCATCTGCAGCACTTGGA
Organism: Bucco capensis; assembly: GCA_013396975.1. Classification (NCBI taxonomy): domain Eukaryota; kingdom Metazoa; phylum Chordata; class Aves; order Piciformes; family Bucconidae; genus Bucco; species Bucco capensis. Next base: position 764,842 of record VWZO01007368.1, read on the forward strand.
TTATTGATCAGATTGTTTACTGCAACTTCGAGACAACTCCTGGTGTAGGTAGTAACCAGAAAGTGGTGTGGACACTGCAGTTTACATCTTTGGATGTGAAATGAAAGCTGAATTTGAGCTCTGGTAGATATTAAAAACAGATGAGGGTTTGGGTTTTTTTCTGACTTTCACTGCCTAGTCCTTCAATTAGTTTGCTCTTTAGTTCTGCCAAAATTACTTGTGACATCTTATTCCTTGGCACAATAACACCAGGTCATTTTCAATAACCCATGGCTAGCCCCACACAAAGAGATTAGCCAGTTCCCTTATTTCCCATGGGAAATGGTCAGGTCAGTGTAAAGGCTGTGGAGAAAAGGAAGGGTTAAAATTCCACCTCCAGAGCCTCTCCAGTGAGCACAAACTCAAAGCAAAAGAAAGCAGTGTTAGTTACACCAATCCCTCAGGAACAGGAGGGGGAAAATGCAGAATCGAGAAATAGCTTTCTCTCTCTCTTTTAACATGAAATACTTGATTATCTTTTTTGTATTCCCAGCTCCTGGGAGGAAGGAATGCTGCAGAGACCTCAAATCCAGGACTTCCATTCTGGGTAGCCCCAAGTACAGACCTGAATCTTGGTTGTCCTAACCTCCTGCCATGTCTCTGATGCTCAAGAAAAGCACTACTCTGGCTAGGAATAATGCCAGGAGCCCACAGCAGTCACTAAGTGCAGCATGGAGAGGCACTGCCCTTGCTCTCTTGATCTCTCCTCACTGTCACAGTGGTGGCTAAGACCCAGAGTGAGCCCATCTCTTGGTGATGTGGGTGGCACTCATTAAGGCTTTGGGACCAAAGGCCAAGACCAAGTAGCTGAGACACAGCACCTGGCATGCAGGGCAACTGCCAGCCCAGCCCAAGGTCCAGCCTGGGACTGGTTAGTCCATCCAGGCACATCCAGGGTGCCCCAGTGCAGTAAGTATTTGCAGCAGAGCTGCCACAAAGGATGGCAAGCTGTAGAGATGAGGAATTCCATTTGCACAGCTAAAGAAAAGCAGGCCAGCAGTCTGACACAAAGCATGCTGCCTGAGCTACTGCATGTGGTGCTTGCAGTGCCATAAAGGCTACACGTGCCCAAATCAGCACACTTTTTTCTTCTTAAACCTCCAATGTTTTCCCTCATGGACCTACTTTGTCCTTATGACCTGCAGAGTCAGGCATTTGTGCCAAAAGAGCACTTGAAGGGTGGCTTTGTGAAAGCCTAAGCATGGCTCACTGAACCTGGCCAGCAGCTCCTCTGTTTATTGATTTAACTGTGCAAATGCAGCCCAGCCCCCTCCCAGCTTACCTGCTCCTACAGGCTGGGATTTTGTTCTTCTTGCTTCTGTGGGACTTGGATTTTTCTTGTCTAGCTTAAAAACCAAACTGGCCTCAAGTAAAATGAATCCCAACTCAATCTCCAGTTGATACTTAGATGTCACCGGAATCAGAAGCTATGCTGATGAGCCTAACTATTTTAGCAGTTAACTCATTCCAAGCACATTTGTCTGGGAATTGCTCCCAAGTATCATGATAGGTATATTGAAGAGATGGAATGATGAAATTTTACCAGAAAACCCACAAGATATTCCTCCCACACCATCTGCACCTGTGAAAGGAGATAGTGTAGAACAAAATGGTACAGAAAATCCATCTCACAGTGTGGCAGCAAAGGTTTGCTTTGCTAGGATTTCTTTTTTCCTCCTGCTCTGCAAGAAAACCAAAAGGGACATGTTTTGCAAAGCTAACTTTGTAACTTCTGGAGACAACAACCTGTTATTGCAAGGCTTTGCAATTCCAAACCTCCAATTCCTTACACCTAAAAACTCCATTGGTGAGGCAAATGACAGGATGCAGAGCAATTGTGATGGCAAGGCTACAATTCCCACACAGAAGAAGTTGATTTTTCACATTAGACTGCTCCAGAGCTATATTTTATGTGCTGGCAAAGGAATCATCCTCCCAACTGTTTGCTTAGATACCCAGAGTAAGTGATTTCTCAGGTGATTCCTTCCCAACCTGCATCATGTAATTGTGACATATGTCTTTAGGTTGCATTCTAAATTTGAACACAGTTTCATGCTCCAAGTCCTCAGAACAAGAGAGAGGATGAATTACTCAGTGTACCTGCAGTTTCCTCTCATACTGCACAGGGCTGGTGTTGAGATCAACACTGCTAATTGTTCTTGTCATCCCAGCAGCACACTCTAGAAACTACAGTAGCTGCACAAAGGAGAAAAGATGATGACATCCACCTTCTCCTCTCTTTTCTCCCACCTCACACAACTAAACTGCCAAAATCAAACCTGTTCAGCTGAAAGCTCAGGGGAGGCAATTCATGTATGCAGCCTGTGATAAAAACATGCATTTTACACTGGGCTTGATGAGGACTTCTAGCTTCTCCTCTAGCTGTCCAGCTCCTCCTTTACCTGTCCAGCTCCTCCTCTTTTACCTGCCCAGCTCCATCGCCTGCACACTCAGGGGCTTCAAGAACTGCTGAGAAGAGGTCCCCCAGCCAGCACAGCTGAACAGTGCTGTGTCAGAGCTTTTTCAGACATATAACATCCTAATATACCTTCCAGGAACAAGTGGAATGATAACAGAAACTGAGGGCAAAAAGTGATGGGGTAAGAAAACAACTTCTCAGAACTCAAGCCCTGCCAGCAGTTCAAGTGAAGCCATAGCCTCCTCCCTCCAGGTTTCTACACATCTGAATGCTGAAACCATACTTGCCTTTGGCATCTGGCAATGTCATTTAATCTGCTCTTACAGCCCTGCATGCAGTTAAGCATGCACTGTATATTATTTTATGATGTTTGAATTGGAATCCCCCTTTCTGGGTACAAGTGCTGATGTTTGTGCAGATTCCTGTGTGGAGCTGGGAGAAGCTGTTTCCAATTGCAGCTCCGTTTATCGCTAATCCAAAGTGACTGCAGCGTTCACCTACAGACAGGAAGCTGGATGAGGCCTTGTGTGCTTTGGATGCATCGTGCTCTTCCCAGGAAACTCTGTTAAACTAGTTTTATGCTTACATGAAAGGCAGACAGAAATTACTCATGGCCATGACTGTGCCTAATCTATATATAGTTTAGCAGAAGAAAAGTAAAATTGAGATGGGTCTTCAAGCAGCTCCTCATCCATGGGAGCTTGGATAATCATTCGAGCATTCCAGTCAGCTTCCTGCTTTGGCTTTCCCAAAACTCAGCCTGCATGAAATAGCCCTTCACTTATTAGTTCAGCCAGCTTTCAGGAATTTCACAGGTTTTGGTTACCCCAAATCTTACTGCAAAACATCTCTACAGTTGACACTCTCCTCTCGCAAGAGCTTGCACTGAACTGCAGGCATGTTACATGTCAAAGGAAACTCTTCCCTTGGGGAGCAGAGAACAATGCTGGGGAGAGAATGGATTAAGCTTTCCTCCAGAACAACCAGCAACAGCCTCAGAAATATGTACTGCACATTTTTATTAACTCCTACAATGTTAGAGGTTCACTTTGGCCAGCAGCTAGCTGATTGAGAATTGTTCTAAAGGCTTTCTCCTGAGATTTAGAGAGCAAGAGCTCTGAGTTTGCTCTCTTAATCATTCTGGATTCTCATTTTTTAATCACTGCAATCAAAAAGTAAAGGTGCACATTGTTTTCTCCCCTTAGAAAGTTAACAATTTCCTTGGAAATGTATTCGCATCTGGTTTGCTTGTAAAGGATTTTATTCTTCTGTTCAAACACATTGTTACTCAAGGCTTTCAAGGAACACTTCTATTGGGCATAGTTAGAAAAATGCCTCCATGTTTAGCTTCCAGTTAACTGAATCTATAGTTAGTTAAATAAATTATCAAGGCATCCTCTTCCTGTAAGTTGCATATTCATTTTATGCCATTTAATAATAAGCAACATCTCCATGACCCATCCAGAATTGCAGGGAGAAGAGCTAAAATGTGAATTCAAAGAGCACTGTGTGTAACAGGAAGAAAAGAGGAAAAGGGGACAACTAAGCCTCTGAATGAAAAGACATTTCCAGAATCCAGCAGCATCACACATGCTTTAGGTCTTTTGCTGTCCTTTAAAAGCTTTATAAGTCCATTACCAATTTCACTTGACTGGGTCCAAATGCCTCTGTCTAACTCCACACAATTCTGTACCTGAATTCTACTAGTGAGAAAATGCTGTGGCTACACTTGCTCTTGGAAGAGAGCTGGAGAAGGCAAGCTTTCTCCTGGAGGACACCACTTGCAGTGCTGCTGCACCCCTGGAGCCAGGCTTTGCTAATGCTTGCTCAGCCTGTAAGACACAATTTGGCTTTTTTTCTATTAGCAAACACAATTGATGGGTATTTGACTAACATCATTATAAATTACACCATGCCTGGGTGTTTCTTTGAATGATGGACATGTTTCTCTATTACTTTATAAATGCCTTCAGGGTTTCCCCCTGTAATTTTATGATTGGATTTTCTCTATTTTGTTGCAGCAGATTATGAATTCTGTGGCTAACATTTTCCCTGTCAAACCGTTTCACAGAAGAGACACTTAAAATCAACAAAGAACACATGCCAAAGCATGTTCAGCACCAAGCTGCCTTTGTCAAAGCATGTTCTCAAAGCCTTCAAACTAACTGACTGGGGAGGAATGGAGAACAAAGCCCTGCTTGTCCCTTGCCACTGGAGCTCTAGGGTGTGAAGCCACAGACACCATTCAGTATCCTTAGGGGTAAATAAGCTGTCTGAGGCAGTTGTAATAACTCTCAGGATGCATTCACTACCACCTGCCCCCTCCTCAGGCATTAACTCTGTTTTATCAGTGTTTTTCAGGGTGATTATAGCTAAGGAAAGAGCTGAGAACAATGTCTACCTGACCAGAAGGTACTTACAGCAGCTAAACATCTCAGAAGATACCTGTCTGGTATCTTTCCTAAAGACAAAAAATACTTTAGCATGAAAGGGAAGTAGGAAAAAAGAATTTCCAGGATGAACAAGTGGGTACAGGAGCAGGAGAACTAATTCCCCTAACAAGAAATAGAGGCAAGTGACGATCCAGAAATCACACAGCTGGCTGGACCCACACTGTCCTAAATCCTAGGACACTCCACTCCTCCTGCCTCTCCTTCCAGCAAGATAGGGGAAATGGCTCAGAGAGCTGGTGAGATTTGTGAGCTGAGCTCGGTGTGCAGGGCTTGCTGAGCACCCATGGGTGATGCAGGATGGAGAACCCCTGAGCACAGTGCTCCACACAATATCTGGGGCTGGCAGGCAGGTGTCCAGTGCTAGCACAGGCAAGGCAGCTCTGGGCACAGAGAGCTGCAGTACTTTTGGCACCCAGGCAGCTCTGGCACAGCAAAGCAAGGCTGCTGGGAACACTGCTGCTGGGCAGGGGCTGAACGTGACTCTGACGAGTGCAACTTCAGCTCTAGATGCTTACAACATGAATCACAGTATTTAGGCACTAGCGTGCCAAAGCAGATTTGGCCCAAAATGCCCACATTAACTAGAGCTGTTCAGATTTGTTTAATTTCTTCTTCTTTTTTTCACAAAAAGCCTTTCTCCAAGCAGTGCAGAGTTGCCAACAATCAAACCTTGCGTAGGAGTGTAACAATTCCAACTTCAAACAGACTGCTCCATGCCCAAGACAAATGCTGTTTCAACCCCCACATTTCTTACCATGACCTCTCTCTCCAGTATCTGAAAGGCCAGACACCAAGGACTCCTCTCAGGTACACAGACTGAAGTTTCAGTCCTGGGTTGACTCTGAGAGAAGACTGAGCCTCATGGAAAGCACAACTAAGCTCTATGCTTAACCTAAGGACACTAAGGTCTTGTTCATTAATTTTTTTTTTTAATTGCTATTTCCATCCAAATACAAAGTAGGAAAAGTCCTACATTCCTGCCTCCCCCTCCCTTTGGGTTTTTTTCCTGTAGGCCAGGAAATGTATTTGCTGTTCAGCTTCAGGCACAGCTTCCTCACCCCACGCTGTTTGGCCATGGTAGGCTTTTCTGTACCTTCAGTGATGCTATTCTTGTTACACTGCCATCGGGGAATTTGTGCTCCAGGTTCCTTTTTGAGCAACTTCCAAGAACAAAACCTGTCTGTCAAAGCAAGTGTGTTGCTCCCAGCTACTTATAGCCTATCTCTGAAGGCAGAGCTTGGCCCCAGGGCTGCACATCAAGGAGCTGTTAGCTCTGAACCATGTTGGCTTCTCCTTTCAGGATACAACCCAGCCTTTCCCACAGCATTCTGGAGGAGTGTTACACACAGCAACCTGCTGCATACTGGAAAAACAAAAACCCAAACCACATTGCTTTCTGAATGCACTGGAAAGATATAAGACCAGATTCACCAATAAGTTCCAGCTGCTTTGCTCTCCTTTGGCAATGCAAACCATCTGTCAAACTGGTTGAGCTGGCTTTAGCCAAGCCTAGGGATACTTTGCATCATCAGAGGACAGAGAAGCCAAGGCTGTCTGCTGCCTCTAGCTGATAGAAAATCTGACACTGCAACTCTGCAAAGCACAGGGAGATCACAGACCTTCAGTCTGCTCTTATTCTGGACCCCATCTTGCCACAGAAGGCAAAGGGGAATGTCCATTTACTGCTCATCAGTCAGACATCTGAAAAACCCTCTGCACACATGCTGCTTTAAAAACACTCAACACAACACAACTGCTTTCCAATGTTCCAAAAGTATCAATTTTTAATGATACTTTGAATGCATTCTGTTATCCCACATACTCCAGATATTATGGAAGTTGGCAACGCTGTCCCATTTTATACAGGGGATATATATATATATATATATTTTTAAGGAGATTCCCCATAAATTTTAAGCAAATATATTACAAATCTATAGAAAAACCTCTATTTTTTTTTTCCACATGCCAAGAAATGATCCCTGTTATAGCCATTTTATTGTTGACTGCAGACAGTTATGGGAGGCCGACTGCACTCATTGGAGTTTTCTCCTACAGATCTGGAAAGTTTTTGCAGCTCCCTCCCAGAGTGAGCAGGAGAACTGACTCCTGCCACAGACATGGTGTCAGTGCAGGGTAAAAGCTCTCCTGAGCTCTGCTGACAGAGCTGTGCACTTTAATACAGCCTCTGAAACTGGAAAGCAGATCAGTCCTCCTTGGCTTCATGGCCTTGGCCCTCAGAGAGCTAGGGCTTCATATCCCTCGCTGAATCAGACTTCTACTCACAGTTTCCTTTTGCTATTGGAGATATCTGAAGCACAGGACCAAAATTACAGTGAATTTGTGGCTCAAACAAGGATTACCTGGAAACCCCTCTGACTGCCAGCAGAGTCGTTTCATTTCACAACCAATTTGTGATTGTTTCCAACTTTTCATGTGTTTTGAGCACTGAAAGTACTCTTGCTCATAGCTTAGCACTTGGGATTATGTCTTTTGCTCAACTGTAAAGCATCTTCTTTGTTAAATTCTCAGCTGAGGGTAAACTTATTAATGCAGTAAACCCAAGCATTCAGCTCTGGATGCAGAGTTCCTACTCCTGTTCCCATGTCATTGCAGAGCAGATCTCTCCTCTTTTGGCAGATCCTAAATACCAGGGTGTGCAGAACATGTGGTTATTTTACAGCCTTTTCAGACAATAAATTCTACTCTCCACACAAGAAATGGTTTAAAACAAAGGCTCACTTAGGAAGCTACTGGAATGAGCTACTAAAGAGTATCTGCCTGACTGCTATGGAAAGAGCCCAGCAAACATCCTAGCTTCAGCTACCCCAGGTAACAGCAGCACTGATCACACAGCATTCTAGCTTCTGCCCTGGCTCTGGGACCACAGCACATAACCACAGCTGAAGGACACTTCCCACTCTGGTTTTGATATATCTATTCAAACTCATGCCATCTCAGCTTCACTATTGTTTTATCATGCTAAGGAGAATGAGTTAAGACAGGTAGGCAAGCACATGCCAAATATGTCCAGTTTTATACAGAGATTTACTCTTACAATCAGAAGTCACAGTCACTGTGGTGCTGGAAGCCAATGCAGCCTAGTGGGCATGAGAGCCTTGGGAAACATCTCCCAAAATGGGAAAGTTCTGTGAAGTTCCTCTGTCTTTGTATATGGAACTGACAGGTATGATACACAAAACCTCATGCATATTTATATATATTTATATGGAGTCTGCACAGCTGCAACTGCAGAGACACACAGGCTCAGTCACTGCATCCATCTCACACAGCTCTTGCAGTCACAGAAGGGGATGATGCCATCAGCACCAAGAGGGAAATGATGCTGCAAACCATTCCTGTGTAGCAGCACTACAGACACTAGCCTGGAGCACTGAGTTAAGCTGACTCCAGGACATCCCTGGGCAGCCTGGGCCAAGACTTCACAACCCTTTCAGGGAAGGAATTTCTCCTTATATCTAAACCCACATAACTGATTCTGATGAAAACAAGCACAAGCAAAAACTGGTATGATTCTCTGAAGGGTTAAACTCACTCTCTTTTTTAATCACTGCCTGCAGTAAAAGCTCTCCCAAACATTGGGGAGCATAATCCAAGCAATGCTAAGGACTCTGGAAATTCCCCTCTGGATGATTAAGCAAAGCATTAAATTTGGTTTGCTTTTGCTGGGAATATTTGTGCAGAGTATTTGTGTGTAGAGGAATGTTTGGGAAGGAGCATGTCTGCCTCTGAATGCAGCACCTGAACAAATAAGTTGACACACACGCCTGTCAATAGCTAATGAATGTGGATCAGCAGTGGAGCTGCTGTTTGACCACCCTGTCTGCAAAGGAACTTCTTCAAGGAACTGTGACTAGAAAGAAAACCAACATGCAGCTTGTAGGTCAGCCAATAAATCTGCCTTATGTCTTCCTCTCTTCCTCAGGCAGGAAGGAACCCAGCTATTTTTAAACCTAGTGTCCAGGTACATAGCCAAAAACCAAATGCTGCTTCTGCTGGAGAAGACAGGAAAAGGTTTTTTATGCTCTGAAGGCTTCCCAAGGCCTGCTAGGCTCCTGTCCCTTTGTCCTTAGTGTCACACCACACTCTCATCCCAGGACAACTGGCTTCCTCCTGACTTTTCAAGTGCTGCTCTACCCACTTAGGAAATAGAAACGGCAGACAAAGTGACAAAGCAACATTAGCTTCAGACCATTTACAAACAATCCTACAACCCAAGGCTTTCATGTAATAACTCCAAGAGTAGATACTATCCGTAGTATGACAGTTTTGGTTAAGAAGGCAAAAATGGGAAGAAAGATCACTGAACATTTTATTCTAAGGATCCCTTCAGGACTTTGTTTCCTGAGGTTTCAAAGTTGTTCAGAAGAACTTGATTTCACCTTATTCACTGTCCCTGTACCTTAATTACTTCTTAGTAATGAAGCCTTCCATTTGCAAAGTATCATCAGAAAGGCTTCTCAACATTCTCTAAGCCAATTCAACTTTTAGATCTGCTGCAATTATCTTCCATACCCTCACCATTGGTATTTTCTTTTGCTTGATAAAGCAGTTCCCAGGGGTAGGCAGCTCCAAACATGGGCAGGTAGCATCCCCCCAAAAAATACATAAATGTATGTTGCCTACAACAGGAATCTCTCACATCCAGTCAGAAACTAACCTAGATCCAACTGATGCAACTCTTGAATCTCTTCCCAACACACTCAACTTGCCAACTTCATGAAATCAATGTGAAGTTCTGGTGGCCAAAGGAGGTTTGGAAATATAAAACAATATAATCCTGTGCTAATCATGCAGGAAAAGGGCATTTTTCTGAGGGATACCACTGTATCAGTGATAAGAACAAAGAAAAAGAATGTACCAATATGCCTTTCAGGCCTAGGGGAGAGCAATTCTGTGACAGAATGCTGTGTACACAACAACTGTGTGGAGTCTTTGGGCAATAAAGCTAACAATACTTTATTCCAGACCCTTTCCTCTGAAAATTACAACATTTCTTAACCATTTCAGCCCAACTCTTCTGTTCAGACTTCATGATGACAGCTCCATGACACCAATTGTCAAGATCAAGTGTGGAATTCAGTTGCATTCCAAGAAACAAACAACTGAAGTAGCAAAGTGCTTCAGTTCCTCACCACAGATTGATTTTGAAGGTTAAATTCACTCTGCAGATGGAAATCAATAGCAGCAGGGATATAAACTCAAGGGACAGGGTTGTTTAGCTACAGGTGGCTCCTGAGGGCCAGGCTCCTGCACTGCCACCAGGGGACAACAAGTCTACCTCCAGAAGGATGCTCTAGTCACAGCCCACCACTAGCCATTTAATTCCTCTGCCTGTGGCTTTCCCCCAGGCCAGCAGGAGCAGGTCAGGGCAGTGAAAACAGCTTCAGAAAGTAGCACTTTGCTTTGTGGACATCAACTTCAGCCCTGGCCAATGTGCCAGGGGACACCTGGCTATTTCCCCCTTGTTCTCCTTGTGCTAAAGACAAGGTCAGGGCAGAGCCCCAGAATGGGGCTTGGAAAACTGAAGCTATGGTGCCAGAGGGAACAGTTAGAGCAAGGCAGAAAGTGGGGCACAGAGAGGCCTGCAGCAGAAGCAGACATTTATCAGCTGTCTGCAGAGATTACTAGGCAGGCTGGCAGCAAGTGACTGAGGTGAGAGTGTTTGAAGGAGCTGAAAGAGCAGACTGAAGCCCAAACAGATCATTTAAGATGTTTATAGGAAAAGGCTTTATGGCTCTGTGTTCTCTAATAAACTTTTCTCATTATAAAAAGGTAATAAAAGGATTCCGTTTAATAAATCCTCTGGTATTTGATACAAAATATAATATTGAATAATGAGAAATGTTCTGCTCTTTTTCCTAAATAGATGGTTCCAGAAAACTACTGGAAGTAATGCAGTAATAACATTTCTTCTCTGCTTTTGTGGAGGGCAAAAAAACCCAGTAAATGTCTTGTCTAAAACATTTTCTGCTGAACAAAAACCCAGAGCTCATTGTCGTGGTTTAACTCCAGATGGGACCCAAGCAGCACAGAGCTGCTCCTGCATCCAGGTAAAGCTCACAGGTTGAGATAAGAGAGTTTAATAGGATAGAAAACAAAGAAAATCATGATAATAATAATATGACAATGATAACAAAAGAATTAGAATAGAGGAAACAAGTGATGCACAATACAACTGCTCAGCACCCACTCAGTTCCAGAGCAGCAGTGTCCCTCAGCCAACTCCATCACTTTGTATACTGGCTGTGATGCCATATGGTATGGAATAAACCCTTTGGATTGCCAGGGTCAGCTGTCCTTGCTGTGTCCCCTCTCCCAGCTCCTTGTGCACTCCTAGCCTTCACTGACAGGGCAGTAGGAGAAGCTGGAAAGTCCTTGACTTAGTACACACCAAACCTTCACCATGCCGTCATGTCATCCTAAAGCCAAAACACAGCACTGCACCAGCTAACAGGAAGGAAATGACCTTTATTCCACACACAAACTAGGACACTCATCCAGCAGAATGCACAAGGAAAGGAGCAGGAACTGCCCTGGCAGAGCTGTGTGGGAAATGCACTGCAGACTTCTCTTGCCATAGCTTCTCCTGACCTGCAGAGACCTTCAGGCTGCAACATTGAGAGCTTCATGTCATCACTAATGCTCAAGAGCACATCAGTGCTGTCATCTGACAGCAGCCCTAGGAAGAGCTGGATGAAGGGAGCTAGAAGGAAAGCTAGATGGGAGACAATAATTAAGAAAGGGATTATTTGTTTTCCCCAGAAAGCTGGCTTGTTCTGAGCTGCTAGTACCACCCAAAAGGAATGAGAGAGAGAACTCAAAATCCAGAAGAGGACAGATAAAACCAGGCATTTCCCATCCATGCAGTGCAATGGGAAACAGAAAGCTTTTAACTCATACTAGGATGCTCCAGGATGCAGTCATAAAAACTAAAAGTACTCCAGGGGAGAAACAGCATTCTTAGGGCTTAGAAACTTACTGGGTTTGTTCCAAAATTATTTGAAGGCAATGTGTTCTCTCATTGTCCTTTTCAACTCAGAAGAAAATGCTTAGGCAGTGCTTCCACCACACACTAAATCCACTTTTGGGCTCCAGCTACCAGGATCCTATTGGCACCCATTACTTTCCATTCGTGTACTACTGACAGCTTTCCTTACACTCATAGCCTTCTTATGGCAAAGGTTGATTCAAGACAGATTAGGATTTAGGGATCCTATGGTAATTCAGTTTGAAAGCAAGCCCAGGAGATGTAGCCCAGCATTCTGCTCCAAGCAGAGCTGGCTATCAGACAGGATAGGTAGGATCTGCATCCCCAGGTCAGACTGTCTTCTGTGGGAGAGGCACAGATCCTGCAGGACATCCTATTTGTCTCTTGTACCTATTTCTTGGGTGGCTGAGCTGCTTGAGGCAGCAGCTGCCTGCTCCTGGCTCACAGGCAGTCCTCCCCTTGCTTAGCCTGCAGCTGAAGGACTCACTCACTCATTCATGAGCAGAGTGTTGTTCTCCACAGCACTTGTCTCAAGTGGCTTGAGGAGTGCACATTAGGCAGGATAACTTCCTGATGGCTTTCCTCCTTCCTGGACTGCAGCAGCCTTGCCTGTCCCATGTGGCAAGTAAGCACTCTGTCTATAGATTCTATAGACATACACCCACAATGACAAGACTGTTACAAATCCTCTTCCAGGAGCTTTCTGATCCTTACTAGAGGAAAGGGTTTGTCCAGAGACTGGAGTTCCCAAAGAGCTCCAGCTCTCTGGCCCAGGACAAGGAGGCCACAGCAGCCTCAGGGGGGGTGTGACTTGAGGGACATCACCCACACATTCTCTACCCAGGCTCCTCTCAGACTTAGCTAAGTGTCCAGCTTCTCACCTGACAATACAGCACTGCATCTCGAGATCTCTGTCCCAGGATTTACCCTCAGACAGTACTGATTTGAGGTCTTCATGTATTTTTTCACTTCCAAAATCAAGCAGGCCAAACAGAAGAGAAACCTCCAGTGATGTGGACTTTAAAAGCTTCAAGGGAATACTTGTTACATGATCTTTTTTCTGGACAAGGGTTTCTACAAGATGATGCCCATCAAGCAGACAAGTGAGCTGTCTGCAGTTACAAGGTGAGAAATGGTGTTAATCACATCAGGACTGTCTTCTAAATCACTATACAAGCTGGAAAGGGTAGAACATGCCTTTGGAAAGCTCCTCCCACACCAAAGCATCTCCTGAAGGCCACATCTGAACTTTCTTCTGTACCTGAAGAGACAGCAAGGTTTGAACAGGCCACTCGAGGGCAAAGTGTTAACAGAGACTGAGAAATGCTACCTTGTGTTATCAAACACAAGCTACTCCAAGTCAGATAAACGGATTGCAAAGCCAAGGAACAATCTGTGTGGTGCAAAAGATAAGGTATCATGGGGTTGGTTTGCTTTTTCTCTGTGATGGATACTAAAGTAGCAATGCAGCAGAGAAGAAATGGCATGCAACTAACCAGAGCACCTCAGTGGAGTCAAGAGAGGCACTTTAGATGTGTTTTATCACTCCTTCAAGTCACCAAATCTTTTCTGTTTATGACTGCCACAACTTCACCCTTTTTTCTAAGCCAGTACTTTCTGAAAGTTCCTCACTTGAGCAGGGTTTTTTTCACAAGCTTTCTGATGGTGGTGGTGGTTTTTAACAGCATAGACTACAAGGTTCCCCTCACAGCATTAGCTCACAGCCAGAGGAAGTGCAGAAATGCCTTAATTAAAGAAAAACCATTAGGAAAGCATTCCTGTGCTTCAGTAAAAAGCTGCTGAAAGGGGAGAAGGTTACTTATGTCCTAACAGTAAAGATCTAGAGGGACATGGAGTGAATATACACACATTCTAGATGGGAGAAATTTAGTGTCACCCTGCGTGATGTGGTCTTTAAACTCCAAGGATATGGTGTCATGATTCATTTGGTGTTAATTGCCTGATGAAGCTTTTATTAAGTTATAGCCAAGGACAACTGTGCTCATCATTTCTCTTTGCTCAATGATTGGGGGGGAAAAAAGTCCCTTCCAAAACTTTTCTGCTTTGCAGTCTGCACTAGTAGAATTTCCCACTTGTATTTGATGTGGACAAGAAGGGATAAGGGAGCTCTGCTGATTCTGCCAGAGTTAATAGAACCAGCTCCAGTTATTGCCTATAAATCATTACCCTCAGTCATCTCCAGATCAAGTGGCCTCATTTTCTTTTCACTTGCAATTGCCAGTACTTTTTAGGACTTTTTATTCCAAGCTGAGGGCTTGATCTGCAGTTAGGAAATGGAAAGTGTGTCATGGAGCAGCAGTAAGAACAGGGGGAAGGATCTGCCTTGTGTTTACCTGACTAAAACACTATCTTCTTTGTTCTAGTGTTATTAGAGGTTATGTTGGCACTTGCAGAAAACAACTCACTTGTGTTCCTGGAGATCCTATCTCAGGCTAAAATGTCCCTGGAGATGTGACACCCCTGACTCTGAAGTGAGCTTAGCCTAATTTAGCCATCAAACTGAGGGGAGGTAAATCTCCTCTTGCCTAAGGTGATCCCTGTGTTGAAATGCCCATCTGTTCCCTGCACACACACACACACATCCCACGGCACCATTCTGGAGGTCAGAACACAAAAATCTTAGGGTTGCTTTGGCCACAACCTTTATGGAATGATTTCCCACCCAGCCCTGATACACTGGATGCTTGGATGCCAACAGTCTCAGAGGCAAGCTTCAGGTTATCCCACAGAACTGGGGATACAGTCTTTAGAATATTCATCTTCTACTGTATCAATCTCACCACTCCACACGCACACAACTACAGCAAGAACCACCACACTGGGCTCAGACACATGGTTTGTGTGGGCCAAGAACTTGCCTTCCTAAGGCTCTATTTGCATCACTCTTTCAAGCTACACATCTCCTGCCTTGTTTGGTGAAAAAGTGCTTAGACTGCAAGAGATTTTTGTGCCTGGGTTCAGTGAGTTTCTGCAAACATCCTTAACTTCCCTGCTGATTCCTTCTAGCTGACGCTCACCTGGAGTTTTCAAGACCATACAGAAGAGATCTGACTCTTAGTGCCCACCACAGCAACACTGTTTGCCAAAATCTTCCCTATTTCCTTACACACACATCCCCACAGGCTTTTTCTTGCAAATGTGTTTGAAGTTGAAGTCACAAGTGTAAAATTCAAGCTTCTTTCCTTCACAGAGCAGAAAGGAACCACTTTGTGTTGCCAATGACCTTCTCCACAAGACAGATCACTGACTGTGACCCTAAGTTTTGCATCAAGGTTACACTCCATCTGAGCTAGGACTTGTTCTTCAGAAAGAAATGCTATTCACTGCCCATTTATATATATAAATACATACAGTTCACAATGTATATGTTCAAAATGTTCAAAATGTATATAGATCTATTTCATTTTTAGCTTTATGTTCCTGATATTAGTTGAGATTTGAAACCTATTTTCCATTGACTCTTACCTAGCTCTGAAAGTTCAGTACTGCTTACTGCCTTCTGCCTGAGGAAGGAGTTCTCTTCATCAGCCACTAAGCTTGCTCAATCCACACTCCAGTAAATCCATAACTGAAAGGACGTTCAAATGATCAAGGACAAAACATTCCCTGGAGAAATCAGATTCAGCCCAGAGAGTTCCTATGAGACCAGTGTCCTAAGGATTGTATTTGTGAGCTAACTCCTCTGTCAGACAGCACACTTAGCACATCCACAGCACAATCCATCTTGTTATTTACCAAGTATTTAGCCCTCTGCCAGGCTGGCATTTAGGATAGCAGCTCCTCACTCTGCCTCAGACCTCCAGAGGCAATTGAAATAAACCCCTTTTTTGTGCCTCATTCTTTCAGCTTTAAAATACAAATCATTCTCTTTATCCTCCTCCAACCAGCCAGGTACCCAGTGATGAAGAGGTATCTCTTGAGCTACACAGAAAACCTTTTCTGCATCTTGAGGAAGAAATAAGGGTTTGAGTTCCCTTCAGTCTGACTCATTATCCTACCATGACTTTGGTAAAACAAAGCATGGCAATGAAATACACTTGGAGATGACAAAACTGAGGGAATATTTAAAGGCCATGTCAGTGTAAGAGGCAGCTGAGACTACTATGTCTCCTGAAGACACTGTGAGCACTCAACACTGACAGAAGCCCTCCTAGAAACTTCTCACACAACACCAATTTCAACCAGTGTCCCACATATCTGCTAGTCACTCTCTGCATCCCCATTCCTGTTTCTGACCCCAGTAGAGGAAACATGGAAAGGCAGTAACCTCTGAGTTCAACCTCAGACATTTCTGACTGGGTTCACATTATATATCTTTGCTTTCTGAGCTAAAGCAGAACCAGCAGCTCTGCTCCCAGGCTCAGGCTCTGCACCCTGTGCCACTGTTTGCTGTGCTCTGAACAGTGCTTTTCCTTCACAGAGTGGCAGAGACCTCTAAGCTCATCCAGTCCAAGCACCCCTAGCACTGCCATACCACTAAGCCATGGATGGCCCTGAGGAGAGCAGCTCAATGCTTCTTCAAACTGGAAATAAGCAGCCTAAAGTGAGATGGGAAGCCTTCTTCCTCACCCAGAGACTGTGTGAAACCTCTGGCCCAGGAAATGAAGTTTCTTATAAAGCTTACTATTACAAGCTGTCATAGTTTAAACCTCTAGTTTCCAGCCAGTAGCTTGCTGCTGTGAGGATGGGAGTCCTCTGCCTGAGCCATGTAGCTTGAAGCCCACAGGAGAACTGGAATCAGGTTTGGCAAGCTCAGCCTCAGAAGGAGTTGCTCAAGCCTCTTTAACTCTCTATTTTAAGCAGCTTTAGACCTTCACAAGCATTTTCCTGCAGTGCTGTTTGAGCAGTGTTGTTGCTGTTATAGAAACTTGTAGCTCTTTATTGCTGCTGTGGACATTATCTGCAGGATCACTTGTTGCAGCTGCAGAGGACACAGTTCTTGAGCTCTCTGTTCTAACAGCTCAAACTCCAAGGAACTCCCACTTGTCCTCATTTCCCAGCTTTTCCCACAGCTGCTGATGGGCTAAGGGAAAAGGGTCAGTACTGAAAATCAGCTTTAAAGCTTTCTTGTGCTGAATCCTGACCAGTGCAGCAAGGTGATGTGCATTATCATACAAGTCCTGGAGCATAGCTGCCACCTCCCACTAGCAACAAGTCCCTGAGGATCACAGCTGAGTGATGGGAATCCTAGGGAGAAGTCTTCTAGCTAGCTTCCCTGATTCTCCCAGTGATCAGTTCTCTTGTTCCTTGGGTAATCAGAGTTTTACAACAGCATTTGTTTCTTAAACTTTGAGCCTTGCCTGTGGAGAGCCAAGTTCTGCTCCCACCTCTACTCCCTAAAATCAAAGGTAGCCTGGGTTTGGAATGAGGAACACTTCTACAGAATATCTCCATCTGGGTTTTGGTGATGACAAGAGAGAAAAAGGAAGAGATCAGGTAAGAATATTCAGGAATTAATGAAAAGCATAGTAGTTACTCAAAGGCTTAAGGCCACTCCTGAGAAATTTATCTGCAACCATTTAGGTGATTACATTTTTGGCTTGCTTTGGCTGTCATTCATCTAGGTACTTAACTGCATGTTACTGATTAGAGGAGCCTATCCTATCATCTGTTAGTCCTTGGTGAGCTTATCTCCCCGAAACAGAAACTTTTCCTAGAGATAACAAGCAGCAGGAGGAAAATGCTGGAGCACTGATGGCTTAGGTTCATTCCCTTGGGCATGATGAGGGCTGAAAATGTTCATTGCCACTGCACATGCTGGGTGGGAACAACACTGCAGAAGGAATTTTGATTGTGACCCTGGGAATGAAGCCATAAGTCATGTGCTCCTCACCATGGAAAAGGAGGAATCATTAAATCCATTAATGTTCCTACAGCAAGAGTTCTGAAGGGACATGGCCTCAAGCTCTCAGACAAAAAAACTCCAAGTATTTGAGCATCAAGAAGAGCTCTTGAAAGCTGTGATGATTTTTCTGGCATTGTGAAGGTGGGAATATGCCTTTGGACTCTAACTCCTACTTCAGACAAAGGCTGTCTTCAGGAGTATTGTTATCATTAGGAGGGCTGGGACTAGATCTTCCTGTCCTACAACACCAAGCTCATGCAGTCCTTTTCCTAGCCATTCCCACTGAGGTGCAGTGAGACAGCCAAGCTCTACACATCACTTTTGATCATTGTCTCCAGCAGAAGTGAGTAAGTTCCTACACTTCTGCAGCCAGCTAAGTCTGTGCTTTCACCCTGAATTACTCCAGACATGCCCACTCTGGTGTCTCTCAGAAACTCACCATTTGTTCTTTCTTCCTAGTCTCTTCCAGGAGAAAGCAACTTATTCCATGTGAAGCTGCTCTGTGTGCATGGGAAAGAGATTGGAACCCAACAGCTTCAGAGAGATGCAGGAGGAAGAGGGAAACCTCTGCACCTGGTCTGTCAGTGCAAACCACCTGAAGAACATCTGCATGTCCAAAATCCAGCCAAAGCACAGGTGCACTTGAGAGGAAATAGAGACCCAGACAACAATCAGCATGCTCACACACAGATGCTGCTTCAAGCACTTGCTTGAGGCTTTAGCACAGCATTTGGCTGGCAGCTACCCTGCAAGGCAAAATGCAGCCAGAGCATTTGTGCTTCCTCTCTCTGCCCTGCAATTGCATCCTAGGGATGCAGCCATGGCTGCAGCAGCAGCAAGCATTGCAGCTAATTAGGGAATACACTGGGGGAAGAAAAAATTCAAAGTTTTCTTCCATTTTTCTACCTAAACATTTCTAACCAAAAACTTTTTTACACTGGTAACCAGTGACTGCCCTGCACTGTGTTTTCCAGTACGTGTCCTTCAGTCAAAACTATTCAGGAAAAAAAAGAACAGGGTGGTTACAATTTCAAATATATCATTTAAAGACATGCAGAGAGCCACTGGTGTGTTTGCATCCTTTCAGACTGCTGCAGGCTTTGCAAGGCACACCGAGGAGCAGAGGGCTGGAGGCAGCTCTGCTGTATATCGCTGCCATCTAGCGGAACTGCCTTTGGGAGAGATGGAGAATGGGATTCCAACAGCGGGATAGCCACAGCTGGAACAGGGAAGAGCTGCTTCTCCTCTTCAGTTCAGTTCGTGCAGCTTATTTCAGTTCACAGCTCCCATTCTGCTCTATAGCCTGCTAAGCAAAGAAGATATTTCAGCTAGTGTGATGGGGTGTGTGTGATCATTCACAGCAAGGAGATATTTATCCACTTTGCATGAGTGCTGTGACCATTAATTACCCATAAGAGAATTTTTTGTGGGGGAGAGGCAAAGTTCCACGCATTAGAGAATCAGCTAGATTATTACAGCATAATTAAGAGCCTTGCCTATGACATTTGCACTAAATGAGTTTCACCAGCTTGTACCAAAGCCATCATGAGAGGCACTGCTGCTGCTTGCAGTGGCTCTTGAGAAGCTTGATTAGAAGAAGCTGCTGACAAGGAGAGTGATCCAGGAAAGGAAAGGGCAAAATGGGCTCCAGGATGCTGGGGAGGGGTTAGGTCTGAGCTGCAGAGGAGAGGTGACACCAGAGTGACATCTCTAGGCTGCTGGCAGTGCCTCTGCTGAGCCATCCCTCTCTGCCCCATAGCTGGCAGTGCTGGCCTGAACAAACAAGGGTGTGAAAGACTAGCATTTCAGAGGCAGCTCTACAAGTCAAAGAGAGCTCTTGAGAGAAGGAGTAGACTCTGAGAAACAGGCTGATAACTTCTAAGAGCAATAAATGTAATAGCCACTGCCTAATACTACAGTCCAGACTGTATCTTCATTTCTGTTCTGCTCTAGACTTCTGGGAGGTATTACACAGTCCTGTATGTGGCTGAGAGTAATTTACAAGCTCATGGCAAAGGCCAAAATCAAGTAAACCTATATCAGACAGAGTGTTCCTAACAGGGAACCTCATAAAAAGCTATACTGGCAGAAGTGGGGAAAAAAAAGCCATTGAGCATCTTACAAAGCTCATTCTCTGAGAGGAGGTCAGTGAAGTGAAACAAACTTCATAGGCCTTTCCTATGTAATAATTTAGGTGCAGTTACTATGCCCCAGAATACCACTAACAGCTAGATGCAGAGGTCATTTATTATCAGTTTATCAATAGTATCTTTATGAGAGGCAGGCTCCTTCTTCAAGATCCACCCCATGGCAACAAGTGAGAGCATCCCCAGTGTGCAGGAGCCCACCCGAGTGCAGGCAGCCCCTCAGACAGCTGCCTGAGCAATGGCAGCTCAGCACTGCATCTCTGTGACATCCAGCTCAAGCCAAAACTAACTCCAGCCCTGGTGGGAGAAGGAGAAGGCTGCCTGCCCTCAACCACCACAGGTTTGCATATGAAGTATGATAGCATCATGTTTCTTCTGAACAGTAACTCACTTCAGCTTCATGCTTGTTTCTCCCCTGCCTGGGGTTCATCACATCAGTAAAACAATGATGCTTTTTGTCCTACAGGCCCTGGACCCATTTGGATAGTTCACTAGAAAGGATGCAAGCAGATCCAAAAATCAGTTTCATAAAACACATAAAGTGGTGAATTGACTCTACCCCCAGCACATAACAAGGGTTTTACTGCTGTTTCAACTAGGGTGGCTTCTCAAGGAACTTGAGATAATATTATTTGAGCACACAAGAGAGAAATACTGCCACACAACTACAGACAGAAGAGTCAAGCTCAATGCTTGAAAAATCTCCACTTGCAGCAGTGGAGCATGAAAGTCTCAAGGCTTCATAGCAGCAGCTGATGAGTGCTCCATTGTCCCAGGCTTCCAGAGACCTAGACTTCCTCTGAAGTCCATCAACATAAATACCCAGAGCAGCCATACTGAGGAGTGCTGCTCAAGCTGCACCAGGGGAGCTTTAGATTAGATATAAGGAGGAATTTCTTTCCTGAAAGGATTGTAAAGTCTTGTCCCAGGCTGCCCAGGGAGGTGCTGGAGTCTCCATCCCTGCAGGGGTTTGAGAAACATTGAGATGCTCTGCTTAGGGCCATGGGAGTGCTAGGGATGCTTGGACTGGATGAGCTTAGAGGTCTCTACCAACCTTCATGATTCTGTGACTGCAGAACAAAAAAATGGAAAGAAAAAGCCCTGTTCTCTCTCTGGAAGAAGGCATCAAATATTAGACACTAGTCCTTCATGCCTGCCTTCTTGCTGAAAAGTGATAGCTCACTTTGGAAGCAGAGATTTATACTGCAGACTCTTCATTTAAACCTTATGTAAAGAAATAAAACCTTTATGTCCACACATATTTGAGCTCCCACCTTCCTACATTTATAGCCTGTTACATTTCCCAGCTTTCTCATATTTAAATGTTTTACAGCCTGTTCTCCAGATTCAGGTAGTAAAAGGCTTGAAAGGGCAGAGAGCAGGCAGAAGCTCACTATTTTAATTAGAAAGGGACCAACAGAGAGATCTCCAAACTGTTCAGTTGTATAGAGACACTAGCAAAACCCCTCACTAGAATAAGGTCAAGCTGATCTATGACTTCTACCTAAATATTTTATGTAGAGAGCCCTAAACCCTTGAAAGGAATCCTTGTTGGACCATGTGCTGTCTCACCAGTAGTTAGAAATACCATCATAGGAAAAAAAGAACAAGAGAGAGAAGAAACATATGTTAAAGAGAAAAGGTCAAGACAAGCAGAAATAACTATTCCTGCATTTTAAAGAGATTTCACTCTTCAGTCCCACCCCCTCAGATCTGCATCTCCCAGCCAAGACAAGTGACATTTTCTGCAGGTTGGTATTGCAGCTTACAGCTGACAAGCAGTTGGAAGGAGAATTTGTTTCTAAGAGGGAGCTGTCAAAAAGGAATTATTAACACTATTTCACATGGGGTGAGGTCTGACCACCACTTTACACCCTTTCCCCCTCCTCACTTTATTTTTCCCCTCTCCTTTCACAGTCTATTTCCTAAAAGGCACAACTGCAGATAGGAAGAGGACCTCAAGACCAAGGACTAAATATCACTCTGCAATACACTTCAGATGTCTTGTCTGATCCACAGGACTCATCCATCCCAACCAAACCATGCTGGTGCTTCTCACGCTGCTGGATATACATGGCAAGAATGTCCTTCAGTGTCTCTGGTGACAGCTTGAGGGTTGGACTTGATGATCTTAGAGGTCTTTTCCAACCTTCATGATTCTAAGAAATGCCATTATCTTCCCCAAAAAACCTATGGCTCCCCCAAAAACTCTGGCAGTCTGCCTGAAGCCTTTGTGGGGTACAGAACACCACTCCTCCTGCTCTCTGAGCCTAACCTCCAACAGGCACAAATTACTTCTTGTTTCCAAGCAGCTCTATTAGGAAGAGAGAGGGATTTCTCCTGGATGGACTTCCTCTGACATAAATCCTTGCAATAAAAAACTCTCTGTGACAATTTTGGACCAAGCAAACTTCTGAAAGCAGCCTTTCAGAACCAGAAGCCTCCTGCCCCACAGCAGAGAATGGAGGGCAGCAGAAGTGCTTTTGGGGTAGGCCAACTGGCTTTGGAGACTCCATCTATTTTGGCTTTGGATCTCTCTGAAGCATTCAGAAAATTTTCCTGTAAATTCTTACAGGTTTTGGAGGCAACTTACACAGCCTGAGGCAGGGGAGCTGTGGATTGGAACAGCCTCACAGAGCATGGAAGAGGGGCTGCAACTAAAAAGTTTGCTCTAACTGAAATTCACACTGATTCCTGGCCCACAAAGTATTCCAGAGAAGCAAGAAGCAGTGAATCCAAGGGAGATGCTGCCTAGGAAGTGCAGGGAGGAGATGGTTCTGGCATCTTCCAGGAAAAGCAGTGAGCAAGTGGTGCTTTAGTGCTGCTTCCTCTGAAGAGGGAAGCAGAGCACACATTGCTGCCTGTCAAGCTGAGCCATGAAAACCTTCTCTGGGCAAGCACAGATGCTCCAGGGAGCCTGACAGCAAATCTCTCCATCAAACCAATCCTTGAGTGCTTCACAGGAGTCCCAGCCCTCAATGGTCTGTGAAAAATGATGCCTAGCTCTTGCTAAGCTTTCCTAGAGCACCAGCTCTATGTCTTTGGCAACAATCAGTGAACCACAGCAAAAGTTTGCCTTTTTGGATGGGCTTTTTATTTCTATTCATATTGTTGCCACTGTTCTCTTCCAAAAAGCTCAATATGGGAGTGTGTCTCCATCTCAGCTGAAAAAAAGGAGGGGGAAGAGGATGTAAATCCCTATGATGTGATGCACTACTCCATCCCATGGAGCCTCTCTCCACATGACAAGCTGTCTGAGACACACTGCTAGATATATATATACAAATAAAAACTGTGGGAAACTGGGATCCAGAGCAGTGCTTGTTTAGTTTACAGAGTTGGGAGCTTTGTTTGCATTCAGCTGAGGTTTTACTCAGCCTAATGTGCCCTGAGCTCAGCACACAGCCTCAGCCACATCCCCTGTACACATGCCTACAGCTGAGCTGCAATTACCATTCTGAACTACATGTTGGAACAGCTAAAGCAAAGTTTACTGTGTGCAGAGTAAAACTAGATCCTGATAAGCAAGGAATTCCAGAGGTGCAGAGCCACAAAGGAAAATCATCAGTTTACTCATTTCTAAGAGAAAACAGGCTATTTTCATGTTTATTCCTTTATTTTCCTGTTCTCCTGTACCTTTTACCAGCAAGTGTTGGACAAACCTATGGATGCTCTCCTGAGGGCCATGGGTTAGTGGTATGGGAGTCACAGGGATGGTTGGACTGGATCAGCTTGGAGGTCTCTGCCAACCTTTGTGATTTAGCAACAAAGATATTTATGCCCAGACTTTACACTACACCCTCCTTACCTCTCCCATGATGTGTTACAANCCCACACTATTAAAAATGTTATCAAAACCTTTCTAGTCCTAAACCCTCCTTACCTCTCCCATGATGTGTTACAAGAAGCCACAAAGAGCAATCTAAAGGCCTCATGGATATCTGAATTTCCTCCTAGCAGCCAACACTGATCAAACTGAAAACAGGGTGGCCCAACAGCTCCAAAGGAGAACTCAAGCCTTAAGAGAATAAAACAGAAGCCCTTTAAAATTCAGTATGAACTAATCTAACTAAGGAATAGATAATTTATTGGAAACCTAAAATAACTGCTGTATAAAAAACATGTATTAAAAGTGAGCATCTGCTCGACATCACTTTGACTGTCACACAGAATGGCAGAAGCAGCAGAGCTTGTTCATTTCCACAGGTTGCTTCCCAATTCCTGCACAAAGCTTATCATTTTCTGTTAAACAGCCCAGCACTTTTTCATAGAGGAGTCTTGTTCTTTTCTCTCTGCTAATGTCTTATTTGAGGAGGGGAACAGAGCCTGCAGCCAAGTCCCCAGGATTTGCTTTGGGCAGTGAGTTGTGCAGCTGAGCCCATCAGGTTTCTCCTGAATGCTGAAGCCTGGCTGAATGTTTCGGGGCTGGCTGGACAATTACAGATATCAAACCTTGCCTTCCAGATAATAACAACAACACTGCCTGGGCAGCAAAGCTGTTACAGGAACCTTCACATTAAATACCCAACATCATATCAGTTCCTCATCTGGGTAGCACACATGGAAACTCCCTCATGGGAAAGGAAGAGCTATTCAGCAGGGCAAGTATGAGCACTATCTGGCATAAAAATATTGCTTTGGCAGAGGTTTTAAGTCAAGAAAGAATAAAAAAAATAATGCAGAAGAAAACCTCCCAGCTGAATAGGTTAAAGTGAGAGGTGAACACCTCCTCCAAGACCTTTTGTTCTTCAGATAGCATGTGAATTACCTGAGCAAAATTCAATTGCAGCCATTAATGCAAAAGCATTATCTCAGTTCTCATTAGAAAAGCATCACCCTGCCTCAGTCATTTTCACTTCAGTCACCTCAAGTGCCTGCATTAGCTTTGAGCCCTGTGCCTCCCACCTTTCTCTGGGCTTCTCACAATAACACAGACAGCTCTTTTCTGCCCATTTTTTCTAAGTGACAGCACTTCTCCCTGCTGCAGGGAAAGCAAAATTGAGGCTTATTTGGGGAAAGCCCATTGCAAAAGTACACTTCACAGGAGCAAGGAAAATGTCCTGACACCTACCAAGAGAACTCAAATGCTCCTGGGCTTGGATGTCTGCTGCCCTCCACAATACCTTCCCTGCAGCTCTTCCCAAATGGCATCTATCCATGAAAGCTACAATAGCTCTGTAAACAAAAAGCAGTTCTGTGTGTAACAAGATGTGTCTGGCCTTAAGAGTTTGCAAAAGGGAATTTCCTGTTTACAAGCTCCTATTCTTTCCCAAATTCAGATGCATCCTTAAGCAAAAGCCTTGCACACAACTCATCTCCTGGCAAGTAAGAAAGCATTGTGATGAGCATCTCTGATTTAAGTTAACCATAAGAGTGCCACAGTTCCTTAAAAAATAAGAAGAAATAAGAAGTCCTGACAAATTAATAACAAAAAGATGGCTATTACCACATCATATATGGCTATAAACAACTTGATAGAGCTGAGCAGTCCCATTTAGTTCCCTGAGGCAACACCACGTGTAAATGCCTTTGTTTGTCCTGTTTGCTCAACAGCTGTTGAGCATCATTCACATCAGTCTGACTCCTTGTTATACTTATAATAATCCATACATTATTTCAGACAAGAGACTCATGGAATTATGCAGAGACATTCATTTACCTTATCTTCCTGTTTCTAACATCCAAACTCCAGACTTTTTCCCTACTTTCCTGTACCCCTATGGTCATGGAAGAACACACAAGAGTTATGCTCTCACTACACCATGGAATTTCAAAGTTGATACCTGTTATATTCATGAACCTCAGCATTTATTCCTGTAAAGGAAAGGTGCCAAGGTCACAAGGATAGAGACTAAGATGAACAAACACACTATGTGTGTGATTGTGTTATGCACAAACCACTTAAAACACTGACCTGGAGCTGCTCCTGAGAGCCACAGGGGAACTCAGTCCTCACATCATCCATTTACAGGCTTCTGGGTTAAGATTGCCCAAATTGCTGCTTTATTTGCCTGAAACCAGTCTAACTCTGCTGGCTTCAGCTCAGTGATTTCTGACTTACAGCAGTAGAAAGGATTGATTAGTCAGGTTTACAGTCACATGTAGGATGCAAACTAGCTGTGAGACAAACAGATATCTGGTCACTAGTAACCTCTTTTAGTATCATAAGGGGTGATGGTTTCAAACTAAAAAAGGGAGGTTCACACTAGATCTAAGGAAAACATTTTTCAGAGTGAGGGTGATGAAACCCTGGCCCAGGTTTCCCCAGAGGTGGTTGGTGGATGCTCCATCCCTGGAACCATCCCAGCTCAGGTTGTTTGGGCTCTGAGCAAGCTGCTCTAGCTGCAGATGTCCCTGCTGAGTGCAGGGGGTTGGACTAGATGACCTGGAAAGGTCTCTTCCAAGCCTTTATACTCTGTGCTTCTATTTACACTGCAAGCCTCTTGAGGACATCCTCAAGGAAACCATCAACTCAACAGCCAGGTCTCTTCAGCCAGAGACTCTGTGTATGTTAGCACACTGAAGAGAGCCAGGGAAGGAGCTCAAGTCCTGACACAGTGTCCAGGCTGCTAAGGTTTCAGCAGGGCTCTGTGACACCACTTTGGCACTCTGGGAGACAACACTCAGGGCAAAGAACACCTTCCCAGCAGCGTTTGGGATGCAGTCCCTCATCTTGTGGGAGGGTGGCTTGAGCTGTGCTGATGCAAGTCAGGCTGGGCCAGTTGGCTTCAAGAGCAGAAAGGCTTTCTATTTACTCTCTAGTAGCCAGAGAAACAGGGAGAATATCAAGTGTTACTGTTGGCCCAGCTTCTCAATCATGCAGCAAGCAAGGATAAGGCATAGGGAGAGCATAGCTCTCTCCACCACAAGAGCCCTTTGGCTCTTCCCAAGAAAGCTGCTCTGAGCCTGAATTCCTGTATGGACAGAGAGCATTCCAGGTCCAGGAACTCAGTGTTCCCAGATGTGCTCACAACAGAATGTGTATTCAAACTATCCCTCCTAGACAGTGATCTAATCTTTTCCACAATACAAGGACTGCTAAATGCAGGTTTTTTCCCCCAATCCTTCTATGAAGAAGTGGGATTCAAAGCATTGTAGGACAACATTCATAGGGCCCCACAAACACCAATTTCTGTTGCATGCAAGAGTTAAAGCTCAATGAGTGCTCAGTGCCTTGAGCTGAAGGACAAGAGAACCAAGAGGAGTGAGTCAACACATCCCTAGCCCTGGATTTGAACCTTTTCCTTCTCCCACATTTCACATACTGCACAGAGCTGGCAAAATAGGGACATTTTACCAGCCAACCCTTCAGTCAGTGGTGACAGTTTCTGGAAGACAGATGAAATCTACTGTTTTTTAGAACTCTTTGTTTACAAACTTATGAAATATACCCTACCAGCCCTTCCCAGTCTCCCCAATAAGGCAATGGCTAAACAGCAAAGTTCCTCAAGAAATGAAGGAATTCAGAAGTATGACACCATGCTCAGGCATATGCAATATATTGGAAACAAAATAAGTGAGGCTAGATTCCTGTTTATAGCTCAATCAATAGGAGGACATCAAACCTCACAACCCTTTCACAACAAACCTGCTGATAGCTGAGCCTACAGAATTTCATCTTGTAAGAAGCAGAGCATTTTTCTTTGAGACTTTGAATCAGAAGTTTGTAAAGCTGGGAGAGCAGCAGCTGGGCATTTCAGAAAGGAAAGGAGAAGGCTTATAAATGAACCCAGTTGGCACAGCCCTGACTATAGTATCACCAACAATGCTGCTATAATATTATTGCTGTAGGTTAATGTGATCCTTTATACAGCCTTCTTTTTCCTCCCACAGTAGCCCTTTTTCCAGGAGTGAAATGGTTTCATTTGAATTGCAAATCCCAACACATACATAGTTTGATTCTCTTGGAGCAGGATGAGTGACAGTGGTTTATTAGAGTTAACAAACCTTACCCACTTTTAAATACATTTCTGGTATTGAGAGCTAACAGAGCTGAAAACTGAATGGGTAAAGGCCCTGCTCTGGCATTCAGTCCTTTCTTGGAGCCTTGAAAGGACCCTGTGCAAGGAACCTGACAAATTTCCTGACACTACTAAGTGGAACTCAGTCCAAGGTGGAAAAATAAAAGGTTAGGTCTGTCATCTTTTGTAGCATTTCATTCCTGGGGGGGCCAGTGCTTTCAGAGCTGGAACTGGGGGCTGCACAGCCTCTTTGATTCAACTCATCCCTCAGTTTCCAGGAGTACAGTCCTCACAAAACTGCTGAGCCAAACCTTTTGAAAGACTCTCTGCCTCCTGTACACAAATCCATTAGTGCAGGTGGCAGTGAAAGGAGATAAAACAAGCTAGAGGCAAATCATGCAGTGTGAAAGAGAGAACAGTCTCCTTCCAACAGTCCTGGCACTGGTGAAGCCATTTTTAGGTCTAGTACAGAAGCTTAACCTACACACTGCCATACACAACAACTTAGCATCACTACCTTGTCCTATTTCTCCACTACCTGCATCAAAACCCAGAGGATAAGATACTCTGGGAACACAGGGAGCAGTAAGCTTGCATATAACAAGAACTTACTCTCTTTCCCACAGAAAAGGTTTGTGGTAGCCCAGGAGTTCAACCAAGTATTACCTGGCCAATAAACTGGAGGCACACAATGTACATGCAAGACAAACCACACTAAAGTGACAGAGCAATGGCAGATCGAGGTGATTTGCTAATCTTCACCTTAGCTTCTTTTTGAAGGAAAAGATTAGACATGCAAGCACATTTTGTGTAGGTTGGACCAGATCATCTCCAGAGATCCCTTCCAAGCCCTAACATTCTGTGAAGAGGACAAATGGGAACCAGACCAAAGCTGTGCTCAGGTGCTCTGTACGAGGAAAACCTTTGCAATCCTCATCCTGGACCAAGCAGGACTTAAAGGCAGAACTGTTCAGGCATCACCTTCAATGTGCTTACAACCTTTAAGGAAAAACTTAGCAAAAGGGCAATTGCACAAGTTCAAATTCTCCTGTACTCAAGCTCTAAGTCTGGAGAAGCAGCACACTGCCCACCACATGCACACACTGACCAACCATCCCTATCACTACCATACCACTAAACCATCTCCTCTCCATCACTGCTATGTGGATACAAAGAGAGAGCAAGAAACCTCCTAACCACAACAGATCCCAAAATCTAGTAGCAATAAGAAACTTTGAGTTTTCCTAGAGTGATGGAGGAAGCAGCTGTGATCTCTCTTCATGAAAGTGGCAGCTGAAACAAAGAAAGGAGATGCATTTTGCATCGTCAGAGCTGGTTGTGCAATGGGTTTGGGTTTTGAGGGTGAAACTCAAGGACTGGGGAAAAGAGAGTAAGTGGCTACCAAAGGAAGAGCAAAGTATTTTTATGTGCATATATATATATATTTTAACATCCTAGGGACAAGTAAAAGGAGAATTGATCTGATTGATCCAAT
Source organism: Bucco capensis (assembly GCA_013396975.1). Taxonomy (NCBI): domain Eukaryota; kingdom Metazoa; phylum Chordata; class Aves; order Piciformes; family Bucconidae; genus Bucco; species Bucco capensis. The sequence continues at coordinate 794,234 of VWZO01007368.1, forward strand.
TGATCTGATTGATTTCCACTTGCAGGGCAATTTGCCTCCCTTTTACCTGCTAAGCAAGCCAAAGCTCTCTCACATAACCCCCAGAAAGGAGCTCTTTTTCAGTTCATCAGACATGTTTTACACAACCTGATGATAATTCAGGCTGTAGAATACAGATAGTGGGACAATAGTAACACTGATATAATGGGAGGATTGTCAGAGGGTTTTTCACACAGGAAAGGTTTCTAACAACAAGCAAAATATTCAGCTCCCTACTCACGTTCATCTTATTACCTGCCAACAAAACTGCTCTAAAATCTGGAAAAATCAGGTTTTGAAAGCACACTGTACACATTGCCTCCATCATTTAAACCAGAACCCTGAGAATTCTGTTTCTGTGAAGTTTTCTATAAACAAATATTGAGGGAAATCAGGGATTTTGAACCAGTCTGCTTCAGAGCACTGAACAAGAGGCCTCTCTTTTTGGCTCCTCTCTCTAATTCCTAGGCTGACAAGTGTTATCTGGTGAATTAATGTTGGAGATGTGAACAATAAACACTCTAGGCCTTTTCTGTTGCTCCAGTGATGCAAAGCTTAATTGGATGCTTAACTAGGCATATGGCTACTTTGCATCACTGTAGGAGCAGAAAACATCTGACGGGCACACTGCTCCTAGACATTTAAAAGCAATGGTAATTGCTGGAAGTTAATCTTCCTAGATGCCAACAGCAAATGGTTGGGGTTCTGGAAACATGGGGAATGTGATAAGTTATTCATTATTTCTTGTAAAGAACTTAGAAGCAGAAGAAGGGACTTATTTTTTAGTGTAGACATCAATAAGTCAGACTCAAACAAATATATCGAGTGAAAACCAACTCTTTTAGATCAGTTAACTCCAGGAGTTATCATCCCATGGAAGTAAATTCCACCTGTGGGAAGGGATGGCAAACTACTGCAGTGTCACTGAACTTCAGAACAAATGAGACTCAGAACTAAATTTCTCAAGGTTGAACATGATTCATGTGCCTGATGAAAAACAACCTTTGTTTTTCCATGCTGAAATGTTCACCCACTAATCACCAAGAGAGCAGCAAAGCAGAGTGCTTCCTCAAGCAAGTGTGGCTGGTCCTTTTCATCGCTTGAAGTTGTAATCTAAAGGGTCATGATCTTCTCTGATGTATTCATTATTTAAATGTATTCACCACATCTCTTTTCTAAAACCTGCTTGGTCTACTGGTAATTGACTATCAAATCTCAGTGAACATGAAATATTCACAACTTCAGCTCTTTTGAACACTGAATTTGAATGTTTAGCTTCTGTTGTTTTCTCTGAAGGAAGAGAATAGTTAATATTACATTTCTCATTCTGCTTCATTTGCCTACAAACTTGAAATTCATGTTTATTGCTATTTTGATGCAGTCTTTTGCAATTATCTTAATCAGTGCCTGTTCCAGCCCTGGTGTCTGCTTGCTGACAAAGTCACAGGAGTCAAAAGCAAAGGAGAGGAAGAAAAAGGAGCTCCTTAGCACACTTGTGCTCTAGACCTTTGGCCAGCTTTGCTGCTCTTCTCTGGACTCCCTCAGCAGCTCAGTGTCCTTCCTGCAGTGAGGGACACAAAAGTGAGCCCAGAACTTGAGGAGCAGCCTCCCCAGGGCCAAGTCCAGAGGGACAATTCCCTCCCTTATCCTGCTGGCCACACTCTGCACAATCCCATTCCTTAGTGAGGAGGCTGGCAGTGCAGTTTCACACTGTATTTTACTAGCATAGCTCAGTGCTTTGTGGGATTCACTATATTTCATTTCTCTTGGCACAGGTCACTTATCAGAGCTGATATATATTCCACAGCAGAGCAGAAGAGCCAAACACATGCATTTGGCCAAGTTTGTCCATTCCCAGTGGATCTGATTCATCTCAGTGTACATTTTTCCTAAAACTGTGTTTTATAAGGCATGGAATACTTTTCCCCCCCTGCCATTGAGCTAAAATAACCTGTTTCCTCTTCCCTCATCAAGCTTCACAGACCTAGTTCTTCCTTCAAGCACTGCTGTTGAAAATATATCCAACTCAGTTGGTGGGGGTGATGGTCCTGAAACAAATTACTGAGGCTCTCTTCACCTTCACAACCTGCACTAAGGAGCCCATGGGGGTACATAAGATAATGGCAAAAGGCCTTGTCTGGTTTATCAGCTACCTGTGAAGCCTAGGGAAATCAACTTGCTCCAACACAAGGCTATTAGCTAACAATGTAGCCCAATAAAAGATTCCTAGAATCAAAGTTGGTGCTAAAGTCTCATCTTCTCAAAACCAAGCCCATCAGACCTTTCAGGCAAGGGGCACAGATAAAACATCTGACAAGGTATCAGAATGCTCAGCACTTCAGCATTTTTCTGTGCCTATTTGCTTCCTATGACATGAGAAGAGGACAAGCAGACACCACAAAGACTGCATCCGCTTTTCATGGCACTTGCACATTGCAGCCCATCATTCAACCTCATGTTTTTTCCTGTCCCAATTTCACAGTGAAGAATTGGTTCTAGCCAAGTCCTCTCTTCATGACAAAGTGGCTGCTGCCACTTCCTCTCAGCACGGAGAGATCCATGGCAGATGAAGGCTCCAAATTCACTTCTTTAAAACAACATTTCTCCCCTGGAATGTGAAGTGATCCTCAATCAGTTGATGGAGATGAAAGTATTCCAGCTTTTGATTCTCTTTCCTATCATTAACATTTACCTAGCCCAGCTACATGTCAAACTCAGAACAGCCTGACATGGATGAACAAGGCAAGCTCACAAGAGAGCTGCGTGCACTGTGTAAGAGATGTGGAGCTGGCTTCCTCTCTGGAAAAGCACAACCTGTCAGACAGAGTAAGGAAAATTTGATTTCAGGGGAAATGAAAGGAAGTAAATCTTATGTGGGGAAAGAGAGGATTTGTTCCTAAATTTAGAGAGTGCAGTAGGAACAGCATAAGACCACCCGGTCCTTAAAAAGAAGACAAACTTCAGCAATCAAGGTGTCCAGTTAGAAACAGCTACAGCTGAGCATCTTAGAAAGAAAAATGCCAGTCTGAAGGAGGATTTAGAGTCAGGAAAAGGGCATTCCTGCTCCTCACCAGCCAAGTTCATGCCCAGCTCTTCAGGAGCATCCTGCTCCTCATCAGCTGGGTTCATGCCCAGCTCTTCAGGACACCCTTGCTACTCTAAAATAACACAGACTCTTTAGCAATTTTCCTATCATGATACTGCATCTTCTGTTGCAAAATGTCTGGAGATCAATAGTCATTTTTATCTTTGTGTTTTGGGGAAGAAACTGTTATTCTACTGATAAAGGGAGGGCTTTAGTGAGAAGTCAAGGAATTTACTAAAGCAGATAGCTGTAACCATCAAACCAAACCATTTCAGCTAGTGGTGCTTGAAAATGTACAAATCTTTGATGAGCTAACTGAACTGTCCCTTACTGTGCCCAAACACAAGGGAAGCATTGCAGAGTATTTGTTCCTATGCAACTTGGTTTTTTGACTGCAGTTACAGAACAGACTAATTTTTCCAGTTCAGTGTTACAAGAAGGAAAATATTATATCAGGCACTGGTTTTAAAAAGAACAACTTATTCCCCACATCACAGTAATAGTGCTGCTTTTCATCCTGCCTTGAGCATGAGAACTCATAACTGCTCTGACTGAGATACTGCTCTCCTGAGTGAGTGTTAAAACAGCTCAGGCTGAATTTCATCTGTAATATGAAATGATCTGGAGGTGGAAGTCTGAACACTGAGCAACCTGCCAGCAAGCTGCTTGGCCTTCTGTTTAACCTCTGTGCTAATCAGATCTCTGCACTCCTATCACACACTCAAACAGATAGTATATCACATACTAAAACTCAGAGCAGATGCCAGACTTACTACAGAAAATGAAGGAGCTGCAACTACAACTAATAAAGTATTATTTCACCTTTTTTTCTTTTTAAGATGACCAAAGAGCAGAGACTTCTGGAAGATCATCCAAAAAGAAATGACAGAGATATCTGAAGCTGGCCTGATGCACATGGGATCTGGGAAGGAAATCAAATACAAGTCTCCTGGAAGCAAATGAAAGACAGAGGCAGTCTGAAGACTTTAAACATAAGAGCAGAAAACAATAACTGACATTTCATCTAGACTAAGGCAAGTAAATACTGCAGTGGAGAGCCCAGAAATGTTTTCTCAGAGGCAGGTAGAAGTCAGCAATATTTGAAAAGGACTACAGCTATAGGCAAGGATGTTGTTTTTCATGCCTCTGGTCAGAACCAAACCAATAGAGCCTACTGAATAATGAATTACTGGGCATTAATTACTGGCTGATGTGTTTGGGTCCTGATGTGCTCTGCACTTAGTTTTTCTCTAGCTGGAATCTAGAACGGAAACTAGAGAAAAGCCTGAAGTAGATTCTGTGGGATTAAAGATTGTTACCCATGATTTCTCCTGTTTATATTTCACTGTCCTTGTCAGCAGAAATTAGCACAGAGCTCCACTCCTTCCCCCTCCTTTCCCAAGCCTGGAATAGTTTGATCTCTTGCAGACATTTCTCCCAACCACAGAAGATTGTTTCATTTTACACTTGACATTTTCTTCCATCTTTAAATGTCATGGTATATTCTTCAAGGAAAAGCAGTAATCTCCTGTAAATGAGGGCAATGCTGAATTTAGTATGATGCTTGCCTGGGAGCTTCAGCTTTGTGAGCTCAGGGCTGGCTGGAGAATCAGGAGCACTCAATGCCAGAGATTCCTCTCTCTAATCAATTCTTTTTGTTACCCCTGAAAGGAAAATTAGCTTGGGTTTTGTTTTTAAGGTAAGGAGGAAATGATGCAAATTAAAATCATAAATAAAGCTTAGGGACATCCAATATTAGATATGCAGGGAAAGAAGGAAAGGATGATGGAAATGAAGGGAAATTAAGATGGGAAGCTGTCAAATCAACCACAGAAATTACCCTACAGATTTCATCATTGCCAAACAGTCTGGAGTATTTAGTTAAACTACTTCTAGAGTATTTTTCTTGACATAAAGCTTCACCTGGTCTGTAAGCACCAACTTGTGCCTCACTGTGCTCTGTTTCCTAGACTTATCTCCATTAACTGCTTCCTGCAGGAGATGTATTCCGTTCCAATCGGATTCCTGACCCTCCTTTTCCCACTTGGTGCCAACTGTGAGAATGGAAAGCTTGCTTTCACCTTGTCCACTCCTCTCAGATGGGATGGATGTCTCCTCCAGAAGACTTGGAAACACCTCAGCTGGGCCATGGCTTTGCAGCTCTTCCAAATGTGGGCCCTCATGCTGAATGGTTTGGGCTCTTGGTCCAAAGCATGTTATCACATGTGGCTCTACAAGGCCTCAATTCTATTTTTACATCTGAAATTAACTTGCAATAGCTCTTCAGGAAAAAGCAAGAGCCAATTCTTTTACATAGGATCTCTGCTCTTGGATGCCTATATATAGATGGATGAAGGCAGACTTTCTGAAGCAACCAGCACGTGGTTAAGCAGCTACATAAAGGTCAGCTTTCCAGCAATGCTCTGCAGCTGGCAGCTCTCTCCACTCAACACACCAAGCTCTTGCAAACCCAGCAATGTATTTAGACACCCAAACAAGAGCGGAGTTCTAGCTAAAGATCTGCCACAACTGTGCAAAGTTAGCAAATCCTGAATTTCTGCTCACTGCAGATGGGTTTCTGGGCTGGACAGCTGAATACCTACAGCTCCCATTGAAGGGAATCTGAAATCCCAAGGCTTAGTTGCCTGCTAGGAGATCCAAAGCAGAAAATTCACTTTTGCCCTGTTCTTACTCTCCAACATTTCTCAGTTGCAGCAGCACAGGACTGGATTGGCTCAGCACTCAACACTCTGAGGCAGAAATGACCAAGGATGCACTAAACCTTACTAATAATGGCCTCTCCAAACAAGGCTCCAGAAGTGTCCATCGAAGTGAAACCAGTTTTGTTAGAGGAAATACTACTATATTCTTGGGAAAAAGACTGGAGAGATCCTTCTAGAGGGATTTTTTTTGCCTGGGTGTGATTCTGAACCCTTTAATTCATACCAGGAGCAGTGCATGACTTTGAAACCATCCATGTTTTCAATTAAGATGTCAATTAAAAAGCAAACCAAGCAAAGGATCACACAGGCTTGATCTTAAACAGCATCAACAGCACCCTCAGTGCTGTGTTGACAGTTTAGAGCTTATTCTCCAAACACTTGCAGTTCCCATCCTCACAGAGTGAGCATTCTCCTCAATTGGCACTGCAGCATCACGATGGCAGCACAAAACAAGGACTTTTTCCCCCATCATTCTCATGATGTGAAGTTGTACTCAATTTAGCTTGTGCTAAAATAAGGCCCAAACTGGAAGGGATGTTCCACATGCATGCTACTCCTGTCTGGTCAAAACAAGAGCTGACAATGTGGCCTCTAAGATAAGCTTCTTATTACACTGCCAATTCAACTCCATCACTTCAAATGCAGTAGGATATCCAGAGGAGAGATCAGAACAGTTTCTCACAATAAAAAGAACATTTATTCTTTCACAGAAAGAATAAAAAACAAGCAGGCAACTCTTAAGCAAGTCTCCAATATTCCAAACTACAAATGAAGTTCCCAATAACTAATTTGTTATTAATTTGCACCTTAAAAAAAGATAAATTTAAGTAGGTTTCTAGACTGAGTGTCTTTCTATTCCTGAATAGATTCATAATCCAGGCCAAAACTCCTGAAATAAACTCATTTTATCTACTTGAGGAGTTTTTCTTTGTATATAGCTGTTATATTTCATCATGAGCCATCTGCATACCCAGTACCATCCTATGGACTCGGGCAGCTCCAGCATCAAATGTGCCTCTGAACAAGAGCAACTTCTCTTCCTGCTGTGGCAGGAAACTTCTAGTTGTAGGAAATAAGACTGGAAGTTAAATCATTCACTACAAGAGTAAAATACACTTTCACTATTTAATGAAAGCAATAAATAATAGCTGTCACCTTCAAGCCTCACCAATCTGAAAGGCAGAATAACACTTAGTCCAACACACTCAGCTGTGCACACTAAAGGGAGAGCTTTTGGGGTTTAAAACACACAAAAAACCCCCTTCAGCATCTTGTTCCTCTAGTCTAGGGTCCACTGTAGACAGATAAAACCTATCATGGTTATCATTATGTCCTGAACCAGTCTAATCTGACTACTTTGAAGTCAAGGTTTTATGCTACTTTATGATCTCCTTTTACTTTGTCTCTGAAATATCCTTGGCTTGATTTAAAAGAGATTTACACATGTGTTCTCCTGGATTAAACAGGGAGGGAGGAAGGCCAGATTATGGCCAAAATCATTTCTATTTCCTTCTGCATTAGCTGTGTATTACAGGAGCCTCTTCAGAATTTATAGTCAGCTCTACTCTCTCTAGACTATGAAAAGAGATATTAAACTAAGCAGAAAAGAGAAAGCATGACCAAAAACTGGAGATGAAGGGATGGAGATTAGAAAGCTGTTGGTATGCAATTGGAATGTAATTCTTCCTATGGCATGTACTTCACCTCTTGTACCCATCATTGAAGTTAGAATCCCAAACTCTGTAAATTTGAAGTCAGAAATCAGATGATCAATAAAAAGAGATCTTTTTCTTTAGCCTCTCTCCTTACACAGACAGCAGTGACTATAATCACTCAGTGGGCTTTGCACTGCAATCCTGCACTGGAAGGGAACACTCTAGTAAAAAGAATTAGCACCATATACTAACTATATACTGAGAGCTCTATAAGAAGTTTCTTGCTCAAATTTACTGGAAAGATTCTGGTACCTAGAAAATCCTAGGATAGAGCCAAGAAGCAGAACCATGTTCTGCAATAAGCCTAACAAGGGTTAGGAACCAGTCAGCAGTCCTGGGATTAGCTCCTTGCTGCATTTGCACCTTGTAAGACTCACTTTTGTCTGGCTGCAGACAAGGTGCCAGTGGGAGACAGCATCTCAGCTTCTGTGGTGTTTCAAAGTTCATCTGATAAGCCACTCAGATTAGTTCAGGGAAGGGTTTTCTTTTCTCAGTCGAAAGCAAACTTCAGTTAGTGCTTTTGTCAATCCCAGGAAGGCTGACAGGAACCATGCAACCTCCAGCCCTAACCCAGCAAGGCTGAACTGCATTGAATTGCTGTCTGCAAAGCAATGAAAAACTGCTCTTTGTGTACTGGAATATCAAATGTATGTATTTCCTACAGATGGGAAACAATATCAACTCTTGAGAGCTGCTGGCAGCACAACAGAGCAGTGCCCTTGTTAAACTCCCTGAAACCAGCTCTTTTTTCCACAGCCCTGCTTTGAGGTGCACTGAAGAAGCCAAAAACATAAAAGCCAACAAGAGGAGAGCACAATCACTGGAGAAGGTAAAAGATATAAAACATTCTTAGCAGAAGCATAACCTTTTAGATTTGTTGGGTTGGTTTGGGGAGCCTCACTGAAATAAAATCCTCCTCTCTGTCCTATCCATTTTTCTTTGGACTTAAAGATCTTCTTCAGTGTCAAGCTACTTCCCATAAATCCACACAACTAGCAGCACATGGACTTTTATGAGAGAAACCTCAGCACTACTATGAATTTAGTTTATTCTTAAAGAACTAAGCTCTTCAATCTCTGCTCAAGCAAACATTCAGTGCTGAGGAATTCACAGAGGGAAAGGCAGAAGCTTCCTCACTTGTAATTCATCTGCCTGCCAGGGCGAGTGCTGATGACAGTTTTAGCATGCTCTCCAAAGGTGGCCAGCTTTATTGCTGGGAAATAGAATGGGTTAAAGGCATTCCAGAGCAAGTCAGCCAGCAAATCTAGGCCAGGAGACTGCCTTGTTGGGAGACAATCTGCTGGAACAGCTACACCACTGCCATAAAGACACAAACAAAGGCAACAACAGGACTTATTTCACCTCCGACAGGTAGCTAGCTACCCAAGGCATTGTGCTGGCTGGAAGATCTTTGTGATGGGGAGGGTAAGAGGATATGCTCTTCTCAGTTGCCAGTTAATACACCCAAAACTAGCAAAATTTATAGCACAGGCTGAGCCTGAGCTCTGTAAAACATGTCACTGAAAACTTGAGGAAAACACTGTCTAGTTGAAAGGAGGAAAGTGGTTATTGAAGGGATGTACATACTGATAATGAATGAAGGCAAGACTTGCCACTGATCCCACAGTAAAATGCCTGATGTTGTAGGCATTCCCTTACAGGATGGGAAGGAGCAGCACTGATGTCTTCTCCAGTTGACATCTAGAGTTAGGGATCTACTGTCCCACAGCTACCCAACACAAGCAGCAGCTCCAGCAGGGAGGTTGGACTAGAGGATGTCCAGAGCTCCCTCCCAACCCCTACCATATGGGATTCTGTGAAAACTATTCCTAAACTGACCTTCACAATTTCCTCCTTCCTTGACTCCAACTTCCTCTAGGCCTCTACCTGACATCAAATGACCAAGAGGGAGATTAGGGGTGTCCTGGGCAGAAAGTACATTTCAACTAAATCTAGTTTTATTCTTCCTGCTCACTGATGTGGACCAACCTCCTGACACAGGTTTCCTTATTGCCTTTGGCTTAAATACATAGAAATAAAAAGGTAAGAGTACAGAGAAAACTGCCAGGTTCATTTTTCTTTAGTATTGAGTAGAAAAAGAGCACTGTGTTAAGTTGCTTTGGTAGCTATTGAATAGGTGCTAAACTCACCCTCTCCTGTTTCTCCCTGGCTGTTGTTTGGTGCTGCCCAGTGTTAAATGGTAAAGCACTTTATATGGTTTTATACCTGCAGCTATTGGTGTGAAAGGAAATCTTTTCCTTTCAGACTTCTGTAGCTGTAGGATAGTTACACCATGCAGAAATACAGGCTTCTGAACACTAATTAAAAACAAATCCTCAAAGCACATATTCCATTTGCGTTGGAGCATCAATTATAAACCCAGATGTTAGAGCCAGATGTCAGAGAATGATTTTTCATAAGCCACAGCTTACAACCATGTAGCCTCCCATTTATCACCTCAGCTGGGAACACTTCATTGGGCAGCACACAGTTTGGTTGATGGCCAGATTCAACATTAGCACTTGTTTTGGAAATCTGATGTCAAGAGAGGTGATAAAACTGCCTCTAATGAAAATTCTGTTCTTCCAGTCCTGTGCCTCAGCATTTACAAATCCTGCCTGTCCCTGCATAAGCTGCAAATGTTTTACACACACAGGAATGTCTGTAGCAGGATATCTCACTTAGCCAGGCACACACATCTTTATATTTGCAAGCATAGACACAGAGATCTGCAGATAGACAGATGTTGTGCTGCCTGAAAGCACTGCTCCTCCTTCAAGAAGTTTATCTTAAGATAACTTGAAATAAAAGTCTTTGGCCCTGTATTCTTGAGCATTACAAGTGGATCTCTTTGGTAAAAGAAACTAAATGCATCCTGTTGCTTTTGCTACCTGGCCTAAACAGAAAGGAAGACCCACAACTTGCAAAGCAGCCTGTAGTTAGCAACACAAACCCTGTCCTCATGCATGCTGCTTGCATTTCTAGCTCAAATCCATGCCAGAGCTTCAGCTGCTGTTAAGCTGGCACAGACACACTGCCTTCAACACTGGAGTCAAGTTTCTTCTACATTTGACAGGAGAGAAGAAAAAAATCTATCCATTCTGGAGGCAGAAAGAGTGAGGAAGGGATTGATGCTGCCATCCCTTACAGCTCTCAGGCTGGGATTGATGCTGCCATCCCTTACAGCTCTCAGGCTGGGATTGATGCTGCCATCCCTTACAGCTCTCAGGCTGGGATTGATGCTGCCATCCCTTACAGCTCTCAGTCTGGGATTGATGCTGCCATCCCTTACAGCTCTCAGGCTGGGATTGATGCTGCCATCCCTTACAGCTAGCAGTCTGGGATTGATGCTTCTTCCTTTGAGAAGAATTGAGAAGAATTACCTAGGTAATTGTATCAAACTATGTGACAAATATAGGGAAAGAGTGAATTGATTTTCCTTTTGGCCCAAGCCAGGATTTGACTCTTCAGCTAGCAAGAAGAGACAAGCACACCATTTCCACTAGGACATTGCAGGTTTGAAGTATTTCCTTCAGACAGCAAAGCACATTCTCTGGCTGTGGATCAGAGATTCTCCCATCCAGGGGTTAATTTTAGAATCAAATGCTCAAGAAGAAAAATCAAGATGTTCCTGCAGCCCCAGCACAAACACATAGTACATTGTGCTGTCTGCACTGGTGACAAATGAGGGAAGGAGCATTAGGATTGTTTCCCTTCTGCAATCAAACCAGGGAGCCAGCTGATACACAAAGGGACTGCACAGGAACATGCAGTAACATGGATCAAGTCATTCCTGCACGTGGGAAATGGAGATGAATCATTACACACCTGTAATTCCTCAGTGGGAGGCACAGTCAGATCAGACTAACTGCTAATAAGAAAACCAGAGTCTCTTAACTGCAGATTAACACAGGAACCATGGCCAACATCCTTCCTTTCCTCCTGTCACAGAAGGAATGCACATGCCTGCTGTAGCTGATGCTGTAAGGGCTTCAGAAGAGTTCTAGAAGAACAGAAGTGCAGATGAAATTTTTCTTCTTAGCCTTACCTACAGATAAATATTCACAGTTTCCTTCTCCTAAAAAACCTGACATAACAACTAATTAACTAGAGGAATACTAGCAGCCTGCCTAGTTTCCTGCTAGCTCCCTTAGCAAGCCAGAAATAGGAATCCCTAAGCTTCTTTCAGGCTGACAGCTCTAAGTCAGCATCACCACTTCAAGAAGTCTGGAATCAAAGAGCCATGGGCTCTTGGGGTTCTCAGCACAGGACAGCTTTGGAACACAGGCTGCATGGATGTTGGTGGCATTAGGTCAGAAAGCAAGCACAGCTCCCAGGCCATAAGCATCCTGACTGGGGAGATGAACATTGTGCCAACTCTGCCACAAAGTTGAGAGGCAGAGCTGCAGAAGCCCTGCAGGTACCCATGCTCAAAGAGCCTTCTGGATTCAGAGCTGATGAAGAGGGCAGCTGTAAGACTTCTGCTGGAAAATAAAGCTTTGCTTTGATTTAATGATTGTTTCAGACCTCTTTTCCATGATCTTTTTTCCTGCCTTGAAGGCTGTAAATTCCAGCTTTCAGAAGTGGGGAAGTGTCAGTCTTACGAGTGCTGGGCAATATGCAAGCAAAACACAATCAAACCTATTGCTTCAGAAAGTAAGAGCACAACTTGCTCTTGACTTTTCTTTCCAGTTCTGGAAGAAAACCAATATTGAGACATCAGAGTTATTCATACCCTAAAAAATCTGATTTTCCAATATCCTGTATAGTAAAGTCAGCACAAGGCTTTCAGGCAACTCTCAGTTCCCTTCTTGATTTTAGATGCTTGTATCCAAACACACAGTGAAAAGACCAAATTCAGTGCAAAATACACACAATGTAAGGTTCTGACACAGGAGACTGCCTGTATACAGTAAATGGAACTTTTGGCTTCAGTTGTCACAGTCTGGCAAAAGCCTTTCAGTGCTCCTAGAGCTCTTAAAGTTACAGGAGCAGTGCATTGCATTGGAATTAACATGTTAACAAATGCATACTGACTCTAGAGGTAATAAGAAAGTAATATTCCACCTTTTGCTACATATTGTGCCTGTTAAACAACTCTAACATTCAGCTCATTAGCCACCAGAAGTTGTTTTTCCAGTCCCTGACATCCATGTTTTTCTTTCAGCAGCCATAACACTCCTAATGTCTCAATGACTTTGCTTTCCCAGAGTGTCTGGCAAATGGTTTTGCTAATCTCAGCCTACAAACTCATTACCAAACTGAATTCCAGCATCTTGTCTAGTGTCTAGCCAGAATATCAAGTTTCAGGCACCTTTCACTACTCCTAATTTATGTAATTCTTTATTAAACCTGCATTTTACAGACATTTTTTTACAACGTGGGTATATTAAGTTACAAGGTTCTGGATAACTGGGAAAAAATTCAGCAGCAGCTCCAGAGGTACCAAAGATGTGGGATGGAAGTGTAAAATCATTTACAGAGCAGGGATATATATACATACACACACACACAATGCTGGCAGCAGGACAACTTGATGTTGATGCAACTCATGTGGCTGCTGCTGTGTGCTTTCCATTGGACACAGATCCATTCCTTCCCACCTCAGGTTACTCCAGGAATGCATTTCTACAGAATAAGCTGTTTCAGGAGTAATATCAAATTCCCACAGCAAGATGAGCCACCCAGCAGCTCCATACTCTGTTTATGAAGCCCTGCAGATGCCTGAGACTGTGTGCAGACACTAACTCGTGACACCCTCACCACCCTTGCCAGTGAGAGCACACAGCACAAGGACACTCAGTGGAGTGCACCAGGGACAGGCTCCTAAAGGACAAGGACAATAGATCTGAGTTGCAAGAGGGCAAAGGGTTCATGAATGTTAGGTATCAGGGGAAAAGCCCCAGCTCTTCCAGAAAGGCACTGGGACAAGTTGCCTTGCTCTGAAATCTATCCTCCGTGCTTGGAGCTACTCAAGGCTTGCCTGGAAAAGGCCCCAGCAACCTCAGCTGACTTCTGAGAGGATTGAACTACACAGTCAGCTCCACTTTGGACCACAGAAGTTTCTGTGGTTCTTTCCAGCCTAGAGCATTAGATGATTTGATCTCCCTTTCCATCTGACATCCAAGATTCCACAGGTTGGAATCAGGGGAGGGAATTCCTCGCTGTGGGAAAAGCAAGGGCATCTTTGCTGTGGCAGGGCATCAGGCACAAGTGTCTTCAGCAGCATCCTCTCAATTCCTCTTCCTCTGTAATGCTTGCTTTATCCTCTACTACCTTACAGAGAGACAGCAGCCATCAAATTCACTAACTTCTTATCCTCAATGTTTTTCTGGAAAAGGCTATCACATGCTGAGTTTTTCAGGGAAATCACCTCCCTGCAAACTGGAGAAAGCCTACAGCTGGGGACATGCCTAATCCAGGAATGAGCTCACATCCTAGCCTCACTTCATCTCAGTGGACATAGGGTTAAAAAGAGCTGCTAATTGTTGAAAACAGACTTCTGCCAATTAAATGTTTGCTCTTCATTCTGCCCCTCCAGCATCTCACCATGCCCCTCCAGCATCTCATTTTGATATAAATCTTTGACATTTTCAATTACCCACTGAAGGACTCCAAAAGAGCAAGAGATCCTAAAGAATACAACCCACAAGAAAACAACTGATTTCAATTTTACTGCTGCAGTAAACACAGCAAATGCAACCAAGCATTCTCCCTACAGCTCACAATAAAGCTAGAATTGCATTTAAACTGTTAAAAAGTTTTAATTTGATCAACTTCTCTTACTTACTAAACAGTCAAAGTTTCTATCACATCAAAGTCTCACAAAGAAGAACTGTCCCTAAATATTTGTTTAGAAATGGAAATGAACACATCACTTTTTTTTCCTCCTCAGCTTCTAGAAGAAATTGTACAATTAATTTAAAGATATTTCAGGTTGTTTCATGTTTGGGTCTAACAGTGTTTCATGAGTTAGCTGTGTGTTTTGTTTAAGAGGAGCTTAAAATCCAACACAGTCATGCAAACTGATAAGCTGTGCAGTGAAAAAAGCAATGCCATAAACTCTCACTTAGCCACAGATGGAGTTCAGAAGTTATTACCACTTCTAATTATCATGTGCAAACAGCTGGCATGCAAAGTTGTTAGTAAGTTACTAAAAGTATACACAGATTTGTTATTTACGTTTCTTTCAGCTGGGAAATGGGCTCTTGGAATGAAGCAAGCACAGAACTAATTGATTCAGACACTCTAATTTGTTTATTTCAATGAGAACATTCCCATTTCACACACTGCTGAAAGACCTGGCAGGGAAATTAACTGGGAAATAACTGATCTTTCTTTCTTATTTTATCATTGTTCTTTTTATAACTGTTCCTTTTTTAAAGAGAAATGTGTTTTTTCCCAAAGCAAAGTAAAGCAAAGCAGGCTTTCCCCTCTCCTCACAGCTCTGTACAGAACTGCCAAGCAGAGCACAAGGCAAGCAAGTGCCCAGAGCCAGTGTGGAGCTGCCCCAGCTCTCAGAGGTGGAAGGCACAGCTCTGCCATCCTCAGCTCTGCTGCTCCCATGGCATTTACACTTCAGATGTGCCCAGGCACTCGAAGGTGTCAGTAACCAGTCCTCTCCAAGAATCACAAACTGAAGCTTCACATGATCTCAGTTCTGAGCAGACATGGCATTAACCCTGATTCAAAGCAACCATGGGCAACTGGAATGATTTTGCCTCCCTGCCATCCCTGGGAGCCATTCCTGCCTTGCCTCTCCAGGGGTTTAGGGAGCCACACACTCTCTGTTGTGCTTGCATCCCAACAGCTGGCCTGAGAGCATGCTGGGAAGCTGCTGGCTAAGAGCAGCTTGGAAGCCAACATGGAAAGAGCTGGAGGAAGTGGACTTGGGCTCAGGCATCACTTTTCCATACACTTCCATAAAAGTTTTGGGCCAGCCCAGACAGTATGAGAGCTCCCAGCTGACAGATGATCCATTTTCATTACCCTCCCATTTCCACTGCAAATCTAATTCCTGTTGGACCTGCACCTCACTCCAGCCCAAAGGAGATGTAGCACATTTCAGAATGCTCTTTTTAACACCTCTGTTGTTATTCTAGAAGGAATTAGTACAGAAAGCAGCCAGGAAGACATCTGCATTAACATCTACATGCAGCACCTAAGGATTTACTCTTTAATTAAAGCAAGAGCCTTGATGTCATTAGTACAGAGTGAGGTAAAGGACATTTTTCCTGCCTGTACAAGCTTTGGTACACCAGTTTCCTCCCTAAAGAGCACATAATAGCTCAATTTAAGTAAATCAGGTCAACATGTCCTCCTTTATTTGATGTTAAGGTAAACTAGCCTTCCTGTCCCATTGCAGCCTAATTTTTCTTTATAGCTATTTAAAACCTATTAGAGGTTAACATGAACATTCAGACTGCTTCCTGCACTGTCTGATTTTGCTAGATGATAAACTTAATAGCCTGTAGTGACAGACAGCAACTGAGAAGTTGGAGGAAGGAGGAATTTCATCTCCAACAGCAGCAGCCTACACCATTTATAGCAGTTTAATAAGAGCATCAATAAAAAGGCAGATCTACTGCAAAATGCCTGTGGTGGCAATTACTCTAGTTTGTTTACTTTGGCTGCAGCCAGCAGAGAGCAGGATCTATTCTGCTTACCAAGCACCACTACTTCTTTTCCAGTCATTCATATCCCACATCTGGACAGGGAGAAGAATAACTTGGGCTGAGGATGAGGGAAGCAGAGAGGACAGACACCATTCTGCACCTGGCACAGACTCTTACTTCTTCAGCACACAGGCATTCATTTCACTGCTGTGGCAGGATGCATTAGTATTAGCATTCAATGATCTGCACCAAAAACACAACCTCTCCAAAGACATTACCTCACGAGAAAACAATCTTGCCCTGCATTCATTTTTAAGCCTGAATGAAGCTGTCTTGGTGAAGTGTGAATATCTGTAGCTTTGCAGCACAAATCTGATGCATGTGTGTCACTCCCATCTGCCTCAGAGGGTCAGTTAGTGCATGCTGAAAGCCTTTCTGCTGCTTGCAGGTAGCAAAAAGGCACTAGAGACACTTAGAGTGATCTGGCAAGAGGCTCCTGATTCCCAAGGCACTGGTCCATTTTGTTCTGAGGAGTAGTGTGGCTTCCACTCTGTGCTCTGGGCTTGCTTTGGAAATATCATTACCCAGAGGCAATGTTTACATTCTGAAAGAGCATGTGAGATACTTGTACAACACTCCATTCCCCAATATACTCACACTTAGCTGACATTTGGACTCTCATCTTTCTGAATTACTTGATGGTGACAAGCAGTAAGCAAGCCAAACCTGATTATTTGCAAGAGGGAATCATTTCATTCTAGATTTCTTTAAGCTTTGGAACATACAACATGATGCAACTGAAGACTATAAATGGTGCTGAGATGATTCTAAGCTGGCTGTGGGCCCTCCTGTCATCAGGGCTATTTGGTACAGGCTAGAATACATGGAATAATGGGAAAAGCCTCAATATTACATGAAATGATGGACTCTGGCTGACAGTTTCCTAGTGAACAGAGAGAAAAGAGAACTTAAACACACCAAGGTGGCTCCTTGGCCAGATTTAGCTACTTTGCTTGGGCAGGCAGAGAGAAAAGAATGAAATGCACACATCATGACAGGAAAGGAGGCAGAAGACAACTGGTTTAAGTTTCATTCTCAACACATGAGACTCAGAAGGTCTGAATGAAGGGTGTACATGAGGGAATTGCACCAGCCTGAGGGTCATGCCAATGTATGCAGCCAGCAAAAGCAACTACCACACTGTGCCCCTCCTGCTCCCCAGCCTCAGAACACACATCAAGACTGCAGCCAGGGGTATGGCTAGGTCTCCTGTCTCCCTGAGAACCTCCTGGAAGAAGGATAGTGTGCCAAAACAGGTTTTATAGCCTCAAGAGCCATGAAAGAGGAACAAACAGGAATCTGGTGAAGTGGAAGAGCTCATCTTTTCATTTTGCTAACCATAAACTCCCTGCTCTCTACTCAATGATAAAGGACAGCATGCAAAATGCCTGTGTCCTACCAGAGCTGACTGATGGCTAGGTTCTTAGAGCACCTTTCAGGCTCAGTGTTCCCAGGCACTGCATTCTTAGAGCACCTTTCAGGCTCAGTGTTCCCAGGCACTGCATCCCTGACATCAGTCTCCCTGCAAGGTGCAGGCTCTGAGCTCTGCTGAATTCCTGCTCACAATCTGACCCTGCTGTGTTTCTCAGGATCAAAACCTCACCCATACACTCCTCTCCCCACTCTCCCCCCCCCAGCACATCAGCCAGAACGTGTTGGATGTTCCTCTGAAACACCTCAGGTGCCAAACACAACCCAAGTGGCAGCTGGAGGAAACTCTCTCCGAGGGGATGGGGAATGTGTGCAAACATCTGCTCTGTTTTTCTAAAGGCACCAGCCAGATCCCTGCTGATGCATCAAGTGCAGGAAAGGATTTGGCACCCACCCCTAGCCCTAGAATTTATCCCCTTGTAGGTAGTGGAAAAAAAGATTCCATTTTTAGTTATTCAGTGATGTTGGGGCCTAGACATCAATGAAGCATTCTGTCTGTCTTGCTGTGCAAAGACCAGGAAGTCTAGCCACTTGGCCCAGAAGCCTGGACCTTTCCTACTTGTATTTTTGGCCCCCATTTGCCCCCCCTCAGGACAGGTGAGGCCCTCAGCAGGGATGCTTTCAAGTGTCCACTCTAACTTAAGACTAATCTCTCATTTTATGCTCAAAATTGTATGCAACAGCCCCTGCCCAGCCCAGTAAGTTGTCCATGCAGTTTGATCTGAGCACTAAGGTTAAGAAGTCTCAGTGGCACCAAAATGTAGGCAGGAAAGGACAGTGAATGCCTGAATTTTGTCTTGCTATGGAAGCAGAATATAGTCAGGGGAGCTGGGAAACACACTGAGCTCATGAACATGAAAGAGGAGTAGAAGGAGGTTGGGTCTAATTGGGGGAGGGGGGAAATGGGGACAGAGAGTCCCCCTAGAAATGTGTGATATTGAAGGATGAAGGAAATAAAACGGGATCAAAGACAGCAGAGTGTACCAGGAGGGAAGGAATGAAACCCTCAAGGGATGGACCGAGAGAATGATTTTGCTACAAAAGAGAGAGGCAAGAGCACAGTTCAGTCCAAGCTACCAGCAAAGCCCAAGAGTGCTCAGCCAGAGAGGTTAAAGGAAGCAGTGTGCTCTGGCCAGAGCTCACCACTCAATTCCATCTTCAACACCCACTGCTATCTTGGGCACCATGGGCAATTCTACTTCAGCCAAGCCTAGAGGCCCCAGCCATCCTCAAACCATTCTGCATTCATCCAAGAAAAATGTTTATACCTAGATTATACTTTAAAACTTCAACTTAATTAGCTGAAACATCTTTGATTTTAACTAATTTTCAGTAAAAACAAAATAGGTCTCAATACACTGGGTTTGTTTCCTAAGTGCAGAGAAGCAGCCAGACACCTCTATAATGAGCTTTAATTCAAAGGCTACTTCCTATATGCTGGAAACAAATATAAGCAGAGATGAGATAATTTCCTTCCAGTTTTAAACATGAGGCCTTTCAAATTCTCCAAGAATGTTGCCCTGAGAAGCTGTGGATGCCCCATCCCTGGAAGTGTTCAGAGACAAGTCAGATGGGGCTTTAATCAACCTGGTCTAGTGGAAAGTGTCCCTGTCCATGACAAGAGGGGGGGGTTTGGAACTAGATAAGCTTTGAAGGTTCCTTCCAACACAAAGCATCCCATGAAAGCATCTGGAATCCACTCCCACACTCTGGTTCTCACACCTATTGCCCCATCAGTGTTACTCTTGCTCACAGGAATTGATGTGCAGGTTCATTTACACTGATAGAAATGAAGTTGTAAGTGAGGACTCATTAAGTTCATTAAGAGATTTCCATGAGTGAATGTATGGATCTATGGGAAAATGCAGCCTGCCTTCCTAGTGGATGTGGCTAGGGAGCTGGACTGCAACTTTGATCATCTTTTCCTTCCCCTAGTAGCTTCCCTCCTCCACATCCCCAGCTGCCAAAGCATCCTTTTTCTCCCTTCCATCCCTGGGGATAAGGTCTTCCATCCATGTTCAAACCAAATTTGCCTGAGGGGCAAACCATGGCAGTGTTTGCCCCTGTCTGCAGCTAGCAGCTTTACTAAGCAGCTTCTAATGTCTTTCATAGATTAAAAGCATACAAAAATACAAGTGATATCAAGAAATGGAAATATAATATGGATAAGGTTTGGCCTCTGGTGTAGTTTCGACTAAAAATCACCATGCAGATGTCATTTGAATATGACTAGGTTGGAAAAAGCTCCCAATTTTTTGTTGGCCAGGGTTCCTATTTTCCCCTCTCCCATTGGCTTTCTCCAGAACTATTAATAAGAAATCTGATGAGAAGGGCATTTGTCTGCCCAACTGGGTAAATACAAAGTATTTCCACTGTGAATTTTTTCATACAGTAAATCACTAAAACATAAACCAGTATCAGAAAAATCCTCTGGAGCTGACACAACTCTGGTCCCAAATTAGCTGGTAAAAATAACTTCATAATTATACCTCTTACAAATATGTTTCTCTTCCCTTTTTAACAGGCTCCAGCAAGGCAAACAGCCACACAAACACTTTGTTGCATGAAGTGCCAACTGAAACAAGTGTGTAATAAGTGTTGTGATTTTACATTATCTGACACATTTCAAGAGCTTATTCAGGTGCTTATTTAATCCCATAAAAGCTTTAGGGAAAGCAAGGCAGGAGGACATTTCAGTCAGCTTACCATAACATTTTTCTAGTGAAATTGCAGAGCAACATATTAATGCTGAAAAGTATGTCAGCAGTAAAAACAAATGCTAATAAGCTAAATGCTTCTGGAGAGGGGGAAAGAAAAGGCAGCTACTAATAAGGTAACATCAGCACATTACCAAGGCATGAGAGCCTTAAAAGCAGTTTATAGCACCAAATACGTGCAGACAAAATACCATCCAACATCTTAACTGCTCTCTATAATGAGACAAGAAGGCAGCTGATGCCACATGCTGGGTGAAAGCTGCCTCTCATCCTTCTGCCAATACACAATTGAGAGGAAATCACCAAACTTCTCATTCTGCCATCAGCAAGCAGACTATGAGCATATTGCAGCATCAGAGACAGTATCAATAGTCCTGCAGCACAGCTTAGGCATCACTTCACACACTGGAATGAGATACAGCATTCTGTCCAGCATGCTTTCTGGACTGAAAAGCAAGCCAGAAAGCAAAAATTGGCTGCTAAAAAAGGCCTTGTGCATACCCAGTTGAAATTAGTTCAGTGACACAAACAACAGGAGCAAGCATCCTTTTCCCCACAGCCCAAATTCATTCTGCAAATGAATGCAGATCAGCCTACCCAAGGAAAGGGATGCTTGAGGACACAAAGCCTCATACAGGTAGCTGCAAATAGTCTGTTAATCATACTTGTAAGCACCTGAAAGTCTTAGCTACAATACACCTGAAATGCTATGCAAACCCCTAGAGAACAAGTCACACTTCTTCTGGCAGCCCTCGTGACATCAGTGCTGAAGGGAACAAGCAGCAGCACCATCTACCTGTCCTTGGCTGCCAGCTGTGTCCTCAGAGCCCTCAGAGACAAGTGATGACATGAGGACTGAAGCTGAGGGATGGGGCAATTCAGCAAGAGCACCAGCTTCATTGGGAAAAGCATGCCATGGGGCAAGGAGATCCTCATTTGCTTCAGGGCACCATCTCCAGCTCTATAGCTTTGCCTAAATTTAATCCCAACAAATAAATACTCTGAAAATGGAGAAATCCAGAGGATTCTCATTTAATATTAATTTTCTAAAGTGGCCATTCAACATGGAAAACAGAGGATTTAAATACTAGCCAAAAATCATCCTTTGTGAAAACACTGACTGCTCCATAGCCTGCTGCTCCCTCTTGTACCTTTACAAAGGCTTCAATGACTGACTGATTCACCATCTCCAAAATCTCTTCTGTCTACTAATAAATCTCTCAACAGCCATGAGCATTCCCTGTTCAAGGGAACTGCAACAGGCAGCCTGAAGAATTCTACAAAAATTCAAATAAAACACAAATTGTAACTTTAAGAAGGTCCTTAGGTAAGGGAGAACAGATGTATGGCTAAATGGAATTACAGATAGAGCACTGCCAAAAATTCCTTCACTCATCCACTCCTCTACCCACATGAAAATCTATAGCTTGTTTGCAGAGGGGATAAAAATACAGATATTATCAGACCTCTATTTATTATTTTCTTCTTACAGCTTGGAAGGAAGGAGGTTTGGCTTGCAGCAGTATCAGGGTTTGCAAGGGAATTCCCTTCTCATTCACACTTGCATCCTTTGGTTCCTACACTTTTGGTGAGATTCATCCTGCTAATGAAAGCAAAGTGGGAGCTCAGCTCTGGCAGCAGGAGCACACAGGTGCCCAACACTGGCAGGGACACAAGGGGACAAAGCAAAGACTTGTTCTTTGGGAAGCTTCAGACCACAAGATGGTTAAAGGAAGTGTTTTCTTGTGGGCAAAGTCAGACCCTCATAAAATCACATCTCAGAGCCCTCAGCATCAATTCCTTCAGTGAACTGAAGCATTCCTGTGGCACCAAACCCCCTGCTCCTGTAGCCTTGGCTGGACACCCCCCCCCCCCCCCAGATGTGTGGAGAGCCAGCTAAGGCTTGAGGCCTCCTGATTTCTGAGGGCAGATCTCACACAACACAAGAGTTGTCAGCTCTGCTGTCTATTCATCAGAGCTTAGAATCAAGGATAAAAGGGAGCTAGCAAAGGAAGAAAATACCTCAAACCCTCCACCTCACATAAAATGTTGTACTGTTTGGACTGGATGCATGATTGCATCTCCCAAATCCAAGTGTCCACTCAGGACACAGGAAGCACTGGAAGGAGATTGATTTCTAGATCCTTACTGTCTCACAGTGCTTCTTTGGGAAATGACTTAGCCTAGTTTACAAATGTCCTAAATCCCCAGTGGAGCAGCAAGGCTGTTTCAAGGTGCAAGTATTTCTCTCCTAGTAAAGTCTAAATAAAGCATGTCCATCTGTATTTCACATTGATGTTATTTGGCTGTCCTTTGGCTTCAGGACAGTTGCAGACCACATGAACCACATTAAGGCTCTGTCCTTTGCAGAAGACATAGTGATGAAAGTGGAAACTTGGTTTCTTTCCTTAGGATCATATAGCTAACATTCATCTTCTCACAAAAGTAAACTCTATTAATTGCTAAATACCACTTCCAAGAGTCATTTCAGTACTTGAGAGTGTATGTGATAGCACTAATGACTTGGGTTACAACTTCCCACACAATTTACCCTTAGGAAACCAAAGCAGAGAAACAGGAATTTAATGCTAACCACCAGAAGTAAATATTTGCTGAAGTCAAGGAAAAGCAATTCCATGGTAACAAAATGTATTGCATCAAAAGTCAATGAAGGCTTCCACGGTGCCCATGGCTGAAAATAACTTTTCTCCTCAGGTAAAGCCACCAGATTAAGCAGAGTTCTCTCAGAGTAATTCACTGCTCAAACTACACCAGGATCAGAATCTGATTAAAGGAACATGGAGAATGACATTGGCTCAGTCCCACGCTGGTGACACAAAGCAGAATGTGAATCACACACCTTTGTCTCAATGATTTCAGTTCCACTCTTTCCCTAGCAGGACCACAGCTCCAGCCAGAAGTTGTGTCTGAATCTATCATCAAGATTACTAGAGTGTAGCTAAAAGCTGGAAATACACAGCTCATGGAAGACATCTCTGAGAGGTTTTCTTTAATTCTAAGAAACAATAAAAGGCCAAACCTGACATCTCCACTGCCCTGTGATTCCCAAAGCATGAGCAGAACATACCTACAGAAAGCTTTAAGCTCCCAAGAGAACTCCCACTATTTTCTAGAGCATGTACCCCCTTTATAGACTCCATTTCCTCAGGGAACAAATCCCTTTCCCTCCTACAGCTAGCCAGACTATCTAGAACAAGCTTGCTTACAGCATTCCAGAGGAAGAGATACTAAAACCTTCAAACCTCACACAAAAAGCCAACTGGCAAAGAAACTTTAAATGAAAACATTTACCTTGTATCCCAATCTGAAAAGAGTAACACAGTGCATTATTTTAGACCAAATCTAGACTAAAGTGGGACTTGAGATTTGTTCCTTTCTCCCAGTAGTCCTTCCTTTGGTTTTCTTCTGAAGATGCTGGCTTCTGCTTATCTTCTTGCTGTTACCTTTCAGACAGGAGCACATTTGTCATGATTTAATGGAGGGTTTCTCCCTCTCGTTTTTTTTTCAGCCTACAATTCCAGGTTCAAGTTGTAGTGCTTTCACCCTCTTGCCCCTGAGTGCAGAGCCACAGAGACTCAGATGCTTTAAAGACAACAGGACCATTGGTGTATTAGCACAAACCCAAGGCCACTCTTCATGCTCTTTGGCATGCATATCCTCAAACCCAGTGTTTTGAACAACAGAATGTATCACTCATTAAAAAAAAGGTGGAATAACAACACAGGCATTTAAATTCTGATATTGCTATGTAGAGGAAATTTGCAGTGTTTTCTTATTATATTTCTAGTCACAGAGAACCTACATTTTCATTCCAAGCTAAGAACCCAAAACAAACTCAGACTAGTAAAAAAAGCCTTTTTCTCTTAGCCAACAATATCTTAACCAAACTTTCCATTTCCTTTGTTTACAGAGTTCCTTCTTACTCCCCTTTTACACTCAGGGAGCACCATTCTTCTAGGTAATTACTACTAAATGAGGGAGAGAACTGTTGTGATGTGCAGCAGCACCATCACTGACCATAGAGCTCCATGGCTTGCTCTCTCTTGGACAAGTGATTTTTTGGAGAGCTATAGGACTGCAAACTCACTTCACTTGGACTCTTTTTGGGTTGCTTTTCTCCACAAACACCTGAATGTTGTTCTCCAGGCATGCCTGAAAGCAGACTTCCAAAAAACTCATGCAAAACACATTTGTGAAAAATGCTAGGACAGGGAAAATGCCAAAAGACAACAAGAGTTTATCCACAGAGCAGAGAAAGCTCTGCAGTTCTGCAGCAAAGCCTCAGCTGCCAATACATCTCAGTCCTTATCTGACAGAGCTGCCTCCCAGGCACAAGTGGATAGTTGTCTCCATGCCCATTCATTCCTTGGAAAAGCTGCCAATTCTGCCTCTATAATACACAAAGCAGCACAAACCCCATTGTTTGCTAGCTCTTCTGCAACTCAGCTATGCAAAGCAGCAGAAAAATCCAATAGACATTCCAGATTCCAATCACAAACCCCAAACCTAAATCCACACCAGTTCCTGATTAGAGAGTACAGGAGAGATAGCGTGGATTTATACTCCAGGGCATCTCCTGGTGCTCCCTGGCTGTGCTGGGAAGATTCCTGCTCCCTGCCAGCCTGCAGGACACCACAAGCACTACTAAAGCTGTCTGTACCAAGTCTATGGACAACTGGAGAGGGAAATCACTCAGCCAGCATCTGCTAGCATTGCTTTCCCCCAGATGTCAAACCTGCCTGTTTCTAAGGGAAAGAAATTCCACACAACAATTTGTCTTCTGGTGCACACCAACAGGCAGATTTCAAGGATAAAACTCACTGCTTGGAAAGATTCCTTTTAATTGCCAAAATACTACCATCTGTTCTAGGCTTGCTGAGAAGACAGGGAGGGCTTTTGCAGGCAGAACTAGCAGTTTATTGGAGAAATCAGGGAGGATGTGTGAATTGTACCTCTGAAAGCTTTGCAGCCTGCCCCAGCTCTGCTCCCCTGGTGCCACAGCCAAAGGGGACACTCCTTGGGGACCTTTGTCTCAGGTGTCCTCTCAGTGCAAGGAAGCACCACTTCTCATCAGGGTTACAGGGATTGTTGCAAGTTTGAAACCTACTGCAAGAAATGGGGGAGTTGTTAAAAATTAATAGAAATCCCTGGCCTGGTCACACAACTAAAAGCTTTACAGAAAAATCAAGATCACAANTGAAAGCTGGAAGAAAAACAAAAAGTTTGCCCCAAATCCCTGGCCTGGTCACACAGCTAAAAGCTTTACAGAAAAATCAAGATCACAACTGCTGATTGCTTCAGGAGAGATTAGCAGCAGCAGCAACCCAAAGTTAAAGCTCTCCAGCCAGCCCTACAGAAAACACAACTGAAGTGAATCAGCTTCATGGGACAGAGAAAGAGGAAAAGCTGTGGGTGTCCCAGGGCCTCTCCAAGCTTGGAAACACTTCTGTGACAAATTTTGACCCACTGCATCCTTTTTTTAGAGCTATGGCATGAGGTACCATCTAACTCTGAGTGTGAGGAGGATAGATGTGGTCATAAAATCAGACAAGAGAGACCTAAGGGAGGGGACAGAGTGTGCACAGCTGAATAACACTGAGTTCTTGCACTCGGAGGCTGGTAGTTGTCAAAACTGAGATAGTGACCTAGATGGAATTAGCCTGCCATGGTGGCAGTCCTAACCTCATCTATTTCCATAAGGAAAAGCATGTGGTTTTTCTTTCCCAAAAATCCTATTTCAAATATTAGCCCTTTCCCTGCAGATAAGGGAGTAAGTGTTAAAAAGTGTAGCTGTCTCTAAATAAAAAGCTAAAAATGGAAGGAAATTTCTTTGCCAAAATATAATGGCAACCTCTGCACCCTTTCTTTAGTTTCATATCTGGCTTCTGTTTCATCAAAACAATCTTTTCCCTCCATTAAAAGCCACTTTGGCTTAGATCTCCAGAAAACCCCAAGTGCAAGGTCAGAGCTGGAGCTGTTACTTGAAAAAAATGCCATTTCATGATCATAAGGGCTCCAGTGTCACCCCAGTATGGCATTCCTCCTCCTAAATGTCATTCATCTGTGAGCTAATAAAACTCTACATCCTGCCTTTTGCTCAGGAATTAAGAGTCTTCAGGTCAAACCACAGAGCTTCTTCTGCCTTTCAAGAAGTAGTAAGCTAGCTGCATGATTATCTCTTGCTATCAGCAACTAACTGCTATGGTTTCTGGCTCTAACTCCAGCCTGTTTTCACTGATGTTTGCAGAGGTATTGGTTAGTGAGGCTTTAGAGAGTGGCATTAACCAACTGCTTGCTTAGCAACAGCAAGATGCAGGGTGATGGTTTAGTTGCTTCCCCACAGGCAACACTTGCATCCAGAGCAAGGCTTTCTGGTTCTGCCATGAGAGCAGCTCCTTCCCAATTTTCACAAGGGTTCTGCTGGGCTGGAGAGGAAAACCATTCAAGGGATCACAGGAAGAAAGAGGAATGCACAGACAGTGCAGGGGGAGGCAGTGCCAACAGTTTGGATCTAATGAGCACTGCTCAGTGTTCCTAGAGCATCAGGGTTTCCTGCCTGCACTAAACAGTGAGGCATGAAGCTTTCTAATTACAGCCCAGAAAAAGAGAAAAAAAACATATCTAGTGTGTAATTTTACCTCCAGAGAAATGCCAGGTTTGCATATTTTTTCATAGCAGAATTTCATACCCTTTTTATACCAGCTTGTCATACTTTCTATCAGGGTTAAAGTGAATCAGTGTTTGTGACTTCAGAGACATTGCACCCAGAACAAAACTCTCTATATTTTCAAAGGATATCATCAAGAAGCTTGTCCTGGGATATGCACCATGCAAGCAAGGGGCTTCACTTTAGTTTTACTAGTGAAGTTTCCTGAAGGAGCTGCAGTCTGCTTTGTCAGATCACTTATCCTTGAACCATTTCACTCCTTACAGGAGCACTTGCTCTAGGATGTCAGATGGAGGATCCATCACTTATCCTTGAACCATTTCACTCCTTACAGGAGCACTTGCTCTAGGATGTCAAAACACATCTTCTGAATGGAAAAAACCTCCTGGTGGAGCATTGAGCTGAGTTACACTGTGGCTTAAGGCTGCAATCATCTTTTGCCTTGATAGGATCAATAACCAAACCCAAACATTTAACAGTGTGCATGAAAAAAATCAGTGTCCATTTCAGGAGTCATTTTGACACTATTTCAACAG
Organism: Bucco capensis; assembly: GCA_013396975.1. Lineage (NCBI taxonomy): Eukaryota > Metazoa > Chordata > Aves > Piciformes > Bucconidae > Bucco > Bucco capensis. The sequence continues at coordinate 821,822 of VWZO01007368.1, forward strand.
ATTGGTATTCTGCTTTACCATTTCTTGTTCTGTTTCAGTTTTGCTTGCTTTTGTTCCATTGCTGGAGCAGAATTCCGTGTTGGATGTGCTCTGCTCTTTCTTGAGGGAAGCCAATATGTTCTTTAATTAATTTAGCAATTATTCACATTGCTGAAGCATAAATAACTTCTGTGCTAATGCTAAGTTCAGTAGCCCTTTCAGGGCAGCTGTTAACACCTCTTCTCACTGCCAGAAGCTTGTGAATTAGAACTGAGTCTTTCCATTTCACAGGGAGATAAGCAGTTTCATGTCTTGCTCCACCAGAGAAAGAAAAGAAATTTTTAGCAGGGGGAAAGGAGGAAAGAAAAACAAACAAACAAAAAGACAAATATCAACATTACAAAGTGAACAACTGAACTGAAAACCAATACATTCCTTTTCTGAAACCAAGGAGGAAAATTCAGTTGACTGAGAGCCCACAGAGTAAAAGGAAACAGAGAAAACCACAGGAGAAAACTCAGGGTGGAGAACAAGTAAGAGTGTAAGCAAGCACCAGGAGCTGAGGGAATCAATAAGAAAGTTATGAGCTGGGGGAAAGATACAAATCTATACAAATCACATGCCATAACTCAGCTGCAGCTCCAGATGGACAGCAAGGAAAGGCAGGAAGATAGCAGAGGGGAGAGACAGGACCCCAGAGATTACTGGACTGGAAACACACTGGAGTTTATTAGGAAAGCTAAATGACAGTCTGCAGCTCAAAAACTGTCAGCTGCAAAGTTCATCTGCTACAGCTCAGCTTTGCCCTGGTGTATTTTAGTCATTTTAATTAAACTCTTACAGAATTCTAAGTGGTTTTTTGCTAATATGTTCCTGTTCCCATTTCAGGCAATGGAAGATGGATCTTGCTCTTTTTTCAAGCCCTCAGTAAGCTCCATGAAGTGTGTCCTGTCAAGAGGCCAAAGCCATAAAGCTCATGCTTCTCTTCTAGGATGTAAAGACACTATTAGAAAGGAGACTGCAGGGACTAATCCTGTGCTGGCAAGGAGAGGCACAAGATGACTTCATGGACCTTTTCTATCCATTTCTATGATGCTATCAGTGCAGTGCTTGACCCTTTCTCATTACTCACATCTGCTGCCACGTGGGGAGCTTAAGAGCTTTCAATGTTTTTAAGTATCCAAGGAGGTAAGAGCTGGCTGTCCCATCACACCATCCAACCTTATCACTTGCTGCAGGACAAGAAGTTTCTTCTCCCATTCCTTCCATGCTTACAAAATTCAAATTAGACATGAAACTGTACTTCAGAGATGATCTATGCCTCCACACTCGGGCATACAGGACTCAATTCCCTGCTGGAAGAAACTGGGGCAAAAAATCAGTTCCCTATCTAATCAGGATTGGTTTCTTGAGCTGAGGAACCACAGCAAACCAGCCTGGTTGGTCCTGTGCACAGGAAAAGAGATCATGTTGGTAGAAGATGGCACACAGAAGAGTTAGAGGATGCCTCTCCTCCTTCACACAACTATGCAAGGCAGAAGGATGCTTTCTCAAGACTACTAGTCCTGTACAACTCTACCATCCAGAAGCAATTGCTCATTTACAGTATCTGCCCCATTTTTCCTTTCCTGTGGATGTGTACCTCTGCTGTTGCCTGACCATCTGCAGGGAGTGACAGAGGAACAGATGCACAGATACTCAAGGGACACTTCTCAAAGCAGCTCCAGTAGCTGTCTTGACTTCTCACTAGCTTCTGTCACACTGAATCAGCAGAGAATGCCACTTCCAGCAGGTTGAACCACACATCAGATACACCAAAGAGTGAGCAGCTGAACAAAAGGATTCCTGATGGAATTTTTTCAGGTGGAAACATTTCACTGTTGAGCTCATGTTCACCTGTCTGTAGCAGAGAGCTAGACTAAACCCAGCAGAATGAAACACACAGCTCTGCTGCCTGGCATCCTACAGATGGAGCAAAGGGAAAATGTGTCCAATTATCATCTTGGAGCCATAACCACTCACTCCTCCCTTCTGTTTGGAATTGTCTCCTTCCATTTAGATAACTTTTCCCTAATAGCCTCTATCACGAAATGCTTTTGCCCTCACACCTCATGATTCAACTCGCCCACATCCTGAAAGGAAAGCAGCTGTCTACACCCCAAATGCTCTACTGATCCAGCAGAACTACTGTGAGCAAGTCCAAAATTATTCTTCCTATTTTATTGGGAGACCTAGGGAAGACTCTGGAGTAAAAGCATCCTCAGCTGGAGCCTCCAGGGGAACACTGTGGATTCCTTCTAACCACAGCAAGTCACAAAACATCTGATGTGCAGCTCTTGGTGGATCAGCTGCGTTGCCAAGCAAGCAGAGAGGAGATGCAATTCACTAACAGAGCCCAAAATAGGAACCACCCTGCACTGCTCCAGGATCTTCAGCCTCACTGGCTACAAGTAAAGGCACAAAGATGATTTCCCCCCCCCCCCCCC